>CM051827.1:72149229-72615415 GCA_028451465.1 Erethizon dorsatum | reverse complement strand
ACCAGACATCTGGGCACTGTCTCACCCTTCTGTTAGAGCAACACCAGTACTTTTCAAACTTCTATCAAGTACCCTAACTGCAGAAGCACTGAAGACCCAATCCTAGAGAAGCTGAGAACTTGGCGCCCAAGCCAAGCATTATTTGAGAAAGATATCAATTACTGTCCTACAAATTTATGCAAATGTCATCCTTCAGTACATTAATATGTCTCATCTCTCTCAAGAGAATCAAGCAGAACTGGTGTTTCAGAAAGTAGCTGAAACGGCATGGTGGTGCATGCAGGACTTGGGAGGCTGAGGCAGGAGGATTGTGAATGGAGGCCTGCCTGGGCTACAGAGCAAGACCCCACCTAGAAAAAATATATATATTTTTAAAAGGCCTCATATTAGTCCTGTGGTACTCAGCTTCCTAGCTGGAATTGATGTGGGAAAGATTTACGCTGTGAAGTTGAGTTTCCCGGGACCTGTTCCACGTCAGACAAGTAGATCTCACTCCAAGCAGACTGAGGAAAGGACATTTTGGTCCCACAGTCCAAGGCAATTCACATGTGAAGTGGAGAACTTAGAAAATTCTGAAGTCTATCTAGAGACTAGAAACCTGGCAAAATACCAACACGGACCTGCTCTCCCGTGGTGCCTACGTGGAGCTCCCTAGTGAAGTTTTCACACTGACAGAGTATGAGTTAAGGAGCAAGCGAACCCTGCCATCCTTCCCATGGTCCAATCCCTACCCCGTGGAAATTCGCTCCTCCACCAGAGAAACCAGACACCTTAGGGGACCGGGTGGGAAGATCAAAGGCCAGGTGAGGGGTAGTAATGACAGTGTCCAGGGGGATTGGGACTAACCACATTCTACCCCTCCCTCCCTGTCGCCAAAATCTGTGCTCCGCAGGGACCGAGGTCTTCGGATGAGGGGGATGAGGGTGCTGAGGGAGGTCCGGTGTGGAGGTTAGGAGTGGAAGGCCAAGCCCCTATTGGGGGCTCCAGGAGTCACAGCCGGTCACCCAGGCCAGGGAGGGCAGGCCTGGGGCTCCAGAGGAGAGGGGCTGTGAGAGGACTTGATGGGTCACTGGGGCGCTGCGGGTCTCCCCACGCCCCCCAGGGGTGGCACAGACTTTGACCATAGCATGGCCATCGGGAACTCGCTCTGGGCCCAGGGACTCTGACCCACTGACGCTTACCTTTCTCTTTGCCACAGCCAATTTCAGCCTTTGGGTTTGTTTGGAAATCCCTGGGCAGGGAGAGGACAAAGGGTGGGACCACATCAGCACAGTCCCGCCCATCACGGAGAAATTACTTGCAATGGCGTCTGCTCAGCCCCGCTGCCTGCTCACAGGGCCTAACTAAACGCAACAGAGGGGGGTGTGGTCTCAATTCTCCAGCCCCATTGGTGAGTGTGAGGATGACGTCATAAGAGGCGTCAATTCCTTAGAAACCATTCAAACCAGTCTATAATCCCCAGGAAGACAAAGGGACCTTAGGAAAAGGGGAAATTAAAAAGGAACTCTGGTAACAAACTAGTCCTTACTCAAGGGACGCAGTGGAAAACTAAAAAAAAAAAAAATCTTCATATAGTAAGAGATGCTAGAATAGAAATTGTCACTCAAATTTTCATAGGACTAGGGCTAGCAGCAACCACCTGACAGGTCTGTAAAGCTTGCCCACACTGTGCCTCCCAAACCCTGGCAAGCCCAAAACACCTCCTTTGTTAGAACCAGTACAGAGGAACAGGGCATAACTTGTGGAATACTGAAAATAAGACTTTACCCACATGTCATCATGTGGGGAATTTAGTCCTAACAGATACTTTACAGCTTAGACAGAGGCCCTTCCCCTATTCAGAACAGGCTGTGGAGGTATTCAGAGTGCTCCTCAAAGAAACCATTCCCCCGTTTGGACTATTCCATCCCTTCAGAGTGAAAATGGGCCTTTTTATACATCTCAAATATCTCAGAGGGTGGCTAAGGCTTTTGGAATAAACTTTCATCTCCATTCTACATGGAGTCCTCAGCCTTTTGGAAAGGTCCAAAAGTGAGATCTGGCAAAACTTTGCCAAGAAACATCAGAATATTCTCTCTGATTATCGCCAATAGCCCTCATGAGCGTCTAAACCCCAAAACTGGGCTAAATATGTGTCTGTTTGAAATGTTATGTGGGAGGCCTTTTCTATCGTCTGATATGACAGTAAACTCAGAGACCACAAGATTTTTACAATATCTTAATCATTTAGGCCAAGCATAACAGACTATAGAACCATATGGGAACAGAGCCTTGACAGCTCCATGCCCAGAGGGATACCTAATGTCTGCCCAGGAGACAAAGTGCTCTTTAAAACATGGAAAGAAGGGACTCCTGCAGGCCAACTAAAACCAAAATGGAAGGGCCATCTTTTGTGATACTTGCCACATCCCCTGCAGTAAAGGTGGCAGAGAGAGATAACGGGATTCAACTTTCCAGAACAAAGCCACCCACACTTGAATTGTCTAAAGGAAAAAAAACCCGGAAGAATCTCTGGAAAACCTGACGTTTCTCTTCTAAAATAAGACTCCAGTACTTCTCTGAGTACAGATAAGTAAATGGGAGCTTGCCGAGGTAATGGCTGTCAGGCTCTCAATAATTATTAAGACACTTTGCTTTGCCATACTTTCTCCTCCAAAGGAAGCATAGAATCTGACCTGCCCCTCATATTTGGGCTCTACACTCCACTCTAGCAGTAAAGTTACTTTCTTTCTCTCACTGAACAGACAGCTCAACAGTCCTGAACTCTTTATCATTGTCTTATATAATGAACCCAAGCAGTCAGCTACAACATCCCAACAGACTTGGAGAGCACATAGTCCACAATACGTAGAACTTACAACCCAACAACAGAAAGTACCTATGAGAAGATGAAGACCTCCACTGCCTTGTCACTCCATAAAGAATTACAGGAGTAATCTGTTTCTCAAGAAGAAATGAGGCAGGAGGCTAGGGTGTGGCAAAGGCTGGCGAGGAAAGTAGGCATGACCTGTCAAATACCAAATCCCAGGAGGGCATGAAGGCCTAGCTGGGGCAGTTCTTCTGACATGCTAATTACAAAATCCCAGGGCACATGCTCAGACAAGTTCCCAAAGCCCTGCATGTGAACTTCTTGTGAGAACTCAAGCAGGATTTTGATAGTGTGATCTAAACCTGATGCCAGTGTGAGAAGTATAAAAAGAAGGAGGAGGAGGAGGTGGAGAAGAAGAAGAAAGAAGAAGAGGAAGAAAAGATTTGCAATCGAGCTCTCACTATCATATCCCTTCATGGTAGCCCACTCATGCCCTATTGAGTGTGCTTATTATTTTTCCTACTTTTACCAGGCTCAAAGTTCTTCCACACAGATCTTTTTTAAAAATTTTGTGTTTAACAACTATAGGATGTTATTACCATTTGTGCTTGTCTTGACCAATTTTTTGCTCAGGACAGAAAGAACCTAGAACTATCTCCAGAAGCAGATTCCAGCATGCTGAAATTCATTAAAAGAACCATAACCTTAACTCTAACTCTATCCATATACCTAAACCTAGCTCAGTCTCTGATGCAATTGTAGACCTAGCCATAGACTCAGAAATACTCTTATCCCTAAACCTATCTGTAACCCTGGAGGAATGCTAACACTAACCATAATGTAACCCTAACTTTAACAATACACCCAACTCTAATTCTGGTGGAAACCTACCCTTAAACTAATCTAATCATAAATCTGGAGAAATCCTATACATAAACCTGATCCTAACCCTAACCATAATCCTTACCCTAACCCTAACCATAGTCCTAACCCTGGTTTAAGTCTAACCCTAGACCCAGCCCTAGACATAGCTCTAACCCTACCTCTAACCCTACCCCTAAGCCTACCTTAACACTAACTCTGGTGGAACAATAACCCTAACCCTCACACTAACCATAACCCGTGGACCAAAAGTAGCCTCAGTGCTATCCATAGCCCTAGCTCTAGCCCTAGGCCTAACCTAAATCTAACCCTAAACTAACCTTAAATCTAATCCTTATGGAACCCTAGCCCTAGGCCTGCCATAGCCCAAACCAAATGGTAACCCTAAATATAATCATAATCTTGGTGGATACCTATGATAAAGCTAAAGAGAACCATAAAACTAACCCTAACCAAACCCTGGTGGAACTCTACTCTTAAGCTATATCTAGTTCACCCTATCCCTAACCATAACCCTAACTCAATGCCTTACTTTATCTTTGGTGAAACTGTATCCCAACCCCTAGTCATAGCCCTATCGCTAGCCCTACACCTAAGATTAACAGTAACCTTAATCCTAAATCTGGTATAATGCTAACCCTAGCTCTAGCTCTAGACCTAACCCTAATGCTGATCTTAACGCTAAACCTAACCTGAAGCCTGGTGGATTCGTAACACTTCTACCAATGCTAGTCCTGATTGCAACCCTTACCCTGGTGGAATCATAACACTAAGCCTGACCATTAATCCTAACACCAACCCCAAATTTAACACTCACAGTAACACATGTCGAAAGCTAGTCCTAGCCCTAGCCCTAGCCCTAGCCCTAGCCCTAGTCCTAGCCCTAGTACTAGCCATAGTCCTAACCCTAATCCTAAACTTGATGTAACTATAAACCTAACCTTAACGATAAACCTAAATCTCAGCCTAACTTTCACTCTCATCTAACCCAACCCTAACATGAACCATAAACTTAACCATAACCTTAATTAAAACCCTAGACTGAGCATGAGCTCTATCTCTAGCCCTAGCCCTATATCACTCCATAACTGTAAACGTAAATGTAGACCTAGCACTAGATCTAGACCTAACAATAACCCTAACCCTAACCCTAACCCTAACCCTAAGCCCAACCCTAGCCCTACAACTGAACCTAACCCCAATCATAAGCCTAACCCCAGCCCTAAATAAAGCCCTAACCCTATCATAGCCTGGCCTTAACTCTAACCATAAAACTGACCCTAAACAAATTCCTAAACATAACCTTAGGACTAGCCCTAATTCTAACCATAAACCTAGTCCTAACCCTATCCATACACCTAGCCCAAACCATAGCCCTAACCCTAACCTTATACCTGGCCCTTACTGTAGCCCTAGTACAATGCCCAGCCCTAGCAAAGCCCTAAATCTATACATACACCTATCCCTAATTCTTACCCTACGCTAACTCTAGCCCTATGCCATGCCTTAATCCTAACCCAAACCCTAACACTAACATTATCCCTACACTTAAACCCAAAACTAACCTTGTAGAAACCAACCCCTAGGCCTATTTCCAGACCAAGTGCTAACACTAGCCCTAGCCCTAACCCTAACACTGATCCTGGTGGAACCTAGCCCTAGACATAGACCTTCCCCTAGGCATAAACCTAGCCTTAGTCGTAAACCTAGCACGAGCCCTTACCCTGGTCCTAGCCCTAACACTAGCCTTAACATTAACCCTATCCTTAATATGAAACATAGATACAGACCTAAACCTATACCAACCCTAAACCTAAACCTCACCCTAAATTTCACCTGATCCCTAACACTGGTACAACCCAAAACTCAACCCTAAACCTGAACATATCCCTAATTTTAAAGTAACTGTGAACTTTACCCTAACCCTAAAACTGGTGGAAACCTAAACCTAACCCTACCCCAGCCCAAATCTTAACCCTAGCCCAAGCATTGACCTTAGCTATAACCCTAGCCTATAACCCTATCACTAACCTGACCCCTAGCGATAATTCCAAGTCTAAACCTAAACCTAACCCTAGCATGAACCTAAACCTAACCTAAGCATGATGGCTGCTATGGATTGTACCTAGGTGTGCCCCACACTATCCAGCACTCGCAAGGTGGTTTCAGAGGTTGCTGGATCACGGTGTGTGGTGCTGGATTAGTCAACTCACTGATTTAACATAGATCTGGGTCCTGGTGGGTGGATTTACTGAAGAGAGAACCCTCTCCATGGACATGGATGGCATCAAAAAATAGGCTTGGAGCCAGGATGTAATATAGAAGGAAATGGAGGCTCATTGCTGTGGCTTCCTGTCTGCCCTGCCATGGAACGTTTCTCATCTGCTGCGCCCCTCTACTATGCTGCCCTGCCTTGGAGACAGCTGACTATGAAACCAAACTTCCACAAACTGTAAACTAAAATAAACCTTTCCTCCTTTAACTTGGGGAGTGGGTATTTTTTCTCATCAATTAAAAAAAAGAAAATAACTAAGACAGTGGAATCCTACCACTAGCCCTAGCCCTAACTTTCACCATAACCCTAAACCTAACACTAAACACCTAGCTCTAAGCCTAAACCTGATGGAACCCTAACCCTGACTCTAAGCCTAACCTTAACCCTGCACCCTAAACCCTAACCTTAATGTAACCCTAAGCAAACCTAGCCCTGGCCATAAAACTTCCACTAGCCCTAACCCTTTTATCCTTATGCTAAACCTTACCCTCACCATCCTGAGACCCTAAGCCCTAACCCTACCCTGGCCATACCCCTGGCCCTAGCCCTTGCCTTAGACCTCTCACTAACCCTGATCTTAAACCCATAACTAACCCTAACATTAAAACTAATCCCAACCCTAACCTGATGGAACTCTACCCCTAGTCCTATTCCTAGCCCTAATCCTAGCACTACACCAGGTGGAAACCTATCCTTAACTCTAGCCCTACCTAATCACTAACAATGACCTTATTCCTAACAATCACAGCACCTTACACATACACATAAAACTAAACCTCACCGTAACTCCTAACCTAACATAGCCTTGGACTGAGACCTAAATGCCCATCAATCAAGGAATGGATAAAGATATAGGGTTTTTTTTTAATATAATGGAGTACTGCTCTGCCATAAAGAAGGATAAATTTGAGACATTTCTAGGTAAGTGAATGCAACTTGAGACCATACTCTTAAGAGAAATAAATCAGACTCACACGAGCAAACATTGCATTGTCTCCCTGTTGTGACAAACTCAAAGTGTAAGTAAGGACCAAAATACAGAACAGATATTTGAAATGGGATGAAATTGTTCAAAAGGAAAGAAGAACTAGGGTGGGGGAAGGGGAAAAGGAAGGAAAGGAAAAGGAAAAAAATGATTTTAAAAAAGGAATAAAATGGAAACAAAGCTCTGTAAATAGAGAGGGGAAGATAGGATGAAGGGAGGAGAGGGGATTGGGAAAAAAGGAGGAATAAAATATATCATGTATGGGTACAAATTCCCTATGATGAACATGATCATATGTATACCTAAAAGGTACCAATAAACTTAATTTAAAAACTAACATTATACTACAGAAATTTAAAAAACAACTAATCTTAACACTAACTCTGCCAGAACTCTGCCCCAATCCTATTCCTAACACAAATCTTTGTACTAAACCAGGTGGAAAGATAACCTTAATCCTAACCCTACCCAATCCCTAAAAATAACATTATTGTTAACTGTCCTGGACTCGTGCACCTAAACATAAAACTAACCCTAACCCTAACTCTAAAGCTAAACATAGCCTTGTACCTAGACCTAACAGTAACACCAACCATAACGCTAAACCTGGGGAACTCTAGCCCTACCTTAAGCACTAGTCCTGGACATAGATTTAGCACTAACTTTAGCACTAACTCTGTACATAGCTCTAATCCTAAACCTAACACTAACAATAATCCTGGTGGAAACCCAATAATAGCCCTGCACTAGACCTGCTCTGAGCCTCAGCCCTAACCATAACCCTAATCATAATCAAATCATAACCACAACCATAACCATAACCAAACATGGAAGAAACTTAAACCTAACCCTAACCCAATCCGTAGGCCTAGGCCTACCCCAGGCACTAGCCTTAGCCCTAACTCTAAACCTAAAACTGAGCCTAACCTTAACCATAACCATAACATTAACCCTAGTGGGACCTTAACCCTAGGACTACATCTACCACTAGTTTAGGCCCAGCCCTAACACTAAATAATGCCTAACCATAAGCCTGGTGAAAATCTAGCCCTAACGAAAGCTCTAAATCTAATCCTAATTCTAACTCTGACACTAAGCTGAAGTCAATCATAGCCCTAGCCTTCCACAGACCCTTTCCTCAGTCTATCACTTGCCTAACCCTAACCCTGCTGGAAACATGGCCATAGTTCTAGCCCAACCCCTAAAACCAGATTTTGGCCTAGCACTACCCTTAGTCATAAACCCAACCCTAACCCTAACCCTAAATCTCACTCTGCTGGACCCCTAACACTAACTGTAAAATTAGCCCTAACCCTAACCCTAAACTTCATCTTGTTGGAACCCTAGCACTATTGCTACCCTAGCCCTAACTCTAACACTAACACTAAATTGAACCCTAACCATAACACTAGACATAGTCCTAAACCTACACTAACCTAACCCTAACACTAACTCTGCTAGAATACCAACCCTAAACCTGTTGCAAACCTAACAAAAAGCCTGATTCTAAATTTAACCCTAAGTTTCTCCAGAGGAACTAGAGTCCTAACTCTAGCCCTAGCCCTAAACCCACAATTAGCCAATGCCCTAAACCTAACCTTCTACCCTGGTAGAACCCTAACACTAACATTAATCCTAACCCTAATCCTACCATAAAACAAACCTTAACACTAACGCTGATTGAATACCAGCCTTGCCCTAGCCAGTGACCTCACCCTAGAAATAGCATTATCCATTGCCCAAGCTTTAGCCCTAACACCAACCCTAAACCTAACCCTAACACTGGAAGATCCCTAACTCTAAAACTATCACTAACTCTAATATTACCCTGGTGGAAAACTAGCCCTCATCCTAACTCTCATCTTACCCTAGACCTACCCTAACCCTAAACCTTACTATGACCCTAAGTCTAACCCTGATCCTATCCTTACCTTAACATAAACATAGAGGGACTCAAACCCTAACAGCAGCAGTAGAAACTTCTTCCTACATTTACCCAAGTACTACCACTAGCCCTACACCTAGCATTAGCCCTAACCCTAAACCTAACCCAATCTAAACCCTAACCCTAACCTTAAAAGAACCCTAGTGGAACCTTAGCCCTAGACCAGGACCTGCCATAACCCTAAACATTAGCCATACACTAACCCTGATGGAAATATAACAGTAACACTAATCCTAGTCCTGTTGGAACCCGAAACCGAAACCTAACCCTAACCTTAACCCTAACACTAAAGGTGGCAGAACCATACCCTACCTTAAACCTTAGCTCTACCACAACCTTAACCTGAGCACCACCTCTCACATAAACACTTACCTTAGCTCCAATCCTCACCCTAAAGTAACCTGCAGTCTTAAACTTAATCCCAGTTGAATCCTAAAACTAACACTAACCAAAACCCTAAAAATGGTGGTAAGCCTAATCCTAACCCTAGCCCAAGACTTAGGCTTAGTACTAAACATAGACCTTGCCCTAGCCATAGCCCTACCCTGAGGCCTAACCCTAACACTAACCTGTACTATGGAGGAACCCTAGACCTAGCCATAGTCCTAGCCCTAGCCTTAGCCCTAGCAATAGTCCTAGGCTTTCCCTAACATGAACCCTAACCCCAACATAAGACCTGGTGGAAACTTAAAACCATACACTAAAAATAACACTAATATTAACCCTATTACTGGTGGACTCCTAGGCATAGCCCCAACCCTGCACCTAGCCCTAACCCTAGTCTCAACTTTAACTTTAACCCCAACACTAACCCTACAATGGTAGAAAAATAAACTTACACCAAAACCTACCCTTAAGAGTAACCTTAACCCTAAACCATAAACATGAGGACAACTAACCTTCACCCTAATACTAATCCTACATCTAACAAGGATAAAAACATAACCTAACCCGTGCCCTATCCCTAACACTAAGGCTGCATGAAACCAAATCCTAATCCTAACCTTAACTCTAACACTAACACACCCTGGTGGAACCCTAGCCATAAGATAAGCCCTTGCCATGGCTGTAATCCTAGTTGTAACGCTAACACAAAACCTCACCTAACGGTAACCATAAGCCTATCCCTCATTGTAACCTAATCTGACCCTAACATTAACTATAGACCTAGATCTGGTCCTAGTCGTAGCCTTACCCCCAATCCTAGCCCTAGCCTTAGCTCTAGCCCTTAGCCATAGGCCTAGGCCTAAACCTAATCCTAACCCTAACCCTAACCGTAACCCTAACCCTAACCGTAACCCTAACCCTAACCTTAGCCAGCTGGAATTATAACCCTAAAACTAGCCCTAAAACAAACACAAAACCAAACACAAAACCTAATCCTAAACCTAAACCTAAACCTAAACTTAAACCAACACCTAACACTAACCCTAGCCCTATCCCTAACCCTAACCCTATCCATATCCCTAACCCTAACCCTAAACCTAACACTACACTGGTGGAACTCTAGCCCTATCACAACCCAAACAGTAACCCTATCCCTAGTGGAATCTTCAACCTAAGGGAAATCCAAACTGTAATCCTGTTGGAACCCAAACCTTACACATAATCTAAACCTGTAAACTTTCCTATCTCTAGACCTAACTCTAACCATAATGCTAACCCTAACCTTAAACCTAAAACTAACCCCAACTCTGGTGAAACACTAAACCCAACCCTGACCTTAACTAGAACCCTGCTACTAACTGGAACACTGTCTTATCCATAACGTGCTGGAAATCTAACCCTAACCATAATCCTAACTCTAACCTAAAACCTAATGCTAAGCCTAAACCAATACTTAGCCCCAACACTAATCCTAATCGTAGCCCTAGTCTTTTTTCTCAACCAAACCATAGCACTAACACCTACCATAAACCTAATCCTACACTAACCATGATGGAAACCTATAACTTCCCCTATTCCTATTCCTAACCTCAGCCCTAAATCTATTCCTAAACATAACCTTGTTGGAATCATTGCTCTAATGGTAACACTAACACTAACACTAAACAAACCTTAACTCTAACCATAGTAGGAGACTAATTATACCCGATCACTAACACTACCACTACATTGGTGGAACCCTAGTCCCAGTGCTAGAACTACACCTAGCTCTAGCTTTAGCCCTAGCCCTAACCCTAACCCTAACCCTAACCCTAAAGGAAGTAACTCTAACAGTAACCTTACCGAGCACTAACCTTAAGCTTCAACCTAAGCCAAGGGCAGTGATGGCAAACCTTTGAGGGACAAGTAACCAAACTGCAACCTAAAACACACTTATTTATGGTAAAATGGCAACACTGCAATTAATCCTGAATACTGACATTTCAGTTTAGAAAAAACAACTCACGCTTTAACATCTTTTGTCTTAAAAAAAAAAAAAAAAGAACATGCATGTCATAGGTTTGCCAAGACTGGCCTAGAGGAAAGCTAATTCTCCCCTAAGTGAAATAATAATCATGAATTCATACACCTCTACCTGTAGACCTAAATCTAGCCCAAGCTCTACCTCAAGCGCCAGCCTTAGGTCTTACCATAACCCTAAACCTAATCCTCACAAAACACTATATAAAACACTAAACCTAAGGCTAAATCTGGTTGAAACCTAACTCTACATCCAGCACTAGTCAAGCACTAGTCTAACAAAAACCCAACACAAAACCCTGGTGAAACCCTAACCCTATAGCTAAGCCTAAACCTAACTCTAACTCTAGTGGAACCCAAAACTGTTTCTATCCCTAGCCTAATCCGAGACAAAAACAGAAAACTAACCCTAAACCTAAGCCTCAACTTAAACCTAAAGCTAAACCTAAACCTACCCCTAGTGAAATCCAAAATAAAACCCTAGCTCTAAACCTAACCATAAACGTGTTGTTACCATAGCTCTAGCTCAAAGCCCTGTCTCAAGCCCTAGCCCTAGAAACTAGCCCTAAACCTAACCCTAACCCTAACACTAGCCCTAACCCTAACCCTAAACCTAACCCTAACCCTAATCATAACCCTACCAACAAGTCAGGCTATAGCATTAGCTCTAACCCTAAACTTTACCTTAACCCTAACTATCGTAGAATACTAAACCTAACAATGACCCTAACCTTAATCCTAACACCAAACCTAACTCTAACCCTAACACTAATCCTGGTGGAACTGTAAAACTGACCCCACACTTTAAGGCTAACACTAACCCTAACCCTAGCCCTGACAGAACCCTGGCACTAGTGCTAGCCCTGGCCTTAACCCTAGCCCTAGCCCTAGCCCTAGCCCTGACTCAATAGCCCTACCCCTAGGCCTAAGTCTGTCACTAAAATTAACTCTAAATCTAACAGTAACAGAAACCTTAGTGGAACTCTAATCCTAAGCCCAACCCTAACCTTAAACCCCTAAACCTCAGGCTGACCTTAATTCTAACCCTAACACTAAACCAATCCCTACCCTAACTTTAACTCAAGTGGACTCTAACCCTAAACCTAATCCTAACTATAACACAAAACTTAGCACTAAGCCTATCTCTAGACTTAATCCTAACTCTTGGCCTAACCCTAGACCTATTACTATACCTAAACCTAATTCTGGCACTAAAACTAACCTAAATTTAACCCTACCTTAAACATGGTGGAACCTAGACCTATCCTTATCCTTATTACTAGTCCTACCCTAACACTAACCATAAATGTAACCCTATCACTAATCCTAACCTTAACTCAAATCCTACCCCTATCACTAAGCCTAAACATAACCATAACCATAAGCATAAGCATAAGCATAACCCTGACAGAAAGAGCTCTAGCCCTAGCCCTAGCCATACTCCTAGCCTTAACTCATAGCCCTGACCCTAAATTTCTATATAGGCTAGCACTAGCCCTACCATTAAAATTAATCTTAAACCTAATCCTAACTGTAACCCTGGTGGAACCCCAAACCTAACCCTAACACTAATATTAACTATAACCATAAACATAACCATAACCATAACCATAAACCTTATGTTAGTCCTAGCCCTAACCTTCAACATAACCCTTACCCTAAATCTCCTAGAACCCTAAACCTAACCTTGAACAGAACTCTAACCTTAACACAAACACTATCACTATCCTAACCCAAACTCTGGTGGAACTCTAACCTTAACCTTAATACTAACTCTAACACTACCACTAACATTAGCCTAAACTTGGCCTTAACTCTAACACTAGTCCTAGGCCTGGCCCTAACCCTACCTATCACCAAACCTAACCCTGGCACTAAAACTACCCCTATGCCTAATCCTACCCTAAACATGGTGAGACCACAGATCTACCCCATACCTATTACCAGCTCTAGCCCTAAACCTAAACATAACCATGGCAGAATCATAACCCTAATACTAATCTTAACCTTAAACTGAATCCTATTTTGAAACCTAACCATAACACTAACGCTAACCCAAATCCTAATCCTAACACTGACAACACTCTAGTGCTGTCTTTATCCCTAGCCCTATCCCTAGCCATAGCAATACCCTAGCCCTAGCCATAAACCTGACCCTAACTTAGAACTACCCTAACCCTAGGACTACCAACAAAACTAACACTAAACCTATTGCTAAGACTAATCTTGGTGGAACCCTAACCCTAACCTTAACTTTAACCCTAAACTTAAATAACCCTACACCTGCTAGAATGTTACACATAACAATGAAAACTCTAACCCTAACACTAACCTGAACTCACTCTATCCTGAGCTCTGGAAAAATACTATACCTAAGTCTAACTCTAACCCTAGCCCTCACAATAAGCCTAAACCTAGCCTTGGTCCAAACACTAGTCCTAGGCCTAGCCCTATCACAGTCCCAAAGTTAGCCACTCTTGTGAACAAGTTATCTCCCAAAACTATGTGAGCGGGCAGGACATCCGGACCCACCCTTCTAAGACACTGACACGGTGTAGTTCACGAACGGAAGTAGCTTTGTCCAAGAAGGACATCAAAAGGCAAGTTATGCATTTGTCCATTCACAAAAGGTTATTGAGGCCAAAACCCTTTCATGAGGGATCACTGTTCAAAAGGCAGACATTGCAGCTCTTACTTGGGCATTGATATTAGAAAAAAGCCAAAAAAAAAAAAAACATATCTGTACAGACTCCAAATATGCCTTTCTGATGCTACATGCCCACGCAGTCCTCTGCAAAGAAGGGGGCTTGCTAACTAATAAACAATCACCTATAAAGGGCAAAAAGGAAATTCTACAATTTCTAGAGGCGGTCTATCTTCTCAAGCAGGTCACTGTCATGCATTGTAAGGGACACCAAAAAAACATGTCTGAAGTCTATTTGGTCAATTAAAAGGCTGACAGGGAGGCAAAAGGTCAGCCTAGGCCTCAAAATCATATTTTTATTTCCAATTCCTTAGAAACCATTAAAACCAGTCTATAATCCCCAGGAAGACAAAGGGATCTTAGGAAAAGGGGAAATTAAAAAGGAACTCTAGTAACAAACTGGTGCTTACTCAAGGGACACAGTGGAAAACTAAAAAAAAGAAAAGAAAATCTTCATATGATAAGAGATGCTAGAGTAGAAATTGTCACTCAAATTTTCATAGGACTAGGGCTAGCAGCAACCACCTGACAGGTCTGTAAAGCTTGCCCACACTGTGCCTCCCAAACCCTGGCAAACCCAAAACACCTCCTTTGTTAGAACCAGTACAGAGGAACAGGGCATAACTTGTGGAATACTGAAAATAAGACTTTACCCACATGTCATCATGTGGGGAATTTAGTCCTAACAGATACTTTACAGCTTAGACAGAGGCCCTTCCCCTATTCAGAACAGGCTGTGGAGGTATTCAGAGTGCTCCTCAAAGAAACCATTCCCCCGTTTGGACTATTCCATCCCTTCAGAGTGAAAATGGGCCTTTTTATACATCTCAAATATCTCAGAGGGTGGCTAAGGCTTTTGGAATAAACTTTCATCTCCATTCTACATGGAGTCCTCAGCCTTTTGGAAAGGTCCAAAAGTGAGATCTGGCAAAACTTTGCCAAGAAACATCAGAATATTCTCTCTGATTATCGCCAATAGCCCTCATGAGCGTCTAAACCCCAAAACTGGGCTAAATATGTGTCTGTTTGAAATGTTGTGTGGGAGGACTTTTCTATCGTCTGATATGACAGTAAACTCAGAGACCACAAGATTTTTACAATATCTTAATCATTTAGGCCAAGCATAACAGACTATCCAACCATATGGGAACAGAGCCTTGACAGCTCCATGCCCAGAGGGATACCTAATGTCTGCCCTGGAGACAAAGTGCTCTTTAAAACTTGGAAAGAAGGGACTCCTGCAGGCCAACTAAAACCAAAATGGAAGGGCCATCTTTTGTGATACTTGCCACATCCCCTGCAGTAAAGGTGGCAGAGAGAGATAACGGGATTCAACTTTCCAGAACAAAGCCACCCACACTTGAATTGTCTAAAGGAAGAAAACCCGGAAGAATCTCTGGAAAACCTGACGTTTCTCTTCTAAAATAAGACTCCAGTACTTCTCTGAGTACAGATAAGTAAATGGGAGCTTGCCGAGGTAATGGCTGTCAGGCTCTCAATAATTATTAAGACACTTTGCTTTGCCATACTTTCTCCTCCAAAGGAAGCATAGAATCTGACCTGCCCCTCATATTTGGGCTCTACACTCCACTCTAGCAGTAAAGTTACTTTCTTTCTCTCACTGAACAGACAGCTCAACAGTCCTGAACTCTTTATCATTGTCTTATATAATGAACCCAAGCAGTCAGCTGCAACATCCCAACAGACTTGGAGAGCACATAGTCCACAATACGTAGAACTTACAACCCAACAACAGAAAGTACCTATGAGAAGATGAAGACCTCCACTGCCTTGTCACTCCATAAAGAATTACAGGAGTATCTGTTTCTCAAGAAGAAATGAGGCAGGAGGCTAGGGTGTGGCAAAGGCTGGCGAGGAAAGTAGGCATGACCTGTCAAATACCAAATCCCAGGAGGGCATGAAGGCCTAGCTGGGGCAGTTCTTCTGACATGCTAACTACAAAATCCCAGGGCACATGCTCAGACAAGTTCCCAAAGCCCTGCATGTGAACTTCTTGTGAGAACTCAAGCAGGATTTTGATAGTGTGATCTAAACCTGATGCCAGTGTGAGAAGTATAAAAAGAAGGAGGAGGAGGAGGAGAAGAAGAAAGAAGAAGAAGAGCAAGAAAAGATTTGCAATCGAGCTCTCACTATCATATCCCTTCATGGTAGCCCACTCATGCCCTATTGAGTGTGCTTATTATTTTTCCTACTTTTACCAGGCTCAAAGTTCTTCCACACAGACCTTTTTTAAAAATTTTCTGTGTTATGGGAACTATCACAAAGAATCAATAACTGGGATCTCATCTTATTAAAAAGCTTTTGCACAGCAAGAGAAACCACCAACAGAGTGAAGAGACAACCCACAACGTGGGAAAAAATGTTTGCCAGCTGTTCCTCAGACAAAGGATTACTATCGAGAACATATAAAGAACTCAAAAAAATCAGACCTCCCAAATTTAAAGACCCACCCCAAAAATGGGCATCTGAGATGAATACACATTTCTCAGATGAAGAAATACTAATGGCAAATAAATATACAAAAAAATGTGCAACATCACTAGTCATTCGAGAGATGCAAATTAAAACAACACTGAGATACCATCTCACCCCAGAAAGAATTGCTATGATAAAGAAATCAACTAATAACAAATGCTGGAGGGGCTGTGGGGAAAAAGGAACCCTTCTTCACTGTTGGTTGGAGTGTCGACTGATACAGCCACTGTGGAAGTCAGTGTGGAGATTCCTCAAAAAACTAGGTTTGCAGGTCCCATTTGACCCAGCTATTCCTCTTCTGGGCATCTTCCCAGAAGAATTAAAAACATCATACCACAGCGATATATGTGCACCCATGTTTATAGCAGCACAATTTGTAATAGCCAGATCTTGGAAACAACCCAAATGCCCATCAACTGAAGAATGGATAAGAAAGATGTGGTATTTTTATACAATGGAGTACTATTCAGCCATAAAGAAGGATAAACTGGAGACTTTTATAGGTAAATGGATGCAACTCGAGAAAATTCTCATAAGTGAAATAAACCGGACGCACATGCATAAGCATCGTATTGTCCCTGTAGTATGACAAACTGAAAGAGTAAATGAGATCCAAAATGTACAACAGACATGATGAATCAAAAAGAAACCGGTCAAAAAGAAAGAGAGACTGGAATAGGGAAAAGAAAGAAGGGAAAGGGAAAAAAATTGTATATTTATATAAGATGGTTAAGATAGATACACTACCAATTTTACTTAGTTCATTGAAGAGTAAGGTTTGTGCCAGTAATGTTTGGACCATTGAATGCTAATGTCTGGTATCCTGAATAACTAACTTAAAGATAATAATACGTAATGCATTAAGCATTGTTACCCTCATATTATGTTGTTTTGAAAATTTGTTCTTTTTTTTGATTTGTTTTGTTTTTTCTTCTCTTTAAAATAAAAAGAAATTTCTGTGTTTAACAATTATATGATGTTATTACCATTTGTGCTTATCTTGACCAATTTTTTGCTCAGGATAGAAAGAACCTGGTACTATCTCCAGAAGAAGATTCCAGCATGCCGAAATTCATTAAAAGAACCATAACCTTAACTCTAACTCTATCCATATACCTAACCCTAGCCCAGTCTCTGGTGCAATTATAGACCTAGCCATAGACTCAGAAATACTCTTATCCCTAAACCTATCTGTAACCCTGGAGGAATGCTAACACTAACCATAATGTAACCCTAACTTTAACAATACACCCAACTCTAATCCTGGTGGAAACCTACCCTTAAAATAATCTAACCATAAATCTGGAGAAATCCTAAACATAAATCTGATCCTAACCCTAACCATAATCCTAACCCTGGTATACGTCTAACCCTAGACCCAACCCTAGACATAGCTCTAACCCTACCTCTAACTCTAGCACTAAGCCTACCTTAACACAAACTCTGGTGGAACAATAATCCTAACCCTAACACTAACCATAACCCTGGACAAAAAGTGGCCAGAGTGCTATCCCTAGCCCTAGCCCTAGGCCTAACCTAAATCTAACCCTAAACTAACCTTAAATCTAATCCTTATGGAACCCTAGCCCTAGGCCTGGCCATAGCCCAAACCAAATGGTAACCCTAAATATAATCATAATCTTGGTGGATACCTATGATAAAGCTAAAGAGAACCCTAAAACTAAACAAAACCAAACCCTGGTGGAACTCTACTCTTAGCCTAGACCTAGTTCACCCTATCCCTAACCATAACCCTAACTCAATGTCTCACCTTAACCTTGGGGAAACTGTATCCCAACCCCTAGTCATAGCCCTATCGCTAGCCCTACACCTAAGATTAACAGTAACCTTAATCCTAAATCTGGTATAATGCTAACCCTAGCTCTAGCTCTAGACCTAACCCTAATGCTGATCTTAACGCTAAACCTAACCTGAAGCCTGGTGGATTCGTAACACTTCTACCAATGCTAGTCCTGATTGCAACCCTAACCCTGGTGGAACCGTAACACTAAGCCTGACCATAATCGTAACACCAACCCCAAATTTAACACTCACAATAACACATGTCGAATGCTAGTCCTGGACCGAGCCCTAGCCCTAGCCCTAGCCCTAGCTCTACCCTAGCCCTAGTACTAGGCATAGTCCTAACTCTAATCCTAAACTTGATGTAACTGTAAACCTAACCTTAACGATAAACCTAAATCTCATCCTAAATTTCACCCTCATCTAACCCAACCCTAACATGGACCATAAACTTAACGATAACCTTATTTACAACCCTAGACTGAGCATGAGCCCTGTCTCTAGCCCTAGCCCTAGATCTCTCCATGACTGTAAACGTAAACGTATACCTAGCCATAGATCTAGACCTAACAATAACCGTAACCCTAACATAAGCTCTTAGCCCAACCCTAGCCCTACACCTGAACCTAACCCTAATCATAAGCCTAACGCCAGCCCTAAATAAAGCCCTAACACTATCATAGCCTGGCCTTAACTCTAACCATAAAACTGACCTTAAACAAAATCCTAAACATAAACCTAGGACTAGCCCTAATTCTAACCATACATCTAGTCCAACACTATCCATACACCTAGCCCAAACCATAGCCCTAACCCTAACCTTATACCTGGCCCTTACTGTAGCCCTAGTACAACGCCCAGCCCTAGCAAAGCCCTTCTTACCCTACGCTAACTCTAGCCCTATGCCATGCCTTAATCCTAACCCAAACCCTAACACTAACACTATCCCTACACTTAACCCAAAAACTAACCCTGTAGAAACCGAACCCTATGCCTATTTCCACCCCAAGTGCTAGCTCTAGCCCTAGCCCTAACCCTAACACTGATCCTGGTGGAACCTAGCCCTAGACATAGACCTTCCCCTAGGCATAAACCTAGCCTTAGTCGTAAACCTAGCACGAGCCCTTACCCTGGTCCTAGCCCTAACACTAGCCTTAATATTAACGCTATCCTTAATATGAAACATAGATACAGACCTAAACCTATACCAACCCTAAACCTCACCCTAAATCTCACCTGATCCCTAACACTGGTACAACCCAAAACTCAACCCTAAACCTGAACATATACCTAATTTTAAAGTAACTGTGAACTTTACCCTAACCCTAAAACTGGTGGAAACCTAAACCAAACACTACCCCAGCCCAAATCTTAACCCTAGCCCAAGCATTGACCTTAGCTATAACCCTAGCCCTAGCCCTATCACTAACCTGACCCCTGGCGATACTTCTAAGTCCGAACCTAAACCTGACCCTAAGCATGATGGCTGCTATGGTTATATCTAGATGTGCCCCAAACTATCCAGCACTCACAGGGGGCTTTTCAGAGGTTGCTGGATCATGGTGCATGCTACCGGATTAGTCAACTCACTGATTTAACATAGATCTGGGTCCTGGTGGATGGATTTACTGAAGAGAGAACCCTCTCCATGGATATGGATGGCGTCAAAAAATAGGCTTGGAGCCAGGATGGAATATAAAAGGAAATGAAGGCTCATTGCTGTGGCTTCCTGTCTGCCCTGCCATGGAATGTTTTTCATCTGCTGCGCCCCTCTACTATGCTGCCCTGCCTTGGAGACAGCTGACTATGAAACCAAACTTCCACAAACTGTAAACTAAAATAAACCTTTCCTCCTTTAACTTGGGGAGTGGGTATTTTTTCTCATCAATTAAAAAAACAATAACTAAGACAGTGGAATCCTACCACTAGCCCTAGCCCTAACCTCCACCATAACCCTAAACCTAACACTAAACACCTAGCTCTAAGCCTAAACCTGATGGAACCCTAACCCTGACTCTAAGCTTAACCCTAACCCTGCACCCTAAACCCTAACCTTAATGTAACCCTAAGCAAACCTAGCCCTGGCCATAAAACTTCCACTAACCCTAACCCTTTTATCCTTATGCTAAACCTTACCCTCACCATCCTGAGACCCTAAGCCCTAGCCCTACCCTGGCCATATGCCTGGCCCTAGCCCTTGCCTTAGACCTCTCACTAACCCTGATCTTAAACCCATAACTAACCCTAACATTAAAACTAATCCCAACCCTAACCCTGATGGAACTCTACCCCTAGTCCTATTCCTAGCCCTAATCCTAGCACTACACCAGGTGGAAACCTATCCTTAACTCTAACCCTACCTAATCACTAACAATGACCTTATTCCTAACAATCTCAGCACCTTACACATACACATAAAACTAACCCTCACTGTAACTCTAAACATAGCCTTGTACTGAAACCTAGATGCCCATCAATCGAGGAATGGATAAAGATGTTGGTTTTTTTTAATATAATGGAGTACTACTCTGCCGTAAAGAAGGATAAATTTGAGACATTTCTAGGTAAATGAATGCAACTTGAGACCATACTCTTAAGAGAAATAAATCAGACTCACATGAGCAAACATTGCATTGTCTCTCTGGTGTGACAAACTCAAAGAGTAAGTAAGGACCAAAATACAGAACAGATATTGTGAAATGGGATGAAATTGTTCAAAAGGAAAGAAGAACTAGGGTGGGGGAAGGGGAAAAGGAAGGAAAGGAAAAGGAAAAAAAATGATTTTAAAAAAGGAATAAAGTGGATACAAAGCTCTGTAAATAGGGAGGGGAAGATAGGGTGAAGGGAGGAGAGGGCATTGGGTAAAAAGGAGGAATAAAATATATCATGTATGGGTACAAATTCCCTATGATGAACATGTTCATTATGTATACCTAAAATGTACCAATAAACTTAATTTAAAAACTAACATTATACTACGGAAATTTAAGAAACAACTAATCTTGGGCTGGTGACATGGCTCAGCGGCGTAAGCGCCTGCCTTGTAAGCGCGAGGGCCCGGGTTCGACTCCTGGATCCCAAATACGAAAAAGGGGCCGGTGATATCGCTCAGCGGCACGGGTGCCTGTTGGAACGTGACATCCTGAGGTCGACCCCTGGTACCCACAAAAAAAAAAAAAAAAAGAAACAACTAATCTTAACACTACCCCTGCCGGAACTCTACCGCAATCCTATTCCTAACACAAATCTTTGTACTAAACCAGGTGGAAAGATAACCTGAATCCTAACCCTACCCAATCCCTAAAAATAACATTATTGTTAACCGTCCCGGACTCGTGCACCTAAACATAAAACTAACCCTAACCCTAACTCTAAAGCTAAACATAGCCTTGTACCTAGACCTAACAGTAACACCAACCATAACGCTAAACCTGGGGAACTCTAGCCCTACCTTAAGCACTAGTCCTGGACATAGATTTAGCACTAACTTTAGCACTAACTCTGTACATAGTTCTAATCCTAAACCTAACACTAACAATAATCCTGGTGGAAACCCAATAATAGCCTTGCACTAGACCTGCTCTGAGCCTCAGCCCTAACCATAACCCTAATCATAATCAAATCATAACCATAACCATAGCCATAACCAAACATGGAAGAAACTTAAACCTAACCCAAACCTATCCGTAGGCCTAGGCCTACCCCAGGCACTAGCCTTAGCCCTAACTCTAAACCTAAAGCTGAGCCTAACCTTAACCATAACCATAACATTAACCCTAGTGGGACCTTAATCCTAGGACTACATCTACCACTAGTTTAGGCCCAGCCCTAACACTAAATAATGCCTAACCCTATGCCTGGTGAAAATCTAGCCCTAACGAAAGCTCTAAAACTAATCCTAATTCTAACTCTGACACTAAGCGGAAGTCAGGCATAGCCCTAGCCTTGCCCAAACCCTTTCCTCAGTCTATCACTTGCCTAACCCTAACCCTGCTGGAAACTGGGCCATAGTTCTAGCCCAACCCCTAAAACCAGATTTTGGCCTAGCACTACCCTTAGTCATAAACCCAGCCCTAACCCTAACCCTAAATCTCACTCTGCTGGACCCCTAACACTAACTGTAAAATTAGCCCTAACCCTAACTCTAACCCTCATCCTTTTGGAACCCTAGCACTATTGCTACCCTAGCCCTAACTCTAACACTAACACTAAACTGAACCCTAACCATAACCCTAGACATAGTCCTAAACCTACACTAACCTAACCCTATCACTAACCCTGCTAGAATACCAACCCTAAACCTATTGCAAACCTAACAATAAGCCTGATCCTAAATTTAACCCTAACTTTATTCCAGAGGGACTAGAGCCCTAACTCTAGCCCTAGCCCTAAACCCAGAACTAGCCAATGCCCTAACCCTAACCTTCTACCCTGGTGGAACTCTAACACTAACATTAATCCTAACCCTAATCGAACCATAAAACAAACCTTAACACTAACGCTGATTGAATACCAGCCTTGCCCTAGCCAGTGACCCCACCCTAGAAATAGCATTATCCATTGCCCAAGCTTTAGCCCTAACACCAACCCTAAACCTAACCCTAACACTGGAAGATCCCTAACTCTAAAACTATCACTAACTCTAATATTACCCTGGTGGAAAACTAGCCCTCATCCTAACTCTCATCTTACCCTAGACCTACCCTAACCCTAAACCTTACCATGACCCTAAATCTAACCCTGATCCTATCCTTACCTTAACATAAACATAGAGGGACCCAAACCCTAACCTTAGCACCACTAGAAACTTCTTCCTACATTTACCCAAGTACTAGCACTAGCCCTACACCTAGCCATAGCATTAACCCTAAACCTAACCCAATCTAAACACTAACCCTAACCTTAAAAGAGCCCTAATGGAACCCTAGCCCTAGACCTGGACCTACCATAACCCTAACCATTAGCCTTACACTAACCCTGATGGAAACGTAACAGTAGCACTAATCCTAGTCCTGTTGGAACCCGAAATCGAAACCTAACCCGAACCTTAACCCTAACACTAAAGGTGGCAGAACCCTACCCTACCTTAAGCCTTAGCTCTACCACAACCTGAACCTGAGCCCCACCCCTAACATAAACACTTACCCTAACTCTATTCCTCACCCTAAAGTAACCTGCAGTCTTAAACTTAATCCCGGTTGAACCCTAAAATTAACACTAACCAAAACCCTAAAATTGATGGTAAACTAACATTAACCCTAGCGCTAACCTTAGTCCTAGTACTAGACATAGACCTTGCTTTAGCCCTAGGTCTACCAAGAGGCCTAACCCTAACACTAACCTGTGCTCTGGGGGAACCCTAGCCCTAGCCATAGTCCTAGCACTAGCCTTAGGCCTAGTACTAGTCCTAGGCTTTCCCTAACTTGAACCCTAACCTCAACCTCAGACCTGGTGGAAACTTAAAACTAAACACTAAAAATAACACTAATATTAACCCTATTACTGGTGGACTCCTAGGCATAGCCCCAACCCTGCACCTAGCCCTAACCCAAGTCTTAACTTTAACTTTAACCCTAACACTTACCCTACCATGGTAGAAGAATAAACTTACACCTAAACCTACCCTTAAGAGTAACCTTAACCCTAAACCATAAACATGAGGGCAACTAACCTTCACCCTAATACTAATCCTATACCTAACAAGGATAAAACCATAACCTTAACACTATCTCAAAAACAAAACTTAACCTTTGTGAAAACCTAACACTAAACATATTCCTAACCCTGGTGGGACCCTAAATATAAATTTAACAATAACCAGAGCCTAAACATAGCCTAACCTTATCACTAACTCTAACCCTAACCTTAACAAAACCAAATATGAACTTAACTAACCCTGGCGGAACCCTAACTCTAACCTTAACACTAACTCTAAATATAAGCCAAACCCTAACCTACGAGGAAAAAGCAGCTCTAGCCCTAGCCCTGGACCAAACTTCAAATGAGCACTATCCCTAGCCCTTATGCTTACCATAACCCTAAACATAATTCTCACACTGAGAGAACCCTAGCCCTATCCCTACATGTACCTCTGCTCTCATCCTTAGCACTGGCCCTACAACTAACCCAAACAGCAAGCCTATCCCTAGTGAATCTTAAATCTAGTGGAAACCCAAACCTCAACCCTGTTGGAGCCCTAACGTTAAACCTAATAACTCTTCCTATCTCTAGACCTAACCCTAACTCTAACCCTAACTCTAACCCTAACACTAACACTGGTGGAAAGTGAATCCTAATCCTAGCATTAAATAGATACTGTAATCCTAAACCTGGCCTTAACCTTAGCTTTAGCCTTAGCCTTAGCTCTAGCCCTAGACTATAGGCCTAGTTCTAGTCCTGCACCTACACCTAGCCCTACACCTAACCATAAGGTTGCCTGAAATCTAATCCTATTCTTAAGCCTTATCCTAACCCTAAATCTAACCCTAACAAACTCTGGTGGAATCCTAGTCCTAGCCTTTCTTGAAATACTAGTTTTAACCCTAACACTAAACCTCACCCTAACAGTAACCATAAGAACTCTGGTTGTAACCTAACTCTGACCATAACACTGACAGTAGACCTAGCCCTAGCCCTAGCCCTAGCCCTAGCCTTAGGCACACCCCCAACCCTAGCCCTAGTCCTAGCCCTAGCCCTAGCCTCAGCCCTAGCCCCAGCCCTAGACCTGGCCATAGGCCTAGACCTAGCCTTAACCCTAACTCTAAACCTAACCCCACTGTGCCAGAATCATAACTCTAACACTAACCCTAAACCAAATCCTAAACCTAAACCTAAATTTAAACCAACATGTAACACTAACCCTACCTCTAGACTTAACCCTAAACCTAAACCTAATATTACCCTGGTGGAACACTAGCCCTAGCCCTATCACTAGGCTTAGCTAGCCCTATCCCAAGATCCACTTCTGGAATTATCCTTAGGCCTAGCCCTAGTCTTAGCCCTAGTGGAATAGTAACCCTATCCCTAGTGGAATCTCAAACCTAAGGGAAACCCAAACCATAATCCTGTTGGAGCCTTAAACTTAACCTGAACCTTAAACCTACCTAAACCTGTAAACTTTCCTATCTCTAGATCTAAACCTAACTTTAAACCCTAACCTTAATCCTAACCCTAGCACTAGTGGACTCCTAACCCTAACTCTAACACTAAACCTAACTCTACCCCTGGGAGAACCCTAACCATAATTCTAAACCAACCCATATCCCTAACACTAACCCTGGTGGAACCCTAAGCCTAGCCCTAACCCAAACCATAGCCATAGCACCGGCCCTAGCAATAACACTACCCCTCAACCCTAAGCCTAACCTAAACCCTATTCTTACCATTACCTTAACCCTAACATAAATCTTAACCTGGGTGGAACCCTAGCCTAAGCCCTAACACTAGACCTAGCCATGGCCCAAACTCTAATCTTTACAGTGGTAGAATCCTAACCCTAAAACTACCTAAACTAAACCTAGCCATAAAACTATACCTAAACTAAACTTCAAACTAACCCTAACCCTAATACTGATGGAACCCTAACTCTAGCCCTAGTCCTAGCCCTACTCCTAGGCCTAAACTTAACCTTAAGCCTAGCCATATTCCTAACACACACTCTCATGGATCGCTAACCTTAACCCTATCCTTAGCCCTAGTTCTAGGCCTAGACCTTACCCTACACCTATACCTAACCCTCCCATGGAGGAACCCTAGTCCCAGCCCTTCTGCCTATTCCAGTCCTTATCCCTAGTCCCAAACCAAACACTAAAATCCTACATTTAAACCTGGTGGAAAACTAGCCCTAGCCCTAGCCGGAGCCCTAAACTTAACCCCAGCCCTGATCTTGACCTAACCCTCACCATAATCCTAATCCTAAGCCTATGCAATAATAACCCTAAACTAACACTAACGCTAACACAAACCTAATCCACCCCAACCTTGAACCTAGCCCTACACCTAACCTTGGACTTAACCCCAGCCTTAGATTAGCTCTAGCTCTAACACTCACCATAAATCAAACAATAACCCTAAGCCTATGCCTAGCCCTAATATCAGCCCTAGCCCTATGTCTAGGCCTAGACCTAACCCTACTTTTAATGCTAGACCTAGAAAGCTGGAGCCTTAGCCTTAGCATGGTCCTAAATCTAGCACTTACCCGAACATAACCGTAACATTAAACTTAACCCTAAACCTAACACAACTTTGGCCCTAAACCTAAACCTAGACCTGAACTTAGCAAAATCATAACCCCAACCTTAACTTAAACCTAGAATTCACCCTACCAATAGCCCTAGCTCTAGACATACCCCTAAATGTAACCCTAACCATAACCTTAACTCTAAACATAACATTATCCTAATTATAACACAACCCTAAACCTAACTAACCCTATGGTTATGCCTACTCCTAGCCCTAGCCCTATCCCTAGGCCTAATTCTAATCCTAAACCTAAACCTACTACTAACCCTAAACTTAACCATGGTGGAAACCTAGTAGTAGTCCTAGTTCTACTCCTAACACTAACCCTAAACCTAACCCAACTCTAATGCTAAACTTAACCCTAAACCTAATACTAACTCTAACATAAGACATAACTCTAGCCCTAACCCTAAACTGGTGGATCCCTAACCTTAACACTAAAACTTCTGGAACCCCAGATCTAGTCTTTGCCCTGGCCTTCACCCTCGCTCTACCCATATCCCTGGGCCTAGCCCTAACACTCGTCCTGAAAATACATGTAACCATAAAACTAATTCTAATACTAACCCTGGTGAAACCCCAGTCTTATCCCAAACCTAGCTCAGGACATAGCACTATCCCTATCCCTAGACCAATCACTAACCCAATTAACCTAATCATAACCCTAAACCTAACCCTAGCCCTAAATATCACTGAACCCTGGCCATAGGTCTAGCCATAGTTCTAGGAATGGAAACAAATGTCAGGGGTTCTTAGGGCTTGTGTCTAGATGTCCCCGCCAAAGCCTCCTGCACCCATAGGTGGGGCTTTTCAGCGGTGGCTCGATCTAGAACAGTGGTGGCAAACCGATGGTATGTGTGTTGTTTTCTTTTAAGACAAAAGATGTTAATGTATGAGTTGTTTTTTCTAAACTAAAAACTCAGTATTCAGGTTTAATTGCAGTATTGGTACTTTGCAATAAATAAATTCCTTTTGGGTTGCAGTTTAGGCACACAGCTCTAAAACATTTGCCATCACTGATGTATGGTGTGATACTGGGATTAAGTGTGTGTGGTACTGAATTAGACCACTAATTTGTTTATCATAATAGATAAGATGCAACCTGGGTGTGGGTGACGCCACTTCGAAGTTATGTAGCCTGGATGGTATAAAGGCAGAGGGAGGCTTGCTGCTGCTGCTGCTGCTGCTTGCTGCTTGCTGCCTTCCTGCCTGCTATGCCAGGACTGTTTCTCCTCTGTGATGCCCCTCTGCCATCCCACCCTGCCTTGGAGACAGCTGACTATGGACTGACACCTCTACAAACCATGACCTGATATAAACCTTTTCTCTCTTAACTTCTGCCTGTTGGGTATTTTGACTCAGCAGCAATAAAACAAACTAAGAGAGGGGTGCAGATGGCTGGATGGGGAAGAGTATCATAGGCATTATCCTGCCCTGACCCTCAGCCTCAGGACTGCTGCCCGAGGGGGAGACATACACTGGAGTTCAGCCATGGTTGGAGCCACGGGCAGAATCAGAGTTCTGTTTAGAGAGAAATACACAAGAGAGTGATTCAACTGCACGTAAGAATCACCCAGGGGGAAGGTGAGCCAAGCTGACTCACAAACTTCCACCTCCCCAGACCTCAAGGAACAGCCTCATTGTGGCCTCCCCATCCCAGTCCCCAGGGGGAACATGTGGCTCTAGGGACCAAGCTCCCCAAAGACAGAAAGAGACTCTGTAGAGGTCACGCTTCTTTGGGAAGGAGGATGGGGCGAGCACAGGGGAAAACAGCAGGCAAAAGGAGAAAGACACAAACCTGAAGTGATGCCACTAGTGAGAGCAGCTCCTGGGGAAGGGACACCACCAGGTGACACGGTGTCAACAGCAGAGGCAGTGCAGGAGCAGCATGGTCTTTGTGAGCCTGTCACAGAAGAAAGCAGGTTTAAGACGCCTAAGTGCCATAGTCACAAAGGGGCAGAGCAGGTAGGACAGTGTTGCTGCGGTCAGAAGGCCGTCACACGGGCTGGGAGACACTGGGTGTGTGGATGAGGCCTGCCCAGGCCCCAGGAAACGTTCATGCACTTCAGAGGTCCAAATCTCAAAGCAAGGGCCCACAGCCTCCTTCCTGCACCCTGATGACCTTGCTGAGCAGAAGACTGTCCAGGCGGGGACCCGGGGTGGCCACAGCAGGCGGGAGGAAGGAGCGCAGAGGTGAAGGAGGCACTGCTCCTCCAGAGAGCCGCTCTGCTGCGCTGACCCCGACCCGCATCATTTTAAAAACCACACTCCCTAGTGAGGATCACTGGGACACAAGGGCTGCAGCTAAAAATCAAGTTTGAAGGACACTGAGGCTCAGGGGAGGAAATGATTTTTCTGATGTCACCCTGTAAGCTAATGGCAAAGAGGACTCAGAACATCTCCTAAACCTGGTTCTTGGGGCTCTCCTCACACATCTTGGGGGGCTTTCGGAGGGCCTGAAGATGAGTGGCTGTTCTCACTGGCCCGGCTTCCCTGTCTGAGGAAAATCCAATAGCAACTGCCATTTACAGAAGGTTTATACTAGGCCCTAGTGAACTGACATAAAAGCATTTCATTTAAACTGCACAAGTGTACATAAATTTACCCTCTCCTCTCCTCTCTTTCTGTGTGTGTCTCTCTCTCTTTCTCTCTCCCCTTTCCTCTCCTCTCCTCTCCTCTCATCTCTTCTCCTCTTTTCTCTCCTGTCTCTCTCTCCTCTTTCTCTGTCTCTCTGTCTCTCTCTCTCTCCTCTCTTCTTGTCTCTTCTCTTCTCCTCTTATCTCTCCTGTCTCTCTCTCTCTCTTCCTCCCTCCCTCTTTTTTTTTTTTTTTTTTTCAGTGCTGGAGATCAAACCGAGGGCTTGACACAAGCTTCTCAAGCACCCAACCACTGAACTATAACACCCATAGCTGTCCAATGCAGAATTCTTAACCAGTAACTGACACTTTCCTCATCTGAACCTTGACCCTCTACTGCCATCTGACCCCTCATCCCCAGAAGCCTGGCCACCCAAGACTCACTTCCTCAGGTGAGTGACAATCATGAGCACTGGCTGTCCCAGGGTGATTGATATTTTTAATCTTTTTCTTCCTTTACACTACTGCAAGATCACCAAGGCTGTTCTTTATTTGAAACTGTCTCAACTGTGAAAAGGAAAAGCTGTGATATTCATGAAAATGATAGTCCCTTGTATTCCTATCTTTCTGCATAGGTTTTACAAAATACTGTATGCATGTCATCTGCTGCAGTGCCACCCACAACCCTACAAGGTGTCATAATGATCAATTAATGACTGAGAAGATGACCTGTTAATGTGACTTAAAGAAGAAAAGAAAAAACACAGGCCATTGCTGCCCACCTTTTAATCCCACATACTGGGAAGGTTGGGACAAGAGAATCATAATATTGATGCCATGTTGGGAAAAATAAAAATCAATAAAAAGCTGTCTCAAAAAAAAAGAAAAGAAAGAAATTTAAAGGGCTGAAGATGTAGCTCAGTGCTCCCTGGACTCAATCTTCAGTCCTAAAATCAATCAATCAATCAATCAATAAATAAAAGGCAATGAGTGGACTGAAATGTAGCTCAGTGATAGAGTGCTTTCCAGTGCTTTCCAAGGCCTTGGGCTCAAACCCTGGTGCCACACACACACACACACAATGCACCCAGGAGAAGCAACAGTGGAAGGTAAATTCAATCTTCCAACTCGCAGCTCTGACGTTTGCCATGCCGGGGGGCCAAACCAGAAGTAGAGGTGGAAAAGTAAACATTAGGTTGGGAACTGTACATTGGGTGGTTTAGAAACCAGACATCTGGGCACTGTCTCACCCTTCTGTTAGAGCAACACCAGTACTTTTCAAACTTCTATCAAGTACCCTAACTGCAGAAGCACTGAAGACCCAATCCTAGAGAACCTGAGAACTTGGCGCCCAAGCCAAGCATTATTTGAGAAAGATATCAATTACTGTCCTACAAATTTATGCAAATGTCATCCTTCAGTACATTAATATGTCTCATCTCTCTCAAGAGAATCAAGCAGAACTGGTGTTTCAGAAAGTAGCTGAAACGGCATGGTGGTGCATGCAGGACTTGGGAGGCTGAGGCAGGAGGATTGTGAATGGAGGCCTGCCTGGACTACAGAGCAAGACCCCACCTAGAAAAAAAATATATATTTTTAAAAGGCCTCATATTAATCCTGTGGTACTCAGCTTCCTAGCTGGAATTGATGTGGGAAAGATTTACGCTGTGAAGTTGAGTTTCCCGGGACCTGTTCCACATCGGACAAGTAGATCTCACTCCAAGCAGACTGAGGAAAGGACATTTTGGTCCCACAGTCCAAGGCAATTCACATGTGAAGTGGAGAACTTAGAAAATTCTGAAGTCTATCTAGAGACTAGAAACCTGGCAAAATACCAACACGGACCTGCTCTCCCGTGGTGCCTACGTGGAGCTCCCTAGTGAAGTTTTCACACTGACAGAGTATGAGTTAAGGAGCAAGCGAACCCTGCCATCCTTCCCATGGTCCAATCCCTACCCCGTGGAAATTCGCTCCTCCACCAGAGAAACCAGACACTTTAGGGGACCGGGTGGGAAGATCAAAGGCCAGGTGAGGGGTAGTAATGACAGTGTCCAGGGGGATTGGGACTAACCACATTCTACCCCTCCCTCCCTGTCGCCAAAATCTGTGCTCCGCAGGGACCGAGGTCTTCGGATGAGGGGGATGAGGGTGCTGAGGGAGGTCCGGTGTGGAGGTTAGGAGTGGAAGGCCAAGCCCCTATTGGGGGCTCCAGGAGTCACAGCCGGTCACCCAGGCCAGGGAGGGCAGGCCTGGGGCTCCAGAGGAGAGGGGCTGTGAGAGGACTTGATGGGTCACTGGGGCGCTGCGGGTCTCCCCACGCCCCCCAGGGGTGGCACAGACTTTGACCATAGCATGGCCATCGGGAACTCGCTCTGGGCCCAGGGACTCTGACCCTCTGACGCTTACCTTTCTCTTTGCCACAGCCAATTTCAGCCTTTGGGTTTGTTTGGAAATCCCTGGGCAGGGAGAGGACAAAGGGTGGGACCACATCAGCACAGTCCCGCCCATCACGGAGAAATTACTTGCAATGGCGTCTGCTCAGCCCCGCTGCCTGCTCACAGGGCCTAACTAAACGCAACAGAGGGGGGTGTGGTCTCAATTCTCCAGGCCCATTGGTGAGTGTGAGGATGACGTCATAAGAGGCGTCAATTCCTTAGAAACCATTCAAACCAGTCTATAATCCCCAGGAAGACAAAGGGACCTTAGGAAAAGGGGAAATTAAAAAGGAACTCTGGTAACAAACTAGTCCTTACTCAAGGGACGCAGTGGAAAACTAAAAAAAAAAATCTTCATATAGTAAGAGATGCTAGAGTAGAAATTGTCACTCAAATTTTCATAGGACTAGGGCTAGCAGCAACCACCTGACAGGTCTGTAAAGCTTGCCCACACTGTGCCTCCCAAACCCTGGCAAGCCCAAAACACCTCCTTTGTTACAACCAGTACAGAGGAACAGGGCATAACTTGTGGAATACTGAAAATAAGACTTTACCCACATGTCATCATGTGGGGAATTTAGTCCTAACAGATACTTTACAGCTTAGACAGAGGCCCTTCCCCTATTCAGAACAGGCTGTGGAGGTATTCAGAGTGCTCCTCAAAGAAACCATTCCCCCGTTTGGACTATTCCATCCCTTAGCTTAACCTTAAATCTAATCCTTATGGAACCCTAGCCCTAGGCCTGGCCATAGCCCAAACCAAATGGTAACCATAAATATAATCATAATCTTGGTAGATACCTATGATAAAGCTAAAGAGAACCATAAAACTAACCCTAACCAAACCCTGGTGGAACTCTACTCTTAAGCTATATGTAGTTCACCCTATCCCTAACCATAACCCTAACTCAATGCCTTACTTTATCTTTGGTGAAACTGTATCCCAACCCCTAGTCATAGCCCTATCGCTAGCCCTACACCTAAGATTAACAGTAACCTTAATCCTAAATCTGGTATAATGTTAACCCTAGCTCTAGCTCTAGACCTAACCCTAATGCTGATCTTAACGCTAAACCTAACCTGAAGCCTGGTGGATTCGTAACACTTCTACCAATGCTAGTCCTGATTGCAACCCTTACCCTGGTGGAATCATAACACTAAGCCTGACCATTAATCCTAACACCAACCCCAAATTTAACACTCACAGTAACACATGTCGAAAGCTAGTCCTAGCCCTAGCCCTAGCCCTAGCCCTAGCCCTAGCCCTAGCCCTAGCCCTAGCCCTAGCTCTAGCCCTAGCCCTAGCCCTAGCCCTAGTACTAGCCATAGTCCTAACCCTAATCCTAAACTTGATGTAACTGTAAACCTAACCTTAACGATAAACCTAAATCTCAGCCTAACTTTCACTCTCATCTAACCCAACCCTAACATGAACCATAAACATAACCATAACCTTAATTAAAACCCTAGACTGAGCATGAGCCCTACCTCTAGCCCTAGCCCTATATCTCTCCATGACTGTAAACGTAAATGTAGACCTAGCACTAGATCTAGACCTAACAATAACCCTAACCCTAACCCGAACCCGAACCCTAACACTAACACTAACACTAACCCTAAGCCCAACCCTAGCCCTACAACTGAACCTAACCCCAATCATAAGCCTAACCCCAGCCCTAAATAAAGCCCTAACCCTATCATAGCCTGGCCTTAACTCTAACCATAAAACTGACCCTAAACAAATTCCTAAACATAACCTTAGGACTAGCCCTAATTCTAACCATAAACCTAGTCCTAACCCTATCCATACACCTAGCCCAAACCATAGCCCTAACCCTAACCTTATACCTGGCCCTTACTGTAGCCCTAGTACAATGCCCAGCCCTAGCAAAGCCCTAAATCTATACATACACCTATCCCTAATTCTTACCCTACCCTAACTCTAGCCCTATGCCATGCCTTAATCCTAACCCAAACCCTAACACTAACATTATCCCTACACTTAACCCCAAAACTAACCTTGTAGAAACCAACCCCTAGGCCTATTTCCAGACCAAGTGCTAACACTACCCTAGCCCTAACCCTAACACTGATCCTGGTGGAACCTAGCCCTAGACATAGACCTTCCCCTAGGCATAAACCTAGCCTTAGTCGTAAACCTAGCACGAGCCCTTACCCTGGTCCTAGCCCTAACACTAGCCTTAACATTAACCCTATCCTTAATATGAAACATAGATACAGACCTAAACCTATACCAACCCTAAACCTAAACCTCATCCTAAATTTCACCTGATCCCTAACACTGGTACAACCCAAAACTCAACCCTAAACCTGAACATATCCCTAATTTTAAAGTAACCGTGAACTTTACCCTAACCCTAAAACTGGTGGAAACCTAAACCTAACCCTACCCCAACCCAAATCTTAACCCTAGCCCAAGCATTGACCTTAGCTATAACCCTAGCCTATAACCCTATCACTAACCTGACCCCTAGCGATAATTCCAAGTCTAAACCTAAAACTAACCCTAGCATGAACCTAAACCTAACCTAAGCATGATGGCTGCTATGGATTGTACCTAGGTGTGCCCCACACTATCCAGCACTCGCAAGGTGGTTTCAGAGGTTGCTGGATCACGGTGTGTGGTGCTGGATTAGTCAACTCACTGATTTAACATGGATCTGGGTCCTGGTGGGTGGATTTACTGAAGAGAGAACCCTCTCCATGGACATGGATGGCATCAAAAAATAGGCTTGGAGCCAGGATGGAATATAGAAGGAAATGGAGGCTCATTGCTGTGGCTTCCTGTCTGCCCTGCCATGGAACGTTTCTCATCTGCTGCGCCCCTCTACTATGCTGCCCTGCCTTGGAGACAGCTGACTATGAAACCAAACTTCCACAAACTGTAAACTAAAATAAACCTTTCCTCCTTTAACTTGGGGAGTGGATATTTTTTCTCATCAATTAAAAAAAAGAAAATAACTAAGACAGTGGCATCCTACCACTAGCCCTAGCCCTAACTTTCACCATAACCCTAAACCTAACACTAAACACCTAGCTCTAAGCCTAAACCTGATGGAACCCTAACCCTGACTCTAAGCCTAACCTTAACCCTGCACCCTAAACCCTAACCTTAATGTAACCCTAAGCAAACCTAGCCCTGGCCATAAAACTTCCACTAGCCCTAACCCTTTTATCCTTATGCTAAACCTTACCCTCAACATCCTGAGACCCTAAGCCCTAACCCTACCCTGGCCATACCCCTGGCCCTAGCCCTTGCCTTAGACCTCTCACTAACCCTGATCTTAAACCCATAACTAACCCTAACATTAAAACTAATCCCAACCCTAACCTGATGGAACTCTACCCCTAGTCCTATTCCTAGCCCTAATCCTAGCACTACACCAGGTGGAAACCTATCCTTAACTCTAGCCCTACCTAATCACTAACAATGACCTTATTCCTAACAATCACAGCACCTTACAAATACACATAAAACTAAACCTCACTGTAACTCCTAACCTAACATAGCCTTGGACTGAGACCTAAATGCCCATCAATCAAGGAATGGATAAAATATAGGGGTTTTTTTAATATAATGGAGTACTGCTCTGCCATAAAGAAGGATAAATTTGAGACATTTCTAGGTAAGTGAATGCAACTTGAGACCATACTCTTAAGAGAAATAAATCAGACTCACACGAGCAAACATTGCATTGTCTCCCTGTTGTGACAAACTCAAAGTGTAAGTAAGGACCAAAATACAGAACAGATATTTGAAATGGGATGAAATTGTTCAAAAGGAAAGAAGAACTAGGGTGGGGGAAGGGGAAAAGGAAGGAAAGGAAAAGGAAAAAAAATGATTTTAAAAAAGGAATAAAATGGAAACAAAGCTCTGTAAATAGAGAGGGGAAGATAGGATGAAGGGAGGAGAGGGGATTGGGAAAAAAGGAGGAATAAAATATATCATGTATGGGTACAAATTCCCTATGATGAACATGATCATATGTATACCTAAAAGGTACCAATAAACTTAATTTAAAAACTAACATTATACTACAGAAATTTAAAAAACAACTAATCTTAACACTAACTCTGCCAGAACTCTGCCCCAATCCTATTCCTAACACAAATCTTTGTACTAAACCAGGTGGAAAGATAACCTTAATCCTAACCCTACCCAATCCCTAAAAATAACATTATTGTTAACTGTCCTGGACTCGTGCACCTAAACATAAAACTAACCCTAACCCTAACTCTAAAGCTAAACATAGCCTTGTACCTAGACCTAACAGTAACACCAACCATAACGCTAAACCTGGGGAACTCTAGCCCTACCTTAAGCACTAGTCCTGGACATAGATTTAGCACTAACTTTAGCACTAACTCTGTACATAGCTCTAATCCTAAACCTAACACTAACAATAATCCTGGTGGAAACCCAATAATAGCCCTGCACTAGACCTGCTCTGAGCCTCAGCCCTAACCATAACCCTAATCATAATCAAATCATAACCACAACCATAACCATAACCAAACATGGAAGAAACTTAAACCTAACCCTAACCCAATCCGTAGGCCTAGGCCTACCCCAGGCACTAGCCTTAGCCCTAACTCTAAACCTAAAACTGAGCCTAACCTTAACCATAACCATAACATTAACCCTAGTGGGACCTTAACCCTAGGACTACATCTACCACTAGTTTAGGCCCAGCCCTAACACTAAATAATGCCTAACCATAAGCCTGGTGAAAATCTAGCCCTAACGAAAGCTCTAAATCTAATCCTAATTCTAACTCTGACACTAAGCTGAAGTCAATCATAGCCCTAGCCTTCCACAGACCCTTTCCTCAGTCTATCACTTGCCTAACCCTAAGCCTGCTGGAAACATGGCCATAGTTCTAGCCCAACCCCTAAAACCAGATTTTGGCCTAGCACTACCCTTAGTCATAAACCCAACCCTAACCCTAACCCTAAATCTCACTCTGCTGGACCCCTAACACTAACTGTAAAATTAGCCCTAACCCTAACCCTAAACTTCATCTTGTTGGAACCTTAGCACTATTGCTACCCTAGCCCTAACTCTAACACTAACACTAAATTGAACCCTAACCATAACACTAGACATAGTCCTAAACCTACATTAACCTAACCCTAACACTAACTCTGCTAGAATACCAACCCTAAACCTGTTGCAAACCTAACAAAAAGCCTGATTCTAAATTTAACCCTAAGTTTCTCCAGAGGAACTAGAGTCCTAACTCTAGCCCTAGCCCTAAACCCACAATTAGCCAATGCCCTAAACCTAACCTTCTACCCTGGTAGAACCCTAACACTAACATTAATCCTAACCCTAATCCTACCATAAAACAAACCTTAACACTAACGCTGATTGAATACCAGCCTTGCCCTAGCCAGTGACCTCACCCTAGAAATAGCATTATCCATTGCCCAAGCTTTAGCCCTAACACCAACCCTAAACCTAACCCTAACACTGGAAGATCCCTAACTCTAAAACTATCACTAACTCTAATATTACCCTGGTGGAAAACTAGCCCTCATCCTAACTCTCATCTTACCCTAGACCTACCCTAACCCTAAACCTTACTATGACCCTAAGTCTAACCCTGATCCTATCCTTACCTTAACATAAACATAGAGGGACTCAAACCCTAACAGCAGCAGTAGAAACTTCTTCCTACATTTACCCAAGTACTACCACTAGCCCTACACCTAGCATTAGCCCTAACCCTAAACCTAACCCAATCTAAACCCTAACCCTAACCTTAAAAGAACCCTAGTGGAACCTTAGCCCTAGACCAGGACCTGCCATAACCCTAAACATTAGCCATACACTAACCCTGATGGAAATATAACAGTAACACTAATCCTAGTCCTGTTGGAACCCGAAACCGAAACCTAACCCTAACCTTAACCCTAACACTAAAGGTGGCAGAACCATACCCTACCTTAAACCTTAGCTCTACCACAACCTTAACCTGAGCACCACCTCTCACATAAACACTTACCTTAGCTCCAATCCTCACCCTAAAGTAACCTGCAGTCTTAAACTTAATCCCAGTTGAATCCTAAAACTAACACTAACCAAAACCCTAAAAATGGTGGTAAGCCTATCCTAACCCTAGCCCAAGACTTAGGCTTAGTACTAAACATAGACCTTGCCCTAGCCATAGCCCTACCCTGAGGCCTAACCCTAACACTAACCTGTACTATGGAAGAACCCTAGACCTAGCCATAGTCCTAGCCCTAGCCTTAGCCCTAGCAATAGTCCTAGGCTTTCCCTAACATGAACCCTAACCCCAACATAAGACCTGGTGGAAACTTAAAACCATACACTAAAAATAACACTAATATTAACCCTATTACTGGTGGACTCCTAGGCATAGCCCCAACCCTGCACCTAGCCCTAACCCTAGTCTCAACTTTAACTTTAACCCTAACACTAACCCTACAATGGTAGAAAAATAAACTTACACCAAAACCTACCCTTAAGAGTAACCTTAACCCTAAACCATAAACATGAGGACAACTAACCTTCACCCTAATACTAATCCTACATCTAACAAGGATAAAAACATAACCTAACCCGTGCCCTATCCCTAACACTAAGGCTGCATGAAACCAAATCCTAATCCTAACCTTAACTCTAACACTAACACACCCTGGTGGAACCCTAGCCATAAGATAAGCCCTTGCCATGGCTGTAATCCTAGTTGTAACGCTAACACAAAACCTCACCTAACGGTAACCATAAGCCTATCCCTCATTGTAACCTAATCTGACCCTAACATTAACTATAGACCTAGATCTGGTCCTAGTCTTAGCCTTACCCCCAATCCTAGCCCTAGCCCTAGCTCTAGCCCTAGCCATAGGCCTAGGCCTAAACCTAATCCTAACCTAACCCTAACGTAACCCTAACCCTACCGTAACCCTAACCCTAACCTTAGCCAGCTGGAATTATAACCCTAAAACTAGCCCTAAAACAAACACAAAACCAAACACAAAACCTAATCCTAAACCTAAACCTAAACTTAAACCAACACCTAACACTAACCCTAGCCCTATCCCTAACCCTAACCCTATCCATATCCCTAACCCTAACCCTAAACCTAACACTACACTGGTGGAACTCTAGCCCTATCACAACCCGAACAGTAACCCTATCCCTAGTGGAATCTTCAACCTAAGGGAAATCCAAACTGTAATCCTGTTGGAACCCAAACCTTACACATAATCTAAACCTGTAAACTTTCCTATCTCTAGACCTAACTCTAACCATAATGCTAACCCTAATCTTAAACCTAAAACTAACCCCAACCCTGGTGAAACCCTAAACCCAACCCTGACCTTAACTAGAACCCTGCTACTAACTGGAACACTGTCTTATCCATAACGTGCTGGAAATCTAACCCTAACCATAATCCTAACTCTAACCTAAAACCTAATGCTAAGCCTAAACCAATACTTAGCCCCAACACTAATCCTAATCGTAGCCCTAGTCTTTTTTCTCAACCAAACCATAGCACTAACACCTACCATAAACCTAATCCTACACTAACCATGATGGAAACCTATAACTTTCCCCATTCCTATTCCTAACCTCAGCCCTAAATCTATTCCTAAACATAACCTTGTTGGAATCTTGCTCTAATGGTAACACTAACACTAACACTAAACAAACCTTAACTCTAACCATAGTAGGAGACTAATTATACCCGATCACTAACACTACCACTACATTGGTGGAACCCTAGTCCCAGTGCTAGAACTACACCTAGCTCTAGCTTTAGCCCTAGCCTTAACCCTAACCCTAACCCTAACCCTAAAGGAAGTAACTCTAACAGTAACCTTACCGAGCACTAACCTTAAGCTTCAACCTAAGCCAAGGGCAGTGATGGCAAACCTTTGAGGGACAAGTAACCAAACTGCAACCTAAAACACACTTATTTATGGTAAAATGGCAACACTGCAATTAATCCTGAATACTGACAGTTGAAAAACAACTCACGCTTTAACATCTTTTGTCTTAAAAAAAAAAAAAAAAGAACATGCATGTCATAGGTTTGCCAAGACTGGCCTAGAGGAAAGCTAATTCTCCCCTAAGTGAAATAATAATCATGAATTCATACACCTCTATCTGTAGACCTAAATCTAGCCCAAGCTCTACCTCAAGCGCCAGCCTTAGGTCTTACCATAACCCTAAACCTAATCCTCACAAAACACTATATAAAACACTAAACCTAAGGCTAAATCTGGTTGAAACCTAACTCTACATCCAGCACTAGTCAAGCACTAGTCTAACAAAAACCCAACACAAAACCCTGGTGAAACCCCAACCCTATAGCTAAGCCTAAACCTAACTCTAACTCTAGTGGAACCCAAAACTATTTCTATCCCTAGCCTAATCCGAGACAAAAACAGAAAACTAACCCTAAACCTAAGCCTCAACTTAAACCTAAAGCTAAACCTAAACCTACCCCTAGTGAAATCCAAAATAAAACCCTAGCTCTAAACCTAACCATAAACGTGTTGTTACCATAGCTCTAGCTCAAAGCCCTGTCTCAAGCCCTAGCCCTAGAAACTAGCCCTAAACCTAACCCTAACCCTAACCCTAACACTAGCCCTAACCCTAACCCTAAACCTAACCCTAACCCTAATCATAACCCTACCAACAAGTCAGGCTATAGCATTAGCTCTAACCTAAACTTTACCTTAACCCTAACTATCGTAGAATACTAAACCTAACAATGACCCTAACCTTAATCCTAACACCAAACCTAACTCTAACCCTAACACTAATCCTGGTGGAACTGTAAAACTGACCCCACACTTTAAGGCTAACACTAACCCTAACCCTAGCCCTGACAGAACCCTGGCACTAGTGCTAGCCCTGGCCTTAACCCTAGCCCTAGCCCTGACTCAATAGCCCTACCCCTAGGCCTAAGTCTGTCACTAAAATTAACTCTAAATCTAACAGTAACAGAAACCTTAGTGGAACTCTAATCCTAAGCCCAACCCTAACCTTAAACCCCTAAACCTCAGGCTGACCTTAATTCTAACCCTAACACTAAACCAATCCCTACCCTAACTTTAACTCAAGTGGACTCTAACCCTAAACCTAATCCTAACTATAACACAAAACTTAGCACTAAGCCTATCTCTAGACTTAATCCTAACTCTTGGCCTAACCCTAGACCTATTACTATACCTAAACCTAATTCTGGCACTAAAACTAACCTAAATTTAACCCTACCTTAAACATGGTGGAACCTAGACCTATCCTTATCCTTATTACTAGTCCTACCCTAACACTAACCATAAATGTAACCCTATCACTAATCCTAACCTTAACTCAAATCATACCCCTATCACTAAGCCTAAACATAACCATAAGCATAAGCATAAGCATAACCCTGACAGAAAGAGCTCTAGCCTTAGCCCTAGCCATACTCCTAGCCTTAACTCATAGCCCTGACCCTAAATTTCTATATAGGCTAGCACTAGCCCTACCATTAAAATTAATCTTAAACCTAATCCTAACTGTAACCCTGGTGGAACCCCAAACCTAACCCTAACACTAATATTAACTATAACCATAACCATAACCATAAACCTTATGTTAGTCCTAGCCCTAACCTTCAACATAACCCTTACCCTAAATCTCCTAGAACCCTAAACCTAACCTTGAACAGAACTCTAACCTTAACACAAACACTATCACTATCCTAACCCAAACTCTGGTGGAACTCTAACCTTAACCTTAATACTAACTCTAACACTACCACTAACATTAGCCTAAACTTGGCCTTAACTCTAACACTAGTCCTAGGCCTGGCCCTAACCCTACCTATCACCAAACCTAACCCTGGCACTAAAACTACCCCTATGCCTAATCCTACCCTAAACATGGTGAGACCACAGATCTACCCCATACCTATTACCAGCTCTAGCCCTAAACCTAAACATAACCATGGCAGAATCATAACCCTAATACTAATCTTAACCTTAAACTGAATCCTATTTTGAAACCTAACCATAACACTAACGCTAACCCAAATCCTAATCCTAACACTGACAACACTCTAGTGCTGTCTTTATCCCTAGCCCTATCCCTAGCCATAGCAATACCCTAGCCCTAGCCATAAACCTGACCCTAACTTAGAACTACCCTAACCCTAGGACTACCAACAAAACTAACACTAAACCTATTGCTAAGACTAATCTTGGTGGAACCCTAACCCTAACCTTAACTTTAACCCTAAACTTAAATAACCCTACACCTGCTAGAATGTTACACATAACAACGAAAACTCTAACCCTAACACTAACCTGAACTCACTCTATCCTGAGCTCTGGAAAAATACTATACCTAAGTCTAACTCTAACCCTAGCCCTCACAATAAGCCTAAACCTAGCCTTGGTCCAAACACTAGTCCTAGGCCTAGCCCTATCACAGTCCCAAAGTTAGCCACTCTTGTGAACAAGTTATCTCCCAAAACTATGAGAGCGGGCAGGACATCCGGACCCACCCTTCTAAGACACTGACACGGTGTAGTTCACGAACGGAAGTAGCTTTGTCCAAGAAGGACATCAAAAGGCAAGTTATGCATTTGTCCATTCACAAAAGGTTATTGAGGCCAAAACCCTTTCATGAGGGATCACTGTTCAAAAGGCAGACATTGCAGCTCTTACTTGGGCATTGATATTAGAAAAAAGCAAAAAAAAAAAAAAAAAAAAAATATCTGTACAGACTCCAAATATGCCTTTCTGATGCTACATGCCCACGCAGTCCTCTGCAAAGAAGGGGGCTTGCTAACTAATAAACAATCACCTATAAAGGGCAAAAAGGAAATTCTACAATTTCTAGAGGCGGTCTATCTTCTCAAGCAGGTCACTGTCATGCATTGTAAGGGACACCAAAAAAACATGTCTGAAGTCTATCTGGTCAATTAAAAGGCTGACAGGGAGGCAAAAGGTCAGCCTAGGCCTCAAAATCATATTTTTATTTCCAATTCCTTAGAAACCATTAAAACCAGTCTATAATCCCCAGGAAGACAAAGGGACCTTAGGAAAAGGGGAAATTAAAAAGGAACTCTGGTAACAAACTGGTCCTTACTCAAGGGACGCAGTGGAAAACTAAAAAAAAAAAAAAAATCTTCATATGATAAGAGATGCTAGAGTAGAAATTGTCACTCAAATTTTCATAGGACTAGGGCTAGCAGCAACCACCTGACAGGTCTGTAAAGCTTGCCCACACTGTGCCTCCCAAACCCTGGCAAGCCCAAAACACCTCCTTTGTTAGAACCAGTACAGAGGAACAGGGCATAACTTGTGGAATACTGAAAATAAGACTTTACTCACATGTCATCATGTGGGGAATTTAGTCCTAATAGATACTTTACAGCTTAGACAGAGGCCCTTTCCCTATTCAGAACAGGCTGTGGAGGTACTCAGAGCGCTCCTCAAAGAAACCATTCCCCCGTTTGGACTATTCCATCCCTTCAGAGTGAAAATGGGCCTTTTTATACATCTCAAATATCTCAGAGGGTGGCTAAGGCTTTTGAAATAAACTTTCATCTCCATTCTACATGGAGTCCTCAGCCTTTTGGAAAGGTCCAAAAGTGAGATCTGGCAAAACTTTGCCAAGAAACATCAGAATATTCTCTCTGATTATCACCAATAGCCCTCATGAGGGTCTAAACCCCAACACTGGGCTAAATATGTGTCTGTTTGAAATGTTATATGGGAGGCCTTTTCTATCGTCTGATATGACAGTAAACTCAGAGACCACAAGATTTTTACAATATCTTAATCATTTAGGCCAAGCATAACAGACTATCCAACCATATGGGAACAGAGCCTTGACAGCTCCATGCCCAGAGGGATACCTAATGTCTGCCCTGGAGACAAAGTGCTCTTTAAAACTTGGAAAGAAGGGACTCCTGCAGGCCAACTAAAACCAAAATGGAAGGGCCATCTTTTGTGATACTTGCCACATCCCCTGCAGTAAAGGTGGCAGAGAGAGATAACGGGATTCAACTTTCCAGAACAAAGCCACCCACACTTGAATTGTCTAAAGGAAAAAAACCCAGAAGAATCTCTGGAAAACCTGACGTTTCTCTTCTAAAATAAGACTCCAGTACTTCTCTGAGTACAGATAAGTAAATGGGGGCTTGCCGAGGTAATGGCTGTCAGGCTCTCAATAATTATTAAGACACTTTGCTTTGCCATACTTTCTCCTCCAAAGGAAGCATAGAATCTGACCTGCCCCTCATATTTGGGCTCTACACTCCACTCTAGCAGTAAAGTTACTTTCTTTCTCTCACTGAACAGACAGCTCAACAGTCCTGAACTCTTTATCATTGTCTTATATAATGAACCCAAGCAGTCAGCTACAACATCCCAACAGACTTGGAGAGCACATAGTCCACAATACGTAGAACTTACAACCCAACAACAGAAAGTACCTATGAGAAGATGAAGACCTCCACTGCCTTGTCACTCCATAAAGAATTACAGGAGTATCTGTTTCTCAAGAAGAAATGAGGCAGGAGGCTAGGGTGTGGCAAAGGCTGGCGAGGAAAGTAGGCATGACCTGTCAAATACCAAATCCCAGGAGGGCATGAAGGCCTAGCTGGGGCAGTTCTTCTGACATGCTAATTACAAAATCCCAGGGCACATGCTCAGACAAGTTCCCAAAGCCCTGCATGTGAACTTCTTGTGAGAAATCAAGCAGGATTTTGATAGTGTGATCTAAACCTGATGCCAGTGTGAGAAGTATAAAAAGAAGGAGGAGGAGGAGGAGAAGAAGAAGAAAGAAGAAGAAGAGGAAGAAAAGATTTGCAATCGAGCTCTCACTATCATATCCCTTCATGGTAGCCCACTCATGCCCTATTGAGTGTGCTTATTATTTTTCCTACTTTTACCAGGCTCAAAGTTCTTCCACACAGACCTTTTTTAAAAATTTTCTGTGTTACGGGAACTATCACAAAGAATCAACAACTGGGATCTCATCTTATTACAAAGCTTTTGCACAGCAAGAGAAACCACCAACAGAGTGAAGAGACAACCCACAACGTGGGAAAAAATGTTTGCCAGCTGTTCCTCAGACAAAGGATTACTATCGAGAACATATAAAGAACTCAAAAAAATCAGACCTCCCAAATTTAAAGACCCACCCCTAAAATGGGCATCTGAGATGAATACACATTTCTCAGATGAAGAAATACTAATGGCAAATAAATATACAAAAAAATGTGCAACATCACTAGTCATTCGAGAGATGCAAATTAAAACAACACTGAGATACCATCTCACCCCAGAAAGAATTGCTATTATAAAGAAATCAACTAATAACAAATGCTGGAGGGGCTGTGGGGAAAAAGGAACCCTTCTTCACTGTTGGTTGGAGTGTCGACTGATACAGCCACTGTGGAAGTCAGTGTGGAGATTCCTCAAAAAACTAGGTTTGCAGGTCCCATTTGACCCAGCTATTCCCCTTCTGGGTATCTTCCCAGAAGAATTAAAAACATCGTACCACAGCGATATATGTGCACCCATGTTTATGGCAGCACAATTTGTAATAGCCAGATCTTGGAAACAACCCAAATGCCCATCAACTGAGGAATGGATAAGAAAGATGTGGTATTTTTATACAATGGAGTACTATTCAGCCATAAAGAAGGATAAACTGGAGACTTTTATAGGTAAATGGATGCAACTCGAGAAAATACTCATAAGTGAAATAAACCGGACGCACATGCATAAGCATCGTATTGTCTCTGTAGTATGACAAACTGAAAGAGTAAATAAGATCCAAAATGTACAACAGACATGATGAATCAAAAAGAAACCGGTCAAAAAGTAAGAGAGACTGGAATAGGGAAAAGAAAGAAGGGAAAGGGAAAAAAATTGTATATATATATAAGATGGTTAAGATAGATACACTACCAATTTTACTTAGTTCATTGAAGAGTAAGGTTTGTGCCAGTAATGTTTGGACCATTGAATGCTAATGTCTGGTATCCTGAATAACTAACTTAAAGATAATAATACGTAATGCATTAAGCATTGTTACCCTCATATTATGTTGTTTTGAAAATTTGTTCTATTTTTTGATTTGTTTTGTTTTTTCTTCTCTTTAAAATAAAAAGAAATTTCTGTGTTTAACAATTATATGATGTTATTACCATTTGTGCTTATCTTGACCAATTTTTTGCTCAGGATAGAAAGAACCTGGTACTATCTCCAGAAGAAGATTCCAGCATGCCGAAATTCATTAAAAGAACCATAACCTTAACTCTAACTCTATCCATATACCTAACCCTAGATCAGTCTCTGGTGCAATTATAGACCTAGCCATAGACTCAGAAATACTCTTATCCCTAAACCTATCTGTAACCCTGGAGGAATGCTAACACTAACCATAATGTAACCCTAACTTTAACAATACACCCAACTCTAATCCTGGTGGAAACCTACCCTTAAAATAATCTAACCATAAATCTGGAGAAATCCTAAACATAAATCTGATCCTAACCCTAACCATAATCCTAACCCTGGTATACGTCTAACCCTAGACCCAACCCTAGACATAGCTCTAACCCTACCTCTAACTCTAGCACTAAGCCTACCTTAACACAAACTCTGGTGGAACAATAATCCTAACCCTAACACTAACCATAACCCTGGACAAAAAGTGGCCTCAGTGCTATCCCTAGCCCTAGCCCTAGGCCTAACCTAAATCTAACCCTAAACTAACCTTAAATCTAATCCTTATGGAACCCTAGCCCTAGGCCTGGCCATAGCCCAAACCAAATGGTAACCCTAAATATAATCATAATCTTGGTGGATACCTATGATAAAGCTAAAGAGAACCCTAAAACTAACTGAAACCAAACCCGGGTGGAAATCTACTCTTAGCCTAGACCTAGTTCACCCTATCCCTAACCATAATCCTAACTCAATGTCTCACCTTAACCTTCGGGAAACTGTATCCCAACCCCTAGTCATAGCCCTATCGCTAGCCCTACACCTAAGATTAACAGTAACCTTAATCCTAAATCTGGTATAATGCTAACCCTAGCTCTAGCTCTAGACCTAACCCTAATGCTGATCTTAACGCTAAACCTAACCTGAAGCCTGGTGGATTCGTAACACTTCTACCAATGCTAGTCCTGATTGCAACCCTAACCCTGGTGGAACCGTAACACTAAGCCTGACCATAATCGTAACACCAACCCCAAATTTAACACTCACAATAACACATGTCGAATACTAGTCCTGGACCGAGCCCTAGCCCTGGCCCTAGCCCTAGCCCTAGCCCTAGCTCTACCCTAGCCCTAGTACTAGGCATAGTCCTAACTCTAATCCTAAACTTGATGTAACTGTAAACCTAACCTTAATGATAAACCTAAATCTCAGCCTAACTTTCACCCTCATCTAACCCAACCCTAACATGGACCATAAACTTAACGATAACCTTATTTACAACCCTAGACTGAGCATGAGCCCTGTCTCTAGCCCTAGCCCTAGATCTCTCCATGACTGTAAACGTAAATGTATACCTAGCCCTAGATCTAGACCTAACAATAACCGTGACCCTAACATTAGCTCTTAGCCCAACCCTAGCCCTACACCTGAACCTAACCCTAATCATAAGCCTAACGCCAGCCCTAAATAAAGCCCTAACACTATCATAGCCTGGCCTTAACTCTAACCATAAAACTGACCTTAAACAAAATCCTAAACATAAACCTAGGACTAGCCCTAATTCTAACCATACACCTAGTCCAACCCTATCCATACACCTAGCCCAAACCATAGCCCTAACCCTAACCTTATACCTGGCCCTTACTGTAGCCCTAGTACAACGCCCAGCCCTAGCAAAGCCCTTCTTACCCTACGCTAACTCTAGCCCTATGCCATGCCTTAATCCTAACCCAAACCCTAACACTAACACTATCCCTACACTTAACCCAAAAACTAACCCTGTAGAAACCGAACCCTATGCCTATTTCCACCCCAAGTGCTAGCTCTAGCCCTAGCCCTAACCCTAACACTGATCCTGGTGGAACCTAGCCCTAGACATAGACCTTCCCCTAGGCATAAACCTAGCCTTAGTCGTAAACCTAGCACGAGCCCTTACCCTGGTCCTAGCCCTAACACTAGCCTTAATATTAACCCTATCCTTAATATGAAACATAGATACAGACCTAAACCTATACCAACCCTAAACCTAAACCTCACCCTAAATCTCACCTGATCCCTAACACTGGTACAACCCAAAACTCAACCCTAAACCTGAACATATCCCTAATTTTAAAGTAACTGTGAACTTTACCCTAACCCTAAAACTGGTGGAAACCTAAACCTAACCCTACCCCAGCCCAAATCTTAACCCTAGCCCAAGCATTGACCTTAGCTATAACCCTAGCCCTAGCCCTATCACTAACCTGACCCCTGGCGATACTTCTAAGTCCGAACCTAAACCTAACCCTAAGCATGATGGCTGCTATGGTTATATCTAGATGTGCCCCAAACTATCCAGCACTCACAGGGGGCTTTTCAGAGGTTGCTGGATCATGGTGCATGCTACCGGATTAGTCAACTCACTGATTTAACATAGATTTGGGTCCCGGTGGATAGATTTACTGAAGAGGGAACCCTCTCCATGGATATGGATGGCGTCAAAAAATAGGCTTGGAGCCAGGATGGAATATAAAAGGAAATGGAGGCTCATTGCTGTGGCTTCCTGTCTGCCCTGCCATGGAATGTTTCTCATCTGCTGCGCCCCTCTACTATGCTGCCCTGCCTTGGAGACAGCTGACTATGAAACCAAACTTCCACAAACTGTAAACTAAAATAAACCTTTCCTCCTTTAACTTGGGTAGTCGGTATTTTTTCTCATCAATTAAAAAAATATAACTAAGACAGTGGAATCCTACCACTAGCCCTAGCCATAACCTCCACCATAACCCTAAACCTAACACTAAACACCTAGCTCTAAGCCTAAACCTGATGGAACCCTAACCCTGACTCTGAGCTTAACCCTAACCCTGCACCCTAAACCCTAACCTTAATGTAACCCTAAGCAAACCTAGCCCTGGCCATAAAACTTCCACTAACCCTAACCCTTTTATCCTTATGCTAAACCTTACCCTCACCATCCTGGGACCCTAAGCCCTAGCCCTACCCTGGCCATATGCCTGGCCCTAGCCCTTGCCTTAGACCTCTCACTAACCCTGATCTTAAACCCATAACTAACCCTAACATTAAAACTAATCCCAACCCTAACCCTGATGGAACTCTACCCCTAGTCCTATTCCTAGCCCTAATCCTAGCACTGCACCAGGTGGAAACCTATCCTTAACTCTAACCCTACCTAATCACTAACAATGACCTTATTCCTAACAATCTCAGCACCTTACACATACACATAAAACTAACCCTCACTGTAACTCTAAACATAGCCTTGTACTGAAACCTAAATGCCCATCAATCGAGGAATGGATAAAGATGTTGGTTTTTTTTAATATAATGGAGTACTACTCTGCCGTAAAGAAGGATAAATTTGAGACATTTCTAGGTAAATGAATGCAACTTGAGACCATACTCTTAAGAGAAATAAATCAGACTCACACGAGCAAACATTGCATTGTCTCTCTGGCGTGACAAACTCAAAGAGTAAGTAAGCACCAAAATACAGAACAGATATTGTGAAATGGGACGAAATTGTTCAAAAGGAAAGAACTAGGGTGGGGGAAGGGGAAAAGGAAGGAAAGGAAAAAGAAAAAAATGATTTTAAAAAAGGAATAAAATGGAAACAAAGCTTTGTAAATAGGGAGGGGAAGATAGGGTGAAGGGAGGAGAGGGCATTGGGTAAAAAGGAGGAATAAAATATATCATGTATGGGTACAAATTCCCTATGATGAACATGTTCATTATGTATACCTAAAATGTACCAATAAACTTAATTTAAAAACTAACATTATACTACGGAAATTTAAGAAACAACTAATCTTGGGCCGGTGAGATGGCTCAGTGGCGTAAGCGCCAGCCTTGCAAGCGCGAGGGCCCGAGTTCGACTCCCGGATCCCACATACGAAAAAGGGGCCGGTGATATCGCTCAGCGGCACGGGTGCCTGTTGGAACGTGACGTCCTGAGGTCGACCCCTGGTACCCACAAAAAAAAAAAAAAAAAAGAAACAACTAATCTTAACCCTACCCCTGCCGGAACTCTACCGCAATCCTATTCCTAACACAAATCTTTGTACTAAACCAGGTGGAAAGATAACCTGAATCCTAACCCTACCCAATCCCTAAAAATAACATTATTGTTAACCGTCCCGGACTCGTGCACCTAAACATAAAACTAACCCTAACCCTAACTCTAAAGCTAAACATAGCCTTGTACCTAGACCTAACAGTAACACCAACCATAACGCTAAACCTGGGGAACTCTAGCCCTACCTTAAGCACTAGTCCTGGACATAGATTTAGCACTAACTTTAGCACTAACTCTGTACGTAGTTCTAATCCTAAACCTAACACTAACAATAATCCTGGTGGAAACCCAATAATAGCCTTCAACTAGAACTGCTAGGAGCCTCAGCCCTAACCATAACCCTAATCATAATCAAATCATAACCATAACCATACCCATAACCAAACATGGAAGAAACTTAAACCTACCCCAAACCTATCCGTAGGCCTAGGCCTACCCCAGGCACTAGCCTTAGCCCTAACTCTAAACCTAAAGCTGAGCCTAACCTTAACCATAACCATAACATTAACCCTAGTGGGACCTTAACCCTAGGACTACATCTACCACTAGTTTAGGCCCAGCCCTAACACTAAATAATGCCTAACCCTATGCCTGGTGAAAATCTAGCCCTAACGAAAGCTCTAAAACTAATCCTAATTCTAACTCTGACACTAAGCGGAAGTCAGGCATAGCCCTAGCCTTGCACAAACCCTTTCCTCAGTCTATCACTTGCCTAACCCTAACCCTGCTGGAAACTGGGCCATAGTTCTAGCCCAACCCCTAAAACCAGATTTTGGCCTAGCACTACCCTTAGTCATAAACCCAACCCTAACCCTAACCCTAAATCTCACTCTGCTGGACCCCTAACACTAACTGTAAAATTAGCCCTAACCCTAACTCTAACCCTCATCCTTTTGGAACCCTAGCACTATTGCTACCCTAGCCCTAACTCTAACACTAACACTAAACTGAACCCTAACCATAACCCTAGACATAGTCCTAAACCTACACTAACCTAACCCTATCACTAACTCTGCTAGAATACCAACCCTAAACCTATTGCAAAGCTAACAATAAGCCTGATCCTAAATTTAACCTAACTTTATTCCAGAGGAACTAGAGCCCTAACTCTAGCCCTAGCCCTAAACCCAGAACTAGCCAATGCCCTAACCCTAACCTTCTACCCTGGTGGAACTCTAACACTAACATTAATCCTAACCCTAATCCAACCATAAAACAAACCTTAACACTAACGCTGATTGAATACCAGCCTTGCCCTAGCCAGTGACCTCACCCTAGAAATAGCATTATCCATTGCCCAAGCTTTAGCCCTAACACCAACCCTAAACCTAACCCTAACACTGGAAGATCCCTAACTCTAAAACTATCACTAACTCTAATATTACCCTGGTGGAAAACTAGCCCTCATCCTAACTCTCATCTTACCCTAGACCTACCCTAACCCTAAACCTTACCATGACCCTAAATCTAACCCTGATCCTATCCTTACCTTAACATAAACATAGAGGGACCCAAACCCTAACCTTAGCACCACTAGAAACTTCTTCCTACATTTACCCAAGTACTAGCACTAGCCCTACACCTAGCCATAGCATTAACCCTAAACCTAACCCAATCTAAACACTAACCCTAACCTTAAAAGAACCCTAATGGAACCCTAGCCCTAGACCTGGACCTACCATAACCCTAACCATTAGCCTTACACTAACCCTGATGGAAACGTAACAGTAGCACTAATCCTAGTCCTGTTGGAACCCGAAATCGAAACCTAACCCGAACCTTAACCCTAACACTAAAGGTGGCAGAACCCTACCCTACCTTAAGCCTTAGCTCTACCACAACCTGAACCTGAGCCCCACCCCTAACATAAACACTTACCCTCACTCTATTCCTCACCCTAAAGTAACCTGCAGTCTTAAACTTAATCCCGGTTGAACCCTAAAATTAACACTAACCAAAACCCTAAAATTGATGGTAAACTAACATTAACCCTAGCGCTAACCTTAGTCCTAGTACTAGACATAGACCTTGCTTTAGCCCTAGGTCTACCAAGAGGCCTAACCCTAACACTATCCTGTGCTCTGGGGGAACCCTAGCCCTAGCCATAGTCCTAGCACTAGCCTTAGGCCTAGTACTAGTCCTAGGCTTTCCCTAACTTGAACCCTAACCTCAACCTCAGAACTGGTGGAAACTTAAAACTAACACTAAAAATAACACTAATATTAACCCTATTACTGGTGGACTCCTAGGCATAGCCCCAACCCTGCACCTAGCCCTAACCCTAGTCTCAACTTTAACTTTAACCCTAACACTAACACTACCATGGTAGAAGAATAAACTTACACCTAAACCTACCCTTAAGAGTAACCTTAACCCTAAACCATAAACATGAGGGCAACTAACCTTCACCCTAATACTAATCCTATACCTAACAAGGATAAAACCATAACCTTAACACTATCTCAAAAACAAAACTTAACCTTTGTGAAAACCTAACACTAAACATATTCCTAACCCTGGTGGGACCCTAAATATAAATTTAACAATAACCAGAGCCTAAACATAGCCTAACCTTATCACTAACTCTAACCCTAACCTTAACAAAACCAAATATGAACTTAACTAACCCTGGCGGAACCCTAACTCTAACCTTAACACTAACTCTAAATATAAGCCAAACCCTAACCTACGAGGAAAAAGCAGCTCTAGCCCTAGCCCTGGACCAAACTTCAAATGAGCACTATCCCTAGCCCTTATGCTTACCATAACCCTAAACATAATTCTCACACTGAGAGAACCCTAGCCCTATCCCTAGATGTGCCTCTGCTCTCATCCTTAGCACTGGCCCTACAACTAACCCAAACAGCAAGCCTATCCCTAGTGAATCTTAAATCTAGTGGTAACCCAAACCTCAACCCTGTTGGAGCCCTAACGTTAAACCTAATAACTCTTCCTATCTCTAGACCTAACCCTAACTCTAACCCTAACTCTAACCCTAACACTAACACTGGTGGAAAGTGAATCCTAATCCTAGCATTAAATAGATACTGTAATCCTAAACCTGGCCTTAACCTTAGCTTTAGCCTTAGCCTTAGCTCTAGCCCTAGACTATAGGCCTAGTTCTAGTCCTGCACCTACACCTAGCCCTACACCTAACCATAAGGTTGCCTGAAATTTAATCCTATTCTTAAGCCTTATCCTAACCCTAAATCTAACCCTAACAAACTCTGGTGGAATCCTAGTCCTAGCCTTTCTTGAAATACTAGTTTTAACCCTAACACTAAACCTCACCCTAACAGTAACCATAAGAACTCTGGTTGTAACCTAACTCTGACCATAACACTGACAGTAAACCTAGCCCTAGCCCTAGCCCTAGCCCTAGCCTTAGGCACACCCCCAACCCTAGCCCTAGTCCTAGCCCTAGCCCTAGCCTCAGCCCTAGCCCCAGCCCTAGACCTGGCCATAGGCCTAGACCTAGCCTTAACCCTAACTCTAAACCTAACCCCACTGTGCCAGAATCATAACTCTAACACTAACCCTAAACCAAATCCTAAACCTAAACCTAAACCTAAATTTAAACCAACACGTAACACTAACCCTACCTCTAGACTTAACCCTAAACCTAAACCTAATATTACCCTGGTGGAACACTAGCCCTAGCCCTATCACTAGGCTTAGCTAGCCCTATCCCAAGATCCACTTCTGGAATTATCCTTAGGCCTAGCCCTAGTCTTAGCCCTAGTGGAATAGTAACCCTATCCCTAGTGGAATCTCAAACCTAAGGGAAACCCAAACCATAATCCTGTTGGAGCCTTAAACTTAACCTGAACCTTAAACCTACCTAAACCTGTAAACTTTCCTATCTCTAGATCTAAACCTAACTTTAAACCCTAACCTTAATCCTAACCCTAGCACTAGTGGACTCCTAACCCTAACTCTAACACTAAACCTAACTCTACCCCTGGGAGAACCCTAACCGTAATTCTAAACCAACCCATATCCCTAACACTAACCCTGGTGGAACCCTAAGCCTAGCCCTAACCCAAACCATAGCCATAGCACCGGCCCTAGCAATAACACTACCCCCCCAACCCTAAGCCTAACCTAAACCCTATTCTTACCATTACCTTAACCCTAACATAAATCTTAACCTGGGTGGAACCCTAGCCTAAGCCCTAACACTAGACCTAGCCATGGCCCAAACTCTAATCTTTACAGTGGTAGAATCCTAACCCTAAAACTACCTAAACTAAACCTAGCCATAAAACTATACCTAAACTAAACTTCAAACTAACCCTAACCCTAATACTGATGGAACCCTAACTCTAGCCCTAGTCCTAGCCCTACTCCTAGGCCTAAACTTAACCTTAAGCCTAGCCATATTCCTAACACACACTCTCATGGATCGCTAACCTTAACCCTATCCTTAGCCCTAGTTCTAGGCCTAGACCTTACCCTACACCTATACCTAACCCTCCCATGGAGGAACCCTAGTCCCAGCCCTTCTGCCTATTCCAGTCCTTATCCCTAGTCCCAAACCAAACACTAAAATCCTACATTTAAACCTGGTGGAAAACTAGCCCTAGCCCTAGCCGGAGCCCTAAACTTAACCCCAGCCCTGATCTTGACCTAACCCTCACCATAATCCTAATCCTAAGCCTATGCAATAATAACCCTAAACTAACACTAACGCTAACACAAACCTAATCCACCCCAACCTTGAACCTAGCCCTACACCTAACCTTGGACTTAACCCCAGCCTTAGATTAGCTCTAGCTCTAACACTCACCATAAATCAAACAATAACCCTAAGCCTATGCCTAGCCCTAATATCAGCCCTAGCCCTATGTCTAGGCCTAGACCTAACCCTACTTTTAATGCTAGACCTAGAAAGCTGGAGCCTTAGCCTTAGCATGGTCCTAAATCTAGCACTTACCCGAACATAACCGTAACATTAAACTTAACCCTAAACCTAACACAACTTTGGCCCTAAACCTAAACCTAGACCTGAACTTAGCAAAATCATAACCCCAACCTTAACTTAAACCTAGAATTCACCCTACCAATAGCCCTAGCTCTAGACATACCCCTAAATGTAACCCTAACCATAACCTTAACTCTAAACATAACATTATCCTAATTATAACACAACCCTAAACCTAACTAACCCTATGGTTATGCCTACTCCTAGCCCTAGCCCTATCCCTAGGCCTAATTCTAATCCTAAACCTAAACCTACTACTAACCCTAAACTTAACCATGGTGGAAACCTAGTAGTAGTCCTAGTTCTACTCCTAACACTAACCCTAAACCTAACCCAACTCTAATGCTAAACTTAACCCTAAACCTAATACTAACTCTAACATAAGACATAACTCTAGCCCTAACCCTAAACTGGTGGATCCCTAACCTTAACACTAAAACTTCTGGAACCCCAGATCTAGTCTTTGCCCTGGCCTTCACCCTCGCTCTACCCATATCCCTGGGCCTAGCCCTAACACTCGTCCTGAAAATACAAGTAACCATAAAACTAATTCTAATACTAACCCTGGTGAAACCCCAGTCTTATCCCAAACCTAGCTCAGGACATAGCACTATCCCTATCCCTAGACCAATCACTAACCCAATTAACCTAATCATAACCCTAAACCTAACCCTAGCCCTAAATATCACTGAACCCTGGCCATAGGTCTAGCCATAGTTCTAGGAATGGAAACAAATGTCAGGGGTTGTTAGGGCTTGTGTCTAGAGGTCCCCGCCAAAGCCTCCTGCACCCATAGGTGGGGCTTTTCAGCGGTGGCTCGATCTAGAACAGTGGTGGCAAACCGATGGTATGTGTGTTGTTTTCTTTTAAGACAAAAGATGTTAATGTATGAGTTGTTTTTTCTAAACTAAAAACTCACTATTCAGGTTTAATTGCAGTATTGGTACTTTGCAATAAATAAATTCCTTTTGGGTTGCAGTTTAGGCACACAGCTCTAAAACATTTGCCATCACTGATGTATGGTGTGATACTGGGATTAAGTGTGTGTGGTACTGAATTAGACCACTAATTTGTTTATCATAATAGATAAGATGCAACCTGGGTGTGGGTGACGCCACTTCGAAGTTATGTAGCCTGGATGGTATAAAGGCAGAGGGAGGCTTGCTGCTGCTGCTGCTGCTGCTTGCTGCTTGCTGCCTTCCTGCCTGCTATGCCAGGACTGTTTCTCCTCTGTGATGCCCCTCTGCCATCCCACCCTGCCTTGGAGACAGCTGACTATGGACTGACACCTCTACAAACCATGACCTGATATAAACCTTTTCTCTCTTAACTTCTGCCTGTTGGGTATTTTGACTCAGCAGCAATAAAACAAACTAAGAGAGGGGTGCAGATGGCTGGATGGGGAAGAGTATCACAGGCATTATCCTGCCCTGACCCTCAGCCTCAGGACTGCTGCCCGAGGGGGAGACATACACTGGAGTTCAGCCATGGTTGGAGCCACGGGCAGAATCAGAGTTCTGTTTAGAGAGAAATACACAAGAGAGTGATTCAACTGCACGTAAGAATCACCCAGGGGGAAGGTGAGCCAAGCTGACTCACAAACTTCCACCTCCCCAGACCTCAAGGAACAGCCTCATTGTGGCCTCCCCATCCCAGTCCCCAGGGGGAACATGTGGCTCTAGGGACCAAGCTCCCCAAAGACAGAAAGAGACTCTGTAGAGGTCACGCTTCTTTGGGAAGGAGGATGGGGCGAGCACAGGGGAAAACAGCAGGCAAAAGGAGAAAGACACAAACCTGAAGTGATGCCACTAGTGAGAGCAGCTCCTGGGGAAGGGACACCACCAGGTGACACGGTGTCAACAGCAGAGGCAGTGCAGGAGCAGCATGGTCTTTGTGAGCCTGTCACAGAAGAAAGCAGGTTTAAGACGCCTAAGTGCCATAGTCACAAAGGGGCAGAGCAGGTAGGACAGTGTTGCTGCGGTCAGAAGGCCGTCACACGGGCTGGGAGACACTGGGTGTGTGGATGAGGCCTGCCCAGGCCCCAGGAAACGTTCATGCACTTCAGAGGTCCAAATCTCAAAGCAAGGGCCCACAGCCTCCTTCCTGCACCCTGATGACCTTGCTGAGCAGAAGACTGTCCAGGCGGGGACCCGGGGTGGCCACAGCAGGCGGGAGGAAGGAGCGCAGAGGTGAAGGAGGCACTGCTCCTCCAGAGAGCCGCTCTGCTGCGCTGACCCCGACCCGCATCATTTTAAAAACCACACTCCCTAGTGAGGATCACTGGGACACAAGGGCTGCAGCTAAAAATCAAGTTTGAAGGACACTGAGGCTCAGGGGAGGAAATGATTTTTCTGATGTCACCCTGTAAGCTAATGGCAAAGAGGACTCAGAACATCTCCTAAACCTGGTTCTTGGGGCTCTCCTCACACATCTTGGGGGGCTTTCGGAGGGCCTGAAGATGAGTGGCTGTTCTCACTGGCCCGGCTTCCCTGTCTGAGGAAAATCCAATAGCAACTGCCATTTACAGAAGGTTTATACTAGGCCCTAGTGAACTGACATAAAAGCATTTCATTTAAACTGCACAAGTGTACATAAATTTTCCCTCTCCTCTCCTCTCTTTCTGTGTGTGTCTCTCTCTCTTTCTCTCTCCCCTTTCCTCTCCTCTCCTCTCCTCTCATCTCTTCTCCTCTTTTCTCTCCTGTCTCTCTCTCCTCTTTCTCTGTCTCTCTGTCTCTCTCTCTCTCCTCTCTTCTTGTCTCTTCTCTTCTCCTCTTATCTCTCCTGTCTCTCTCTCTCTCTTCCTCCCTCCCTCTTTTTTTTTTTTTTCTTTTTTTCAGTGCTGGAGATCAAACCGAGGGCTTGACACAAGCTTCTCAAGCACCCAACCACTGAACTATAACACCCATAGCTGTCCAATGCAGAATTCTTAACCAGTAACTGACACTTTCCTCATCTGAACCTTGACCCTCTACTGCCATCTGACCCCTCATCCCCAGAAGCCTGGCCACCCAAGACTCACTTCCTCAGGTGAGTGACAATCATGAGCACTGGCTGTCCCAGGGTGATTGATATTTTTAATCTTTTTCTTCCTTTACACTACTGCAAGATCACCAAGGCTGTTCTTTATTTGAAACTGTCTCAACTATGAAAAGGAAAAGCTGTGATATTCATGAAAATGATAGTCCCTTGTATTCCTATCTTTCTGCATAGGTTTTACAAAATACTGTATGCATGTCATCTGCTGCAGTGCCACCCACAACCCTACAAGGTGTCATAATGATCAATTAATGACTGAGAAGATGACCTGTTAATGTGACTTAAAGAAGAAAAGAAAAAACACAGGCCATTGCTGCCCACCTTTTAATCCCACATACTGGGAAGGTTGGGACAAGAGAATCATAATATTGATGCCATGTTGGGAAAAATAAAAATCAATAAAAAGCTGTCTCAAAAAAAAAGAAAAGAAAGAAATTTAAAGGGCTGAAGATGTAGCTCAGTGCTCCCTGGACTCAATCTTCAGTCCTAAAATCAATCAATCAATAAATAAATAAAAGGCAATGAGTGGACTGAAATGTAGCTCAGTGATAGAGTGCTTTTCAGTGCTTTCCAAGGCCTTGGGCTCAAACCCTGGTGCCACACACACACACACACACAATGCACCCAGGAGAAGCAACAGTGGAAGGTAAATTCAATCTTCCAACTCGCAGCTCTGACGTTTGCCATGCCAGGGGCCAAACCAGAAGTAGAGGTGGAAAAGTAAACATTAGGTTGGGAACTGTACATTGGGTGGTTTAGAAACCAGACATCTGGGCACTGTCTCACCCTTCTGTTAGAGCAACACCAGTACTTTTCAAACTTCTATCAAGTACCCTAACTGCAGAAGCACTGAAGACCCAATCCTAGAGAACCTGAGAACTTGGCGCCCAAGCCAAGCATTATTTGAGAAAGATATCAATTACTGTCCTACAAATTTATGCAAATGTCATCCTTCAGTACATTAATATGTCTCATCTCTCTCAAGAGAATCAAGCAGAACTGGTGTTTCAGAAAGTAGCTGAAACGGCATGGTGGTGCATGCAGGACTTGGGAGGCTGAGGCAGGAGGATTGTGAATGGAGGCCTGCCTGGACTACAGAGCAAGACCCCACCTAGAAAAAAAATATATATTTTTAAAAGGCCTCATATTAATCCTGTGGTACTCAGCTTCCTAGCTGGAATTGATGTGGGAAAGATTTACGCTGTGAAGTTGAGTTTCCCGGGACCTGTTCCACATCGGACAAGTAGATCTCACTCCAAGCAGACTGAGGAAAGGACATTTTGGTCCCACAGTCCAAGGCAATTCACATGTGAAGTGGAGAACTTAGAAAATTCTGAAGTCTATCTAGAGACTAGAAATCTGGCAAAATACCAACACGGACCTGCTCTCCCGTGGTGCCTACGTGGAGCTCCCTAGTGAAGTTTTCACACTGACAGAGTATGAGTTAAGGAGCAAGCGAACCCTGCCATCCTTCCCATGGTCCAATCCCTACCCCGTGGAAATTCGCTCCTCCACCAGAGAAACCAGACACTTTAGGGGACCGGGTGGGAAGATCAAAGGCCAGGTGAGGGGTAGTAATGACAGTGTCCAGGGGGATTGGGACTAACCACATTCTACCCCTCCCTCCCTGTCGCCAAAATCTGTGCTCCGCAGGGACCGAGGTCTTCGGATGAGGGGGATGAGGGTGCTGAGGGAGGTCCGGTGTGGAGGTTAGGAGTGGAAGGCCAAGCCCCTATTGGGGGCTCCAGGAGTCACAGCCGGTCACCCAGGCCAGGGAGGGCAGGCCTTGGGCTCCAGAGGAGAGGGGCTGTGAGAGGACTTGATGGGTCACTGGGGCGCTGCGGGTCTCCCCACGCCCCCCAGGGGTGGCACAGACTTTGACCATAGCATGGCCATCGGGAACTCGCTCTGGGCCCAGGGACTCTGACCCTCTGACGCTTACCTTTCTCTTTGCCACAGCCAATTTCAGCCTTTGGGTTTGTTTGGAAATCCCTGGGCAGGGAGAGGACAAAGGGTGGGACCACATCAGCACAGTCCCGCCCATCACGGAGAAATTACTTGCAATGGCGTCTGCTCAGCCCCGCTGCCTGCTCACAGGGCCTAACTAAACGCAACAGAGGGGGGTGTGGTCTCAATTCTCCAGGCCCATTGGTGAGTGTGAGGATGACGTCATAAGAGGCGTCAATTCCTTAGAAACCATTCAAACCAGTCTATAATCCCCAGGAAGACAAAGGGACCTTAGGAAAAGAGGAAATTAAAAAGGAACTCTGGTAACAAACTAGTCCTTACTCAAGGGACGCAGTGGAAAACTAAAAAAAAAAAATCTTCATATAGTAAGAGATGCTAGAGTAGAAATTGTCACTCAAATTTTCATAGGACTAGGGCTAGCAGCAACCACCTGACAGGTCTGTAAAGCTTGCCCACACTGTGCCTCCCAAACCCTGGCAAGCCCAAAACACCTCCTTTGTTACAACCAGTACAGAGGAACAGGGCATAACTTGTGGAATACTGAAAATAAGACTTTACCCACATGTCATCATGTGGGGAATTTAGTCCTAACAGATACTTTACAGCTTAGACAGAGGCCCTTCCCCTATTCAGAACAGGCTGTGGAGGTATTCAGAGTGCTCCTCAAAGAAACCATTCCCCCGTTTGGACTATTCCATCCCTTCAGAGTGAAAATGGGCCTTTTTATACATCTCAAATATCTCAGAGGGTGGCTAAGGCTTTTGGAATAAACTTTCATCTCCATTCTACATGGAGTCCTCAGCCTTTTGGAAAGGTCCAAAAGTGAGATCTGGCAAAACTTTGCCAAGAAACATCAGAATATTCTCTCTGATTATCGCCAATAGCCCTCATGAGCGTCTAAACCCCAAAACTGGGCTAAATATGTGTCTGTTTGAAATGTTATGTGGGAGGCCTTTTCTATCATCTGATATGACAGTAATCTCAGAGACCAAAAGATTTTTACAATATCTTAATCATTTAGGCCAAGCATAACAGACTATAGAACCATATGGGAACAGAGCCTTGACAGCTCCATGCCCAGAGGGATACCTAATGTCTGCCCTGGAGACAAAGTGCTCTTTAAAACTTGGAAAGAAGGGACTCCTGCAGGCCAACTAAAACCAAAATGGAAGGGCCATCTTTTGTGATACTTGCCACATCCCCTGCAGTAAAGGTGGCAGAGAGAGATAACGGGATTCAACTTTCCAGAACAAAGCCACCCACACTTGAATTGTCTAAAGGAAGAAAACCCGGAAGAATCTCTGGAAAACCTGACGTTTCTCTTCTAAAATAAGACTCCAGTACTTCTCTGAGTACAGATAAGTAAATGGGAGCTTGCCGAGGTAATGGCTGTCAGGCTCTCAATAATTATTAAGACACTTTGCTTTGCCATACTTTCTCCTCCAAAGGAAGCATAGAATCTGACCTGCCCCTCATATTTGGGCTCTACACTCCACTCTAGCAATAAAGTTACTTTCTTTCTCTCACTGAACAGACAGCTCAACAGTCCTGAACTCTTTATCATTGTCTTATATAATGAACCCAAGCAGTCAGCTACAACATCCCAACAGACTTGGAGAGCACATAGTCCACAATACGTAGAACTTACAACCCAACAACAGAAAGTACCTATGAGAAGATGAAGACCTCCACTGCCTTGTCACTCCATAAAGAATTACAGGAGTATCTGTTTCTCAAGAAGAAATGAGGCAGGAGGCTAGGGTGTGGCAAAGGCTGGCGAGGAAAGTAGGCATGACCTGTCAAATACCAAATCCCAGGAGGGCATGAAGGCCTAGCTGGGGCAGTTCTTCTGACATGCTAATTACAAAATCCCAGGGCACATGCTCAGACAAGTTCCCAAAGCCCTGCATGTGAACTTCTTGTAAGAACTCAAGCAGGATTTTGATAGTGTGATCTAAACCTGATGCCAGTGTGAGAAGTATAAAAAGAAGGAGGAGGAGGAGGAGGAGGAGAAGAAAGAAGAAGAAGAGGAAGAAAAGATTTGCAATCGAGCTCTCACTATCATATCCCTTCATGGTAGCCCACTCATGCCCTATTGAGTGTGCTTATTATTTTTCCTACTTTTACCAGGCTCAAAGTTCTTCCACACAGATCTTTTTTAAAAATTTTGTGTTTAACAACTATAGGATGTTATTACCATTTGTGCTTGTCTTGACCAATTTTTTGCTCAGGACAGAAAGAACCTAGAACTATCTCCAGAAGCAGATTCCACCATGCCGAAATTCATTAAAAGAACCATAACCTTAACTCTAACTCTATCCATATACCTAAACCTAGCTCAGTCTCTGATGCAATTGTAGACCTAGCCATAGACTCAGAAATACTCTTATCCCTAAACCTATCTGTAACCCTGGAGGAATGCTAACACTAACCATAATGTAACCCTAACTTTAACAATACACCCAACTCTAATTCTGGTGGAAACCTACCCTTAAACTAATCTAACCATAAATCTGGAGAAATCCTATACATAAACCTGATCCTAACCCTAACAATAATCCTTACCCTAACCCTAACCATAGTCCTAACCCTGGTTTAAGTCTAACCCTAGACCCAGCCCTAGACATAGCTATAACCCTACCTCTAACTCTACCCCTAAGCCTATCTTAACACTAACTCTGGTGGAACAATAACCCTAACCCTCACACTAACCATAACCATGGACCAAAAGTAGCCTCAGTGCTATCCATAGCCCTAGTTCTAGCCCTAGGCCTAACCTAAATCTAACCCTAAACTAACCTTAAATCTAATCCTTATGGAACCCTAGCCCTAGGCCTGGCCATAGCCCAAACCAAATGGTAACCATAAATATAATCATAATCTTGGTAGATACCTATGATAAAGCTAAAGAGAACCATAAAACTAACCCTAACCAAACCCTGGTGGAACTCTACTCTTAAGCTATATGTAGTTCACCCTATCCCTAACCATAACCCTAACTCAATGCCTTACTTTATCTTTGGTGAAACTGTATCCCAACCCCTAGTCATAGCCCTATCGCTAGCCCTACACCTAAGATTAACAGTAACCTTAATCCTAAATCTGGTATAATGCTAACCCTAGCTCTAGCTCTAGACCTAACCCTAATGCTGATCTTAACGCTAAACCTAACCTGAAGCCTGGTGGATTCGTAACACTTCTACCAATGCTAGTCCTGATTGCAACCCTTACCCTGGTGGAATCATAAAACTAAGCCTGACCATTAATCCTAACACCAACCCCAAATTTAACACTCACAGTAACACATGTCGAAAGCTAGTCCTAGCCCTAGCCCTAGCCCTAGCCCTAGCCCTAGCCCTAGTCCTAGCCCTAGTACTAGCCATAGTCCTAACCCTCATCCTAAACTTGATGTAACTGTAAACCTAACCTTAACGATAAACCTAAATCTCAGCCTAACTTTCACTCTCATCTAACCCAACCCTAACATGAACCATAAACATAACCATAACCTTAATTAAAACCCTAGACTGAGCATGAGCCCTACCTCTAGCCCTAGCCCTATATCTCTCCATGACTGTAAACGTAAATGTAGACCTAGCACTAGATCTAGACCTAACAATAACCCTAACCCTAACCCTAACAGGAACCCTAACACTAACACTAACACTAACCCTAAGCCCAACCCTAGCCCTACAACTGAACCTAACCCCAATCATAAGCCTAACCCCAGCCCTAAATAAAGCCCTAACCCTATCATAGCCTGGCCTTAACTCTAACCATAAAACTGACCCTAAACAAATTCCTAAACATAACCTTAGGACTAGCCCTAATTCTAACCATAAACCTAGTCCTAACCCTATCCATACACCTAGCCCAAACCATAGCCCTAACCCTAACCTTATACCTGGCCCTTACTGTAGCCCTAGTACAATGCCCAGCCCTAGCAAAGCCCTAAATCTATACATACACCTATCCCTAATTCTTACCCTACCCTAACTCTAGCCCTATGCCATGCCTTAATCCTAACCCAAACCCTAACACTAACATTATCCCTACACTTAACCCCAAAACTAACCTTGTAGAAACCAACCCCTAGGCCTATTTCCAGACCAAGTGCTAACACTACCCTAGCCCTAACCCTAACACTGATCCTGGTGGAACCTAGCCCTAGACATAGACCTTCCCCTAGGCATAAACCTAGCCTTAGTCGTAAACCTAGCACGAGCCCTTACCCTGGTCCTAGCCCTAACACTAGCCTTAACATTAACCCTATCCCTAATATGAAACATAGATACAGACCTAAACCTATACCAACCCTAAACCTAAACCTCATCCTAAATTTCACCTGATCCCTAACACTGGTACAACCCAAAACTCAACCCTAAACCTGAACATATCCCTAATTTTAAAGTAACCGTGAACTTTACCCTAACCCTAAAACTGGTGGAAACCTAAACCTAACCCTACCCCAACCCAAATCTTAACCCTAGCCCAAGCATTGACCTTAGCTATAACCCTAGCCTATAACCCTATCACTAACCTGACCCCTAGCGATAATTCCAAGTCTAAACCTAAAACTAACCCTAGCATGAACCTAAACCTAACCTAAGCATGATGGCTGCTATGGATTGTACCTAGGTGTGCCCCACACTATCCAGCACTCGCAAGGTGGTTTCAGAGGTTGCTGGATCACGGTGTGTGGTGCTGGATTAGTCAACTCACTGATTTAACATGGATCTGGGTCCTGGTGGGTGGATTTACTGAAGAGAGAACCCTCTCCATGGACATGGATGGCATCAAAAAATAGGCTTGGAGCCAGGATGGAATATAGAAGGAAATGGAGGCTCATTGCTGTGGCTTCCTGTCTGCCCTGCCATGGAACGTTTCTCATCTGCTGCGCCCCTCTACTATGCTGCCCTGCCTTGGAGACAGCTGACTATGAAACCAAACTTCCACAAACTGTAAACTAAAATAAACCTTTCCTCCTTTAACTTGGGGAGTGGATATTTTTTCTCATCAATTAAAAAAAAGAAAATAACTAAGACAGTGGCATCCTACCACTAGCCCTAGCCCTAACTTTCACCATAACCCTAAACCTAACACTAAACACCTAGCTCTAAGCCTAAACCTGACATTACCTCAAGTTCTAGCAAAAATCATGCAAACAAAAGATTCTATAAACATATGTGACTTCTCCCAACATACATGCATTCAGCCTTATAGTGATTTTTCTTGTATGTAGGATTACACTCTAAAATAACCATAAAGAGTATCATAAAATAAATGCATAAACCAGTAACATAGTCATTTATTACCATTACCAAGTATTATACCATACATAATTGTATGTGCTATACCTGTATACAATTTTCAGCGCATTAAATTTTCTTTTTACAGCCACTTGCCACAAACACATGAGTAATGCATTGTGCTACAAGGTGACAATGGGTATGAAAACCATTGGCGATAGCAATTTTTCAGCTCCATCACGATCTTGAGGTACCACTGTCATATGTGCAGCTCATCAAAGATGGAAACATTGTTATGTATGCGGGATCATACTACCTTTTTGCCTGTGGGTCTGGCTAACAAAATTGCAGATGTAATCATTGCATAATTTTCTTAATAACTGAAATAAATGTAATTCAAATGTCATTAGTAAAAATAATAATTAACTTGCTTGTAGCATAAAACACAAAAAGAGAAATGATAGCAGATAAGACATATTCTGACTACCAATACTAAATTAAAAATAAATGAATAAATAAAAATTACAAATTTCATTAATTGGTGGTAAGAAAAAGAATATCTTATGTAGGCTAAATGCTACATTTCATAAGAGAAGTCAATTAATCCACTTTTAAGATCATTTCTTAAAAATAGAAACACGTTTACTATTCAGAGCTAAAAAGAATAAAAGAAATGACACTGATAAGGGTATAAGCATTGGCCTCTTGAGAATGAGATTTGGGGAGAGCATCACATTGCAGTCTCTTCTCTGGATTTTAAAACAACATGTAAATGCATTACTACTACATAAGAAAACATACCCAAAAAGGAAGTCAGACTGACCCTAATCTATAATTTTTCCTTGGTTATGAAGCCTCACAGGCAAGTTCACATTGCTGCTATTGCTGCTGCTCTGGTCTCATTATTGGCAAGGCTTCAGGGTAGCAATTGCTTACAGAGAGGTAGACCAGATAAGGTGGGATAGAAGAGACTGCTATATGGGTATTAATTGGGCAGATGTCCAGAAACATCTCGAGAAAGAATCACATCACAAATTATTAACTGATTTGAGCACAGTGTCTGTGTAGGAAATTACAGGGGCCACACAGCATTTGGTAGACCTGACTTGGCAACCAGATTTACCCCACCTCCTCTAAGCATCTCCTGACTGAGAGCACAAGGAAAGTGCTCTGGTATCACTCAGCTCCAGAAAGGCCCTACCCCTTGTGCATAGATCAGTTTTCTGCCTCCAGACAGTAGAGAGGTCAGGGTATACATCAAGACTTCCTTTATTTGCAAATTTGTTAAAGTTTGGTGTTTACATTCATAACCCTCTTTCCACCTTGGGTGCCACATGCAGGGAATGACAGAACTTCTTTCATGGAAAGGGAAGAGATAGGATTCTTCCTTCTGAAAAATGGGAGGTGGTGGTCTGCACAGTGGGTATTCTCACTGGACTTATCCAGTCATTTTCCACTCTGACCTATCTCCGTGCATTCTTCCCTTTATTTGAGCTGCGCTATGTTTCCTGTTAAATTCATTTAAAGAGAAAAGTGACATGCAGGCATTGCATGTCAGAGCCGAACTAAAGAAACACGGGTTTCATTGCTCTGCTTCCTTTTCAAAGTTATTCTGTTTCATATACTTGAGAAAGTACCAGAAAGAAAAGCCCAAACAGAAATAACTCAGGAGTACTTCTTCAGTTTACAGGTTACAAAGATTAAGGATTAAAGGAAATTGACGATGCATGATAGAGGACCCAAAAGGAAAGTAATACGGAGGAATCACCCACCCCTACACTTAAGCAATAGCTACAGTTGTAAAAGTGGGAGCACAAGACCAGGCAGGGTGAAAGCATTGCCGTCGCTAACTATAGTCTCACAATCCGGGAGACAAAAGATGAAAAACCCAAATAACTCTACATGTTCTCCACCCCCTGGTGGAGTCTCCCGGTGGTTTTAAAATCACATGTGCAAACTGAAGTCCCCTGAATGGGAGCAACAGGGATCATAGACTGGAATATTTTAGATACTATCAATAAAGGACCTGTTCAGCAGTAGAGAGAACCCAGTATTTAGAGTGAATAAAACCTAAGTTTGAGTCCAGGTTCTATGAGATTACTTAACCTCCGTAAGCCTCAGTTTCCTCCCCTGAAACACAGGGACAGTGATTTCCAAATATCAAGGTGGTCCTGAGGGTATAATTATGCGGCAGATGCTCAACACTTTTCTGTGTTCCCAGGGGCACCAGTGGGGAGCTTCTGAGCAGAATCAAATCATCCTACCCAGTGGTACAGAATTAACAACAATGGATGAATTTTCATCTATCTACATAGTGTACGAGATCCAAGACTTGCTGATTGTCATCTTTGCCCTGATAGGGCTGGCTGGAAATGCAGCTGTGCTCTGGCTCCTGGGAATTCAAGGGCACAAAAAGGCCATCTCGGTCTACATCCTCAACCTGGCCACATCGGACTTCCTTTTCCTCTGCTGCCTCCTTATATTCTTCATGTGGGAACTCATTGATAACTTTGACTATGAGTACTACCTCTACATACACGCCGTGGGGATGTGTTTCTACACCACCAGCCTGTCCATGCTCAGCGCCATCAGCATCGAACGCTGCCTGGTGGTCCTGTTTCCCATCTGGTATCGCTGCCACCGGCCAAGACACATGTCAGCTGTCACGTGTTCCCTGCTCTGGGCTCTGTCCCTACTGCTCACTGTCCTGCTACACATCTCAGACAGCTTTCCACTTGGATTTGTTCAACTGGGTATGGGAATGCGTTTCTTCACAGCTTCATGTCTAGTCATTTTATTTGTGGTTCTCTGCGGGTCCAGCCTGCTCTTGCTGGTCAGGATGCTCTGTGGCTCCACGAGGTTGCCACTGACCAGGCTGTATGTGACCGTTGGGCTCGCAGTGCTCGTCTTCCTCCTCTGTAGCATGCCTCTATGTATCGTGTCAGTCTGGGGTGACATGATTCAGGATAAAATGGGTATTTTTAATTTTATAGCCCTTCAGAAGGCTGCTTTTTTGCTGTCTAGTATCAACAGCAGTGCCAACCCCATCATTTACTTCTTTGTTGGCTCCTTTAGGAGGAAACAGCATCAAGGACACCAGCAGTGGTCCCTGAAGTTGGTTCTTCAGAAGGCCTTGGAGGACGTAGGTGAAGGGGAGAAAAGTGGAGAAAGGCTTCGTCAGAAAAGTGTGGAAATGTCAGAATCTGTGGGGAGCAGCTGAGCCAGGGATGAGCCAGAGGTTGCTGAACTCCTTGGGACTAAAGCAAAGCCAGACCCAGGAACATGGAATGCCAGAGGCAGACTGTGTAAACAAGTTGACCTCGAGCTCAGTGGCCCATCAGCAGGTGTCCGGCCTTGGTGTTCCTCCCTGTTAACTACAGCACAGATGGCTCTGAGAATGTTCACTTTCTGTGTTCTCAGCAAAACACTGAGACCTTCCACTTTCAACCCCATCATGCGCTTCCCCCTTTTTTTCTGTGTATAAATGAAGACACTGGGGCCAGCACAGCTGTCACTGCTTCTCTGTCGGAGGGCCACGTCCCACCCAGTCCCAGCTTTCCTTTTATTATGTGTCTTGTCTTTTCTTAATTTCCTATCGCCTCCTAACTCCAGAGTAGGAGTGTGTCCTTCTTTCCACTCGGAGGTCTCTTATCTAGACAAGGCCCTGGACTGCTAAGCCGTGGCTGACTTCATGAAGTAGGAGAGATCTTCCAAATTCTGATATCTGTCCCTAGTTGGTTTGCAAACCACCACCCCCTTCTCCTGATTTTCTTGCCTTCATTTCTGGTCATTTCTGGAGTTTTAATGCTAGTTTTTATTTAATTCACAATTTTGCTGGCTAATTTTATTTCATGTGGAATTCACCGCTCTACTATTGCTCCATCGATTAGAAATCAACAGTTCTGAGGAGCTGGGTCTGCATGTAAAGTCACAAGGTGGTCCCTGAGACAGCATTTCTGCGTTCTGTCCACAGTGTTGGACCACAGCTAATCATTCATCTGCTCTGCTCTAATTCCATAGTCAGTAAAATAGAAAAAAAAAAAAAAAACAACTACTTCTTGCCCACAGTGGAATACCATTTGGCTATATCAACAAAGGATAAATTTGAGACATTGTCATAAAATGGATACACCTGGAAAATATAACATTAAGTGAAATAAATCAGACACACAACCTTAAATACAATATGGTATCTCTCATTTGAGTAAGACAAAGTGTAAATAAAGAGCAAGATAAAGGACTGATGGAAGGAAACATGGATATACATCATTTGCCAATGGGAAGGGCAAGAGACTGAGGGTAAGGGGAGGGAGAGGGGAAAGTAATTTAAAAGATTGAAGATAGATCATGTATATGTACCAAATACCCACAATGAATGTAAACATTATTTGTTGTAAACATGAACTAAAAATAATAACAACAATCGTGAAAATGGGGAAAGGAAAAAGGTGGGTAGAGAGTGGAAGAGGAATAAAAAGAATCAAGTTGTGTACATGTACCTGCTCCCTAAGATGCATATGAACTTCATTTACTGCAAACATGAACTAATAAAATTTTTAAAAACATAAACAGGAAATTCTCAGTCAGCTGCCATTATTCACCCAGGTGTGAGCTGGTCCTCTTTCTGTTGTTAAAATATGCATGAGAATCTCCCTTTATAGTCCAAGCTCTGCGCTTCTACCGCCCCCGCACGGACTCCGCTCACACAAAAGGTTTCATCCGCAAACCACACTACACTAAAGATCTCCTGGAAGAGAGTATAGAGTAAGTTCATGTCACACACTCCACAGTACGACACTTGTCTTCTTTTAGATATTTCCATGGTCTAAATACCTCATCCAGTGGCCTCAGACCTCATCCTTGCTTAGCCTTAATTCTTTTCATTGGCAGGCAGTTCGGTCAACTCACCTCACACCCACACTGTGACTCAAAATGCTTTCTCAGTGCTCGGCAGAGCCATTTCGAGTGCTCACGAGAGAAGCACATCAGTGATCAATTTCAGCTGTTTTGTTGGAATTTCTAAATGACTGCTTAGTTGAGAATCCCCCAAACTCCTGTCAACTGAAATTTGCATGAACGAAATATAAACTTTTATTGTTTTAAGTCATGAAGATTTTATGATTTAACTGTCTCAGTAGCTTTATCCCACTAAAAGATGTTAGTTTCCAGCTGGGCCTGGTCGTACATGCCTGTAATCCCTGTACTCTGGAAGGCTGAGGCAGGAGGATCGCAAGTTTGAGCCCAGCCTGGCAAATTTAGTGCCTTAGCAACACTTTGTCTCAAGATAAAAAAATTAAAAAGTCTGGGGATGTAGCTCAGTGTGAAGGCCCTGGGTTCAAACCCTAGTACCATACACACATGCACATGCACACTTGAACACAAAACACACACAAAGATTTTTTTTTCAAGATAGTGTCAAGAGTATAATTCCATCCAATTTGTTTCATTCATCTTCGTTTTGTTATTTTGCAGTATTAAGGATTGAGAGTAAAAGATATACACATTTTAAAAAATTTTTTTCAGCTGTTTGGACACACAGAAATAATTCTTCCAAACACCCCAAGACATACTAAAAAAAGAATTATGATGCATGGAATTTTCTACCCATCATTTTGCCTGAGTCTTCTAATGCCTTCAATTATGCCTTCATTTTTAATTTTTTCATTTAACCCGTGTATTCAATTAACACGACACTCTTCAGTCATACGTTCATTCATGGAACGAACATTGAGAACTCCTGGTGCTGCACGTGAAGCTAGACGTTATGGAAACAGCGGTGCGCCTATCCTCAGTGTCTGACACACTGGGTCATTTCTAGCCCACCGGAACCAGCAGCCTCGTGACTGTCCCAGGAAGAAGTCACATTGCCCTCATGTCTGTAAGCATTTCCTAGGTGGATAGACCACTCTTCTGCCAAGAGTTAGGTCTGAAATCTTTGTCCTTTTTAAGTTCTGTACCTGAGAAAAAATTTTGGTCCAGGACAGGGAGATGCCTATGTCCACAGTCATTTCCCATCTCTCGGAGGCCTGTCCTAGACTTTTCTCCTCTTTCTTCCAGAAATTCTGGGGACATGGCAAACCCTGTGGCATGAATTGCTGGAGTCAGTGCGCATGATCAGACTACACAACATTGCCCTGCCATTAGAGTTCCAGTGCCAAGGTAGAAAGAGTCCAGAATGTAGAGTCAACAAAAAAACTGGGTCTCAGTCCAGATTCTAGGACTGTGTTACCTTCAATCTCTATAAGGCTCTGTTTCTGGTCCTATAATATGGTAAAATAGTAATTGCTAAATATCTGGGTTGTCCCTAGAATTATGGCCCTGTAGATATCAACTGGCCATATCCAAAGTTATTTTTAATATGTATAGACCTTTTAATCCAGAAACCTAACTTCTAGGAATCCATCCTACTATAGAAATACAAAATAAATTGTCATGAGGTTACTCATGTGACATTATTTATAATAGGAAAGGATTGGAAAACTAGTCATATAAAATAACAGTTAGCTATATTTTAAAAAGGAGGAAGAAGAGAAGAGAGGAAGGCTGGGGATAAGGAGCTACATACTAATATGGGGTTGAGCCCAGTATATATAAAGGAAGAAAAACTGAAACCACAGGATTTCAATATAGTACCTTTTGTGTAAGAAAAGATTAAAAACAAGGCTATATGCACAGGTTTCCTTTTATTCTGGTGAAAAATTCACCAGAGAATAAATCTGAAACTAATGAAAAAGTTCAAGGATGGGGGCCGGTGAGATGGCTCAGCGGCGTAAGCGCCTGCCTTGCAAGCGCGAGGGCCCGAGTTCGACTCCCGGAACCCACATACGAAAAAGGGGCCGGTGATATCGCTCAGTGGCACGGGTGCCTGTTGGCGCGCGAGGTCCTGAGGTCGTCCCCCTGGTACCCACAAAAAAAAAAAAAAAGTTCAAGGATGGGAAGTGGGACAGGGAGAGAAACCAAATTCCTTGAGGAATATCTTTTCTATAGCTTTCACTTTTAAACAACATGAATTTTTTACATATTCAAAAATTGAATTAAAAAGCAAAAAAAAAAAATCCCAAACTTTAAAATCAAAAACTTGAGCAAATGTGACTAACTGTATATCATAAGGGGAAATTATTTCAACTGAATTTAGTGTGCAACACTCCATATATCCTTAGTGGAATGCAAAGATGACAAAGAAACCTACAACTTTATTGAGTAATTTTATATGAAATGGCTCCAGCAGTATTTTTATTTTGTGTATGTAATAGAATAATGTAAATGAGTCATTGTCAATTTGTTAAGCAAGACAAACACTATTGCTAACCTAGATAAACATAAGTGACATAAAATTAAGAAGGTTGAATAGGGTGAAGGCACCATGGTAGACTAGAAGTGGGCAGCAGCCACAAGTCACTCCGGGATATTCCTCCAAGATAAAAACTGTACAGAAACATGAGGACAGAAAGAGATCATAGGAAATCACTAGACTGCAATTATAGCAAGCAAGGAACCGGTGAATCTCAGAAATACTGATATTTAGAAAGGTAAGTGAAGTAACGGAAGTAAAACACAGCAGGACTCTGTGAACAGCAGCTGAATGGGGAGGGAAAACTCCCCTTTGGTGTAGGCTATAAGAAAATGCTGGAAAAGGTGACCTGAATTTCCCTGCGTGATAATTCCCAGCCTTGTGCTGCAAACACAGAAGTGCCAGGAGGCGGAGCCATCTTAAGCAGCTCCCTTTGGCTCCGTAGGCAGCATGGGAGAACAGACTGCTAAGCCCAGCTAACCCAGACTCTGACTCAGCTCCAAGGAAACTCGAAGGTGGTAAGTGTACTGATTTAAGACTCTAAATCCGTATTAATTAGTTATGCTGGAATATAAATTTAATACAACACACTACTAGATAAGAGTTTGAACTTAGGCCCTGCTGCAGATAGAAATTTGGAAATCATCAGGATAAATCACATTCGTACTGGTTATTATCCATCTGCCACATCCCACCAAACTCTGCCCTTTCCATCTCTTGCTGGGACCCAGGTAGGCTGCCTTCCATTGACTACACAGACAAGCTTCCTTGGGCCATAAAACAGAAAGCAAAAAAAGGAGACGAGGGAGCAGGAACTTGTCAAAATGCCCCTTTCCCTTCTGTGCCCCAACTCTGGGCAGCAGAGAAAGCAGCATGAGTAACAATGGTCCCGGTCAAACTATCGATGCCTTCTTGGTCGGTCTCCGAACTCAAAGCACCCAGCCCCCTAATCCGTGGTGCTGGCTTTAGCAGTGACCATTCATTTACAATAACAGAAGCAGAGGCCGCCGTGCAACTTTTGCTTGTCCCCAAAGTCAATATGTTCATAAAAGGTAAATGTTTTGAATGGATTCAGAGCATCATGGAAGCCACAGAGTCGCGACTAAAGACACGACGGAGGACTTCCAGAACTGCTTCAGAAAATGGCGAGAGTAATGGCATAAGTGTATTTCAAGCGAAAGTGAATATTCTGAGGGAAGTTAATGAAAACATGTCTTTTACTGTAGTATTTTTTTTAACTTAATCATTCACCATTGTTTTAATCATGCCTCATAGACTATCACTTGTAAATTAAAAAAATAATGGAATATTAATACATGCTACAACATAAGTAAAACTTGAAAACACTTCGTTCAACTTAAAAAGTCTAACATGAAAAACAGATTATATAATTTATGCAAGATGTCCAGCATACACAAATCAATATACACAGGAAGTAAATAAGTGATCGCCTGTGGCTGAGACAGAAAAAAAAGGTAAGGAGCAGTAATGGAGAATGACTGATAATGGAACCAGACTTTCTTCTGAGGTGATGAAAATGTTCTAAAATGAGACTGTGATGGTATTTGCACATTTCTGTGACTGTACTAAAAACCAACGTACTCTATTTGTATCGCACAATACTGCCCACTAGAGGGCGTCCACTGAGAAAGAGTCGTGAAACAAACAAGGGACAGAATCCAGTACTTTAGAAGTTCCCAGGCCTGCGTCCTTGGCAATCCTAACGCTGGTACAACGGGGTCTTGGGTGGAATAGCCATGGTGGCAGAGATGAAAGTTATGCACAGCCCTACACCATGATATCTTTTTCAACAAGGTTGGTCAGGCTGCTCTTTATGCTTGGGTATCTCATGTATAAGTTAGGATCAAAATGTACGATGAATGTTTAAACTAAATAAATCAATCCTCTTCCAAATAGTCCCCCTCGATTGAAGGGAAGGGAGGGAAATGAGAAAAAAAGAATTAAGATGTAATACATACAGGTACAAACTCCCTATGATGAATGTGATCATTATGTGCGTCAAAAGTGTACCAATAAAATTAGTTTTTTTAAAAAAAAAAAAAGTTCCCCTCGCTTTGAGCACATTTATCTCATCGTTTTTGCCGCTTTCTGAAGCAGTTCTGGAAGTCCTTGTTTGTGAATGTCCTCATGAGGTGTGACCAAAAACAGAGTGATTGTGTCTTCACCGGCCTCTTGTACCGGATCTGACCGTGTACATTCTCTGACTCTTCCCCAAAGTCAGAATGACCCTAAAGCAGTAAGCATTTTGAATTGACTTAGGGCACCAAGGCAGCCAAAAGCACAACTAAACGCACGAGAAATGACTTCTCTAACTGCTTCAGAAAGCGGCAAGAATAATGGGATCGTGTGCTCAAAGTAAGGGTATTTTGAGGGAGATTACTGGTGCTGTGTCTTTTACTGTAATAATTTTCTTTAATTTAAACATTCACTGTATTTTTCTTTCACACTTCCTACATGAAGTGGGATATACAAAATGAAATTTTGAGGTCTCTCTCAATATTACAATATGATTCAGTAATTACTAATTACAAACTATTAATACCCCTTAGCTAAAAAAAGTGATCTTAACTTTGAATGAATCATAAGATTATTGTTCATTAAACATAATTTAGGTCTGGGGATATAGCTTAGTGGTACAAGTGCCTGCCTGGCAAGCACAAGGTCCTGAGTTCAATTCCTGGTACCAAAAGTAATAATAATAATAACATAATTTAATGTGATCCATTCTGAACCTTTCATACACAATTTTTGAATATGGTACTTTTGAGTACATTTTATGAAATCATTATTATTTAAGTACACAATTTTTACATGTTACTATATTAGAATACACTACCTATCCTGTGCCAATCAGCACCACCAAAACTGCAGTGAATGCTGATTTCCTGTTCGTGAAAGAAGACCACCGGGCCGGTGAGATGGCTCAGCGGCGTAAGCACCTGCCTGGCAAGGGCCCAAGTTTGACTCCCGGAACCCACATACAAAAAAAGGGCCGGTGATATCGCTCAGCGGCACAGGCACCTGCTGGCGCGTGAGGTCCTGAGGTCAACCCCCGGTACCCACAAAAAAAAAAAAAGAAGACCACTATATCTGGACACAGTTCCAGGCCTGTCCACCAAGGCCACCACTCAATATCTTCCATGCTGAGACACTTCCATCTCAACAGAGCTTAGACTTCACTGTTGCTAGAGACAATCACAGTGGGAAGCAAATATGGTGGCCCTGTATCAACCCTGATAATTAACATTGGTCACATGGATCCTAAGCGAGAGCCAGAATTAGTCAGATAACCCTATCGCCAGAGCAAAAGCCAAGGAGGACTAATCCCACAGTATGTCCAGAAAGAGCAGGTAACTGTGTACTGGAGAGACAAGCAGTGTCTACAAGTTACTAAATATGTGGAATAAAGGAAAGCAGATATATAAATATAGATGCAGAGATAGATAGATAGATCTGCACATGTTCCTTTTATCTTCTCCTTCTCCCGTAGTCCACACATGACCATTTTTATACTTTGGACAGCAAAGACCTTGAACCAGCCTCCTTCAGAGCCCAGTTTCAGGATCCACAAAGCCTCCCATCACTGGGGCTCCTATCTGCGAAGGTGATGTCTAGAGACCTCGATTTGTTCACTGTGATCTGCGAATATCACTACAACCCTGAGCTCCTGGCCAAAATCTTTGTTAAAAATTCTGAGTAAATCCTAGTCCTGGTGCTCAGAAAGATTAAAACTGGAATCTTTGATTACAGAAAAACATTAGAGATGTTTTTATATCTAAAATCCTAAAGGAGGATTTTGTTTTGTTTACAACTCCTCACCCTGTCACTGATGACACTTTCTGGATCATAATAGTAATTCAGTGAATAATTGTTGCTTGAATAAGTGAGTCTAACCTTACCTGTCTGTCTTAAAATCTTATTTTACAATTCATACAACCTCTAGTTCTGCATCTGTAGCAGCTGGGAGATGATTACCTCATGAAAAGCTGGATTCCAGAGCTTCACTGGAGGTAGCTGTCCCCGCAGGAGGGTTGTGTTGAACGTGATGCATCTGCTGTTTGAACCGTGAACTCAAGAACTGAGAGGCCAACAAGACAACTGAGCGAATGTCAGCTCCGAAATGTGAAGTGTATGCTTCAAAGACAACTCTCTTCCCATTTATAAACTGTCTTACATTGCGGCACATATATGCTCAATTTTTTAACTCTACTTTGTGTGTTAGACACAGGATTTATTTACAAACACAGTATATGTAAATAACAGAAAGTTTCTGAAATGTTTACACGAGCCACTAGGGAATGCATGTGTGGTTTCAGTCGTCACATCCCTGCCACTGGAGATCTATGAAATCGGAGCAGATGCTGGTCTTGAAGAATAAATAACAGTGGCTATTTAAGTCGCATCACTGGCCCTTTCCACACCAATAGAACTATCCTAAAAAAAAATTATCAACCATGGAAAAATCTTGAGGCAGATGGCATCTAGTGAAAAGGTGCATAAAAATCTCTCTTGTACCACATACTGGGCAACCAACGGAGACAAAGAAAAACGCCAAAGACCTAGAGCTGAATATTACAGCTTGAATGTGAAAGGTTCCCACAGCCTTGCAGATCTGAATCAGGTTCGTATAGCATGATTTTATTCTCTAAATTTCTGGTAGTCTTCTTGTAAAATGTAAGGACAAAAAGAACTACAAGACCATCTACCCATTTTTCCACTCTTCTTTTACAGGTGGTAAAACAGACCCAGAGAAAAATGTACTACTTTCCCAAGGTCAAATGATTACATACTTGCAGAACCTGGCTTAAAAAAAAAAGAAATTATCTTACTAAGTGGTTAAGTGTTTGGTTCTGGGACATGGTCTCTAAAAATAAGCCTTTGGGTTAAGAACAATCTAAACTATTAGTGACTAAAATTCATCTTTGTGGGGGCTGTTATTGATGGTAATTTCTCCACTCAAACAGAGTAAAAGAAAAAAAAAGAAGAATGGATGAAGAGAGAGAGGAAGAGGAGAAAAAGTAAATGCCTGTTCTGATGGCCTGATCTCCAGGCAGCCTCAGAAGCTGCTCTTTCTAGCAATTGGAGCTATGCTGCATTATTTGAAATACTCATTTTGTTCAAAATCAAAAAAAGACAGACTCACAAAACAAAAAGCATGTTGCTTCCCCGGCCTTAAATAAATCATAATTCAAGGACAAAAGAGTCAGGTGTAAACAAACCCTCCAAATCATGTACAGAACAAGTAAGCATTGTCAACTACACAACTCACCTCTGAAGTACAGATTGAAGAGCTGTGGAGACAGAACAGAACAGACCCTGGAATCATCTTATTCAAATACTTCACCTTGCAAAACAGCAAATTGTGGATCAGAGAACAAAGGATAGAAACACAGCTCAAATGCTTTCAGAGGCCAGGAAAATAAGCAAGCCGAATCAGGTGGAAGATGTTTTAGATATACTAAGGAAATAGTGCTTTTCCCTTTTGAAAAAAGAAAAACAACAACAACAAAGCAAGTGAATTGATAAATGACAGGTGACACAAGGGTTCAGATATGAGTGAGGACCACGACAATATGGTCACGCTCTGCCTGCAGGGGAAAGTGCTACCCAGCTCCATTTGGTCACAGTGAGCTTGCCTTTGTCAAAACATCTGGTGTTCTTTTTTTTTTATACATATATTACAGATTTGTAGTTGAAATGTCCCCATTTTTTGAGGATGACAACGAATTTGCATTAGTCGCAGTCAAAACAAAAACATTCTGAAGTCAATTGGGCCTCATGTTTTTGGTTTGTGTCCTATGTCTAGTTGACAGTGTGATAGGAAATGTTCCCCTGAGGAGCCCTGAGCATCAGTTTCTCCTCATATGGCCACTTACTTTGTGATATTTCACAAACCTTGTCTAATACGAGGTGGCAAGCAGTTCAGTGACAAGGATAAAAAAAGTTCAAGAAGCTTCATAAGAAAACAGAATTGTATATTCAGACCAGGGAGGATTAGAGGAACTAAGGAAGCAAGTGACTCTGTCGTGACGCCCAGAGGTCCTGCCATCTTCCACTAGGAGCTTCCTGTCCTGTGGGAGTCCCGGGCTGTCTGGACTAAGCAGGGGCTTTTCAGAGGCAGGAAGAGGTACAGGGGGTGTGAAGTCTGTTCTCTGTAGTCCACCACCTGACTCCTCTGTTTTCCATATCTCCAGGATTGCTCTTCATTGCAGTTTCCAAAATTTATTTATTCCGTGTTAAGATGACATATATACAAATTGCTACTTCTAATTCACTGAGAGTAAAGATTTTCTCCTTCATCCCTTTCCACAAACAGTGGACACACTACCCTGGAAATGGAGCTTGAGGTCTGATGAAGGACAAGGATTCTGACGCAGAACTGTAGGTTAAATCCTGGCTCTACCACTTTTTGAGACTGGGGCAAGTTTCTCAAACTCTTGTGCTTCTGTCTCCCTGTAGGTCAAATGCAAATAATAACAGGACTTATTCATAAGGCTAGTGAGGATTTCAAGAATACTAATTAATTACTCAATCAACAGATACTATTCAACTACTGGAAATTTGATACTTGTTCTGCCTAAAATCTGCATAACCATCTCTACTTACAATGAAAGATCTCATAATGTGGTAAAGAACTCTTTAAAAATTTCCCTCAGAGAAATCTCTGTGATCAGCATGGGGACCCTATTCCTGGACTTACCAACTATCACCATGGCTCTGGTTGTGCTTGCAGAAGAAATTATTCAAATCCATCCGCACTCCATCTCCATTCCCCGCTTCTACCTCACTCTGATAACTTCTCTGCATCGCTAGCCTGTGCTTGCTTGGTACCACTAGCACCAAGTACTCCCTGTTGTCCTGTGGCTCACTAGGTGCCACTGCCATCTACTGAGACACGTGTCAGCTGTTGTGCCCTGATCTGTTGCTGATCATCTTGTAAGGGACCAACTATGGCTTCCTATCTGGGTACTCTGATTTTGTTTGGTGCCAAGCCCTTCAATTCTTCGTCAGAACATTGGTGAAATCCTTATTTGTGCTGTTATCTGGTCCAAAGACTCCTGGGTTGTTCCATGGGTACAACCTACCAGGCACTGTGTGACCTGTCCTGCATCTGCTCCTGGTTTCCCTGTCTGTGCTCCTCTCTGGTTCCAGACAAAACCTGTTAGTAAGATTCCTGGGTGGATCCCCGGGATGCAACTGACCAGGCTCTAGGCCCTGTCGTGTACCTCTAACCTGGACTCTTCAGATGACCTCTCTGACTGCATTTGAACTGACCAGACCATCCTCTATCTGCTCCTAATTTTCCTCCACGGCAGCCTGCCTCATGTTGTCCAATGGCCCCTTGCATTGTGGCTTCAAACAGATTACAATTCATTCTTTTGTGACATCGTTGCACTGTCTTTGTACTGCCCTGTTCACAGATACACAAACTCATCCACTCCCTCTTCCTTAGTCCCTATAGGCACTGACTATAACAGCAAACCCTCAAGTTCCTTCTCCACTGGGCTCTACAGGACCCTCCCAAGGAGTACGTATGTGGAGGCAGCATTTTTCCAAGAACCCTGAAGAAGTCGGGAAGCAGGGATGAAGAGCCTCTGCCTGGTCATTAGATGAGACTTCGAGAGTGAACACTTCCTTCCCACCCATAGCACTTGTCTGCTCTTTTCTCCTCATATCTCAAATGTCTCCATAAATCCTCAATGTCTTCAAATGGATTTTTTAACTTTTTAGTACATGTCTGCAGTACATAATGACTACTTGCATTGCAGGCATTTGGTGCATGTACATGACACATCTTAATTCTTTTTTACATCCCTTTCCTCTCCCCTCTTTCCCTCTCCCTCCATCTTCTGATCTCCTTCCCATTTGCAAAAGATCTATCTCCCTGTTTCCTTTGATCTTCTTTTATTTTGCTGTTTAATTTATTTATACTTTGGTTTTCTCATATGAGAGAAGGAGGAATAATATCTAGAATACATAAAGAACTCAAAAAACTAGACCCCACAAAAATAAAAAAAAAGCTCATCAAAAAATGAGCAACTGAAATGAATAGACACTTCTCAGAAGAAGAAATACAGAAGGCCCATAAATACATGAAAAAAAATGTTCAACATGGCTAGCCATCAAATGGATTTTAACCTGGACTTGCCAGGTTTTCTCGAAGAAAGTGTTAGTTTAAAAGTAGAATATTGTATTCCTCTCTATAGAAAAAAAACCTTATCTTCTCTGAATCTTTTCTTACTCAGCACTTTTTACTCTCAGTTTCACTGCAATGGAAGGAATTCTTCCCTGAACCACAAAACTATGTTGGTAATTGCTCTATATAGGATAGTTTTTTTAAATGATTTCTTTTTCTTTTCTCCCATATTCTGTTCCCATGAGAATTATATTCTTTTCTGTGATTGGGGCATTGACGCACATGGAGAAGAACTCAGTTCTGAGTGAATGAGTCTATAGAGCTCATTACATCATTAGGGCTTTTAGAAAATGTGCTTTAAAATGACCTCTCTGCCTGTATATGAACAGTCCAGTGGATTCATTACAAATCTTCTGGCAACATTAACCCCTGACATAGTGACAAGCTATCTTTGGACTCAGTGATGAAAATCATGGCTTTTGAAAATTGGTGTTTATTGAGGTCTAGAAATAATTGGACAAGTGCTACTTGACATTTCAATCTCATTGTTGATTTCAAAGTGAAAAATATCTTGTAAACTTGTTACAAAGAGTTTACAGATTTATTAGGTTTTGGAAGAGAGGTAAACCTCAAACTTCGCAGCAATGCTTCTGACCGTGACTCTCTTTCAGTCCAGTGGCCAGTCCTCCTGGGGAGTAGATTTAAGATAACCAACCCTTACATACTAATGTTAAGTATATTAATAAAGCCAAGGGCCAGCAAAGAGTTCAGGACTATCTGGTGCCAGTGGTTACTCATTCCATGAAGAACTCAAGCATACAGAGAGGCCACTGTGAGATGTAACAAGAGAGAAAATCTCTGCAGATCACAGCTTTGAGGCTGTCTATCAGATATACCTCAGAGAAGGGAGTTGACAAATGAACTCTGAGAACCCAGGGAATATAAAATGTACCTTGGAAAATGATACCATGCATCATTTTCAATTTTCCCAACCAAACATATTGATTGCTTTTATAACAGTTCAGTTCACAGAACTCAGTTTTCCTAACTACAAAACGAATGGTCTCTCCAGTGCACCACTGTATATCCAAATGTGCCCCCCTGATTTCCACACACCGTAGTAGTCTGTCTGCAAGTGAGGGCTTCCTACAAATGAGAGGACACAGAGTGATAGTGGTTGCAGCGCATGCCCAGGCAGAGTGCTTCGCTGTAATGCAATCAGCTCAGTGTGAAGATTATTACAAAGTACACCCTAGGAGTCTAATAACTTCCTCAGTTAAAAATTTTGTCTAAAGATTTTTCCCCATGGAAAGGGCACCCGTGATGAAACTCCAAGATAGGAGGGGAAGAGATGGTTGATCTTAAATTAAATCAATATTTTTAGTCCTCACATAAAAGTAAAACACAAAGCCTTTTGGTAGTTTGATATGGACAGTGTATTCACATTTGTGTAACTACTTACCAGAAAATTCAACATTAAATTCTACAAGTCATGTTGAAACTCCTTTGAAATGAGTTTTCTATAGTATCTATATTTTTTGATAAATCCTGCAAATCCTGTTACACATCAAAAAAAAATACAAATTTCAGAATCTTGGAGGAATAACAAAGAGAGAAGGGAAGGAAGACTGGACCACTACTTGTATCTCATAGTCTTATTTACTGATTTTTAAAAAGAAATTAGCAGCAAAAAAAATTTATACACACTTAACTTTCTTAATTAAGTGTTATATACACTTAATTTTTATGTACACTTAATCCTGGTGCCAGGGTGAATGTTTACTATATTACTTTGTGCCCTGAATATCTAGTTTGTAGATTCCTCCACTGACAACCCTCTCTTCATTGTGATAACTACGTTGTCCACCTTGATCCATCCAATACCCTAAGTTCTCCATCTTCAACACCTGCATTTAACCTGTCACCCATTCCATTCTAACCATCTATTCCAACCACTGAATCTTTCCTCTTCTCAGTACTCACACTGATATTGCAACAGCAAGCAGAAACACCGAATGACACCCAGGATTTGGAGGCAGATTTATTTACATTGATGGTCACTGATCAGGATCATTACCAGAGTATCAGGCCCTGATCTCTGGTGGTCTAGGGCTTATACGGGATAAGTAAGCAGGAAGTACAGAGGCAGAATGGCTCGTCAACTGGGGATTGGTTTATACAATGTGCATGATGGTGACCAGACGTTTCTAAGAGACAGGAGTGACCTGAACTAGAACGGGAACTATTATCTGTGCAACTAAGAAACTGAAGTACACTGGCTGGGAGTGGGGGGCATTTTCTGTTACAATATGACTTCCAAAGTCTCAATTTCATGAACGACACTCATCTGTTATCTATACAACAGTTTTTCCCAGAGCCTCATCTCCAGAAACCTTCCTATTCCATCTACAGTGTGACAATCCTCTTGACGTGACATGTTTTACTATCACTTCCATGCTCGCCACATTTAGACTGCATAACCTATTGTTATAATCACTACTTTCACACACCCTCCACCCCTTGCCACACTCCCGACTACCTATGTGACACACAAATCCTATCTGGTTAAACCCAACTCTCATCCTCTCGCTGCCTGTTGTTGGGAGTCACGTGGCTACAGTGTGTGCTAATTTCTTTGTATCTCATGGGGGAAGTTGGTTTGTGTATTTCTTAACACAAACAAATAGAAAAATAGGAATAAAGACTCATCAGGCAAGTTATAATTTCAAGTAATAAAAGATTTAAGAACAAAAACTCTATGGATTTGTTGCTTCTGGAGAATAAGATTTTGCAAGCTATTTGCCTTTTGTTAGATACATTCATTTGTGATCTGAAAAGAAATTGCAGATATGCGTGTATTTCTGCTGTCATTAGAAAATAGAAGGACAAGACCATAAAGGGCCCTGAGTGACAACTAAACAGCATGTACTTTGTTTTTATTACAGAGCTTCCAAGCACAGCTCACACAGCTTGGCATTAGTGGTCAGCAAGAGCCCCAAAACAACAATCACTTACAGGAAGGAGGACAGCATGAGTTGGGGTGGAGAAAGGTTGAAAGACAGGAGTAGCATCAGACTAAATGTTGAGAAACATCTTGTAAGCAGCGTGACTCAATGCACCTCACACTCTCATTTGCTAGCTGGGCTCTGCACAGGAAACCACAAGGCTGCCCAGCATCTTGATAAGGCTCACACAGGCACCAAACTTCCTTCCGGCTCCTGAAGGCACCTCTCCAAGGCCAAGAAGTGCCCTTTCATGACTGACAATCCCACAAGAGTCTCTTCCCTTCAACCCAGGACAGTTTGTCATATCCAGCAAGAAGAATGGAGGAAAGGTAAGAGTTTGTCCAGAACTTATTTCCAAAGCCACCATTGAATATTTCTATTTAGTCCATATCCATATACCTCCACATTGGGGTACAGTTTTGCTAATAAGAGGGGCTACAGAAGGAAAGACAAAAGACCTGATGCTCCCTCCTGGTAATTTTGGTGTTGATAGGGGATTCAAATTGGATAACCAAGATTGATAATCAGGATTTATCCTGATCCATTTAACCTGAAAACTCATCTTGCAGACCTGTTCAACTGATGAACTCAAACACTAGTACCTTCTGACCAGGGACTACATGCTGTGGCCCAGCCAGATGTGAGGCACCTTCAATATACACCTAGTAGTGCAGCCTGTTCACAGATCTCATCCAATTCATGCCATATGCTAGAGCCCAGTCAGCTGCCCCATCCAAATTCAGAGCAAAGGCGATAATAACCCAACCATCTAGAGAAACTAAACGCATGCTCTGCCTGCCCAGAGTGACTAGCAGCTAGTCTACTCAGAATCATAGGTGAGGCCAGAGCAAATGCGTATTCCTGCCATAGAACAAGGGTAAAACCAAAAAAGACAGTGGGAAGGTCTTTGCAAATGCCCCCAAACTAAAAATGGTCACAGGAATTACAAAAACTCAGGAAGTCATGACATCTTCAAAAGAAACCAGGAAAGCTCCAACATTGGTCCTGAACAAAAGGAAATATGACAGGAAAATAATTCAGAATAATCCTCTTTTTAAAATTCTCTTTAAGCTAGGTGTGGTAGCACAGACTTGGAATCTCAGCACTCAAGAGGCTGAGGCAGGAGCATCACTACAAGTTCAAGGCCAGGCTGGTCTACATATGAGTTCAAGGCTGGCTTGAACTGCAGAGCAAGATCCTGTTTCAAGTAGAAATGAAAACCAAAAAGTCCTCTTTAAGTGAACTGCAGGAACTTAAGGATGAAAATAATGGCTGAGTAATCAATCATCTCCCATAGAGAGAAAAAATTGAACTGTTAGTCATTCCCCAAAGTACCTTCACAAGAGCGGAGGACACCAGGCAGGAGAACGCAGTGCACTGTTTAAGTGTGATAAGAAAGCACACATTAAAGAAGGAAGGAAAGCCTTGCCTGTGTCACCCTTCCTCTACCCCTAAGCAGCCCAGTCTACAGGGAGACATCTGCCTTTTGCGGAAAGGAAAGAGAATTAATTTCAAGCCTCAGAATTGGAACCCAGTAACAAGCCTTTCACAGATCTTATCCTTGGAAAAGTCCCCAAAGACTGAGCCTCTGGACATGCATTAGTCAGGTGACCAAGGGACTGTCCCCATCACTCATGGCCCAACCTCAGGCAGCATGCCATGGAAGACTCTACCTGCTTGTTGGTAGTACAGGAAAGTAAGCACAGGACTTTGCCTTGGAGCTCAGTGCAAGATGTACTGAGTGAGACCCAGCACCAAGCAGAGCTAAAATATCCCTAAGCCCAGGCCAGAGTTTACAGACATTCTCTACAAGTGTCTTGGCACCAACAGATCTGTGGCCTAGAGCAACAGACTCCTTTTCCAGCCTGCATCATCACCAGCCTCAGTATGGGTGTCAGTTTACCCTTAGATTGGGAAGGTCCTTGTAGCTGTGTGGCTATATCAGTCAGTTGTCCTGCTACTAAGACACAATACCCAACACCTGAAACTTAGAGGAGCAAATATTTAATTTGGCTCATGATTTCAGGTGACTTAGTCCATGGTCTACTATCTCAAAGGCAGAATTATCATGCTGGAAGGGCAGGGCAGAGTAAAGATGCTTCATTCATGGTTGCCAGGAAGCAGAGCATTGGAGCAGTGCCAGAGAGGAAAGGGCCAGGGACCATATACAGGACCCAAGATTCCACGTCCATGACCCACCAAATATACCCAGAAGTGTACTTCACTAATCCCATAAGCAGCTACCAAGCCAGTCAAGTTGACAATTTTAAGCATCACAGTGACTCAGGTGTAACCCATCTTGCTGTCAGCATTGAGAGTTAAGCAACTGCTTCCTCCACCAACACCCCTGACCTCAGAGAACAGAGCTTGAACAAAACTCCACCCAGTGGGGTTAAAACAGAGTAGTAAGCATAGGGCTTTGCCTTGGAACTCAGAATCAGGCCACTAAAACCTAACACTAGGCAAATGACAACAACCTGTGTCACCAAGCAAGTGCCCAAGGATGGAGCCTCTGGACCTTTCCTGGTACCAGGCAGAGACAAATGGCCCCAATGGACTGAACTTATATCCTGGCCAGCACTGTCTGTGGCTGATTGCAGGGATCTCAACCATGAGTTTACCACAACACCAGGTAGACTATTTTGGGTTTCAGTCTTTCCTTGTGCTGCACTGGTCTCAATGGGCTGTGGGCTCTGAGTGTGACCCAGCATTGTGGCAATGGCAGCAGTATGGACTATCCATTCCATCCTTCCCTGGTCCCATCCAGCACAATTCAGAGATTAATGGTCTGCTTGGGGAAAGAAAAAGGAAGTTAGAGTCAAGTCATTTCATAGTAGACTGGGGCTGGTTCCTCTGTGATGAGGCCCAGAGCCACAAGAAACCCAGAGTGTCACATACTGGTGACTAGACAAAGTACCTGCACTTACCATGACAAATGGCAGAGGCTTGTAGAGACAAACAACTTTTTAGACACTAGACATACCCAGTGTACGTTTCAGACAAACCTGTGCTTGGCTTCCTCTCTAGTGGTGAAACAGCAGCAACACAGCCGCAGTGAAATCAATTCAAACCTAGAGTTAGGGTGTCTTAGAGTGTTAAAACAGCAGAAGTGACACTGGCTCAGAAAAAATATGCTGCCTGCTTAGTTTCTGGAAGGATAGGCACAAAGTCAGATTACAAGAACTAAAATAAATCATAATCCTCCAGTGTGCTGTTGGTGTAGTTAGACAACAACAAACATCAAGAATTTTTAGGGAGGTCCGGAATAGAATGCATGTTTAACATATATGACACACCAGGTTCAACCCATATCATAAAAATAAATAAATAAAAAAGAAATAGAAAAAAGAGGAGAAAGAAGAGGAGAAGAAAATAAAATCTTCAGGGCACCATGGCCTCACCTGAAGAACAATTTAGGGTGCCAAGATATGATCATACAGTAAACTGTATGTGTAAACTCAGGGATATGAGATTCGAAAAAAAAAATTGTTTTAATGCAACTGAAAAAAAAAATAAGAAAGCATAGAGGAACAAATCAGTGTTCTATCAGAGCAAAGAAAAATTGAAGTAATTATTAAAATCTAAGAGAAATCTTGGAGCACAAAAGTGCACTAAATAAAATTAAAACCACAATAGGAGGCACCAGTAACAGAGTAGATCAAAATGAGTATCAGTGACTCAAAGACAGATCTTTTCACAATACAGAGTTTAAGGGCAAAAAAATAACAATGAGGAGGAGGAATTTTTTAAAAGCTTATGAGAATATTATGAAAGCAATAAAGAACAAGTATTTGGGTTACTGGATTCAAGAGAGATTTAAGAATGCTCAAAGAAGCCGGGCATGGTGGTGCACACCTATAATCCCAACACTTGGGAGGCTGAGGCAGGAGGATCGCTGTGAGTTCAAGGCCTGCCTGGGCTACAAAGTGAGTTCAAGGGAAGCCTGAACTGTATAGCAAGACCCTATCTCAAAAAGAAAAAAAAAAGAATAGAAAGGTCATTCAAAGGGATAGTAGGTGAAAACTTTCCCAACCCGGACCAGATACAGATAGCCAAGTACATTAAGATCAAAAGTCACCAATCAGGTTCAGCTTAGCAAAGATGTTAAGTTAAGCTGTCAAATGTTAAAGATAAAGACAGGATTCTCAAACAGCAAGGAAGATGAAGATATGCAAATTTGATGACAGAAGACTTCTCAGCAGAACCCTTACAGGAAGAAAGGAGCGATATAAGATTTACACCATTGTGAAGGAACATACCAAGCAAACACTGTGCCAAGCAAAGACACACTTTGGAAATGAAGGAGAAATAATATGGTTCGCAGACAAACAAAAAGCTGAGAGAGTTTGTCAACACCAGACAGGACCTATAACAGATTCTAAAGAGAGTTCTTAAAATTGAAAGGAAGAGATGTTATGTCATCAGAAGTTATGAAACTCACAGGTAAGAGTAACATGTAGACAAATTCATAATGATCCAATATTTTACACGTGGTGAGTAAGCCATTCACATAGTTAGAATGAAGATTTAGCACTCTGGTGTCGTAAAGATAAACTTGAGGCATTTGTACGTGAACAGATGCACGCTGAGAACACAATGTTAAGTGAAATAAGTGAGATGCAGAAGCTTAAATATATTGGGGGCCGGTGAGATGGCTCAGCGGCGTAAGCGCCTGCCTTGCAAGCGCGAGGGCCCGAGTTCGACTCCCGGAACCCACATACGAAAAAGGGGCCGGTGATATCGCTCAGCGGCATGGGTGCCTGTTGGCGCGCGAGGTCCTGAGGTCTTCCCCCCGGTACCCACAAAAAAAAAAAAAAAGAAGCTTAAATATTGCGTGGTTTCTTTTATATTAGAGTATACTAATATATTAGAAACACTAATATGTGTTTTATCTTAGAAACATGTGTGTGTATAGATAGTACAAATAAAGAGCCAAATAGAAGAGAAATAAATAGGAAATAGGGAGAAGCTCAAATACTTCACAAAATTACCTATTCCATTGTTTAAAAACATTTTAATATGTATGATAATTTGTTTCACTTATACCACCAGTTTATCTTAGTTCATTGAAAAGAAAGTTTTGTGTTATTATCTGTTTGTTTCTTCTTTTTCAGAATCTTTTTTGGTCCATGTTTCATACTCCAAGTAATTACTTTGAAGATAATGATACAAAATGTATTAACTATTATTATTCCTTTACTATTTTGTTATGAAATTTTATTTTTTATAAAATTAAAAATATTCATAACGACAATAATACATTCAGAGATAAACACTATAGAAAGGTATAAAATGGGACATCGAAAACTTAAAATATGCGAAGTAAGAGTTCAAGGCGTAATTTTTTAATTAGCACTTTTTCTTTGTTGTTTGTTTTTTATTTTGTAATCAAAATTCAGTTGCTGTCATTTTTTAAATATTTCATTATACTCAAAAGATGAAAATATGGTTTTGTGAATCTCATTTATTTATGCTCTGATCTTAGCCTTTCGTTTTTGTTTTTTTGTTTTTTTGTTTTGAGGCAGGGTCTCTGTGTAGCCCAGGCTGGCCTTGAACTCATGGCAATCCTACCTCAGCCTCCCTAGTGCCGGGATTACGGGCATGCGCCACCATGCCAGGTTCTTTTTTTAATAAATATGGTGTTTGATTTTTTTTCTTCTGTTTCTGGTTCTTTGAAGTACACTGATAGTTTATTTACTAAGGTCTTTCTTTTTTAAATTTTGTTTTATTTTTATTAGTATAAATTTGCAATACATAATGATTATATTCATTGTGGGAGTTAGTACATGCACATAACACATCTCAATTCTTTTTTCATCCAGTTTCCCTCCCCTCACTCCTCATTTCCTCCATCCCTTCCCATTTTAGAAAGATCTATCTCCCTACTTTCTATTATCTATCTTTTCTTTTGCTCTTTATTTATAATTTGGGTTTCTCTTGTAAGAGAAACCATGTGATATTTAAACTTGTGGATCTGATTTATTTCACTTAAAACTATGATCTCAGGGCCGGTGAGATAGCTCAGAGTCACAAGCGCCTGCCTGGCAAGCGCTAGGTCCTGAGTTTGACTCCCGGTACCCACATAAAGGAAAAAAGGGCCGGTGATATCCCTCGGCGGCACAAGCACTTGCTGGCAAGTGCAAGGACCTGAGGTCAACTCCGGTACCCACAAAAAAATTAATTAATTAATTAATTAATTAAAATTATCATCTCAAGGTGCAACCTTTTTCCTACAAATGACTCAAGTTTCTTTCTTTATGGCAGAGTTGTACTCTATTGTGTGTAGATACCTCGTTTCTTCATTCATCTGTCAACGGACATGTAGGCTGCTTCCAGGCTTTAACTATTATTAATTGTGCTGCTATAAACATGGATATGTGTGTATCACTGAAATATGATGTTTTTAACTCTTTCAGGAAAATACCTGGGTCAAATACATTTTCTAGCTTTAGTTTTTTGAGGAATTTCCATACGGGTTTCCATAGTAATTGTACTAGTTTACATTCCTACCAACAATGTGAAAGGGTTCCTTTTTCCCTGCAAACTTGCGAGCATTTGTTATTATTCAATTTCTTGATGATACCCACTCTTTCTGGACTAATATGGAATCTCAGTGTTGTTTTAAATTGCATTTCTCTAATGACCAGAGATGCTGAGCATTTCTTCATGTATTTATGGGTTATATATACTTCCGTGAGGTGTCTATTCATTTCGCTTGCCCATTTTTTGATGTGGCCTTTTATTTTGGAGGGTCTAATTTTTTTAGGTATTTATATATTCTAGATATTAGTCCTCTGTCAGAAGAATAGCTGCCAAAAATATTTTTCCCATTCCATAGGATTTCTTTTTATTCTGTTTCTTTTACTGTGTAGAAGCTTTCTAATTTGATATGATCCCGTTTGTTGATTCTTGGTAATTTTTCCTGAGCAACCAGAGCTCTGTTCAGGAAATCCTTGTCAATGCCTACGACTTCAAGAGTTTTACCTTTTATGGCTTGTGTCTAGATGTCCCCCAAAGCCTCATGCTTTCACAGGAGGGGCTTTTCAGAGGTGGCTGGATCCAGACTGTGTGACACTGGAATTGATGGTGCCCTAGGGGCAGGTAGCCTGGAGAAGATATAAGGGACAGAAAGAGGCTTGTCTCTTGTTGCTTGCTTGCTTGCTTTTGCTGCCTTCTGCCTGCCATGAACTGCTTCTCCTCTGTGATGCCCCTCTGCCACGCTGCCCTGCCTTAGAGCCGGCTGATTATGGACTGAAACCTCTACACACTGTGAGCTAAATAAACCTTTCCTCCTTTAACTTTGGGTGTAGGATATTTTGTGTCAGCAACGGGAAGAATAACTAAGACAGACCTATATGACATTATCTTCCAGCAAGTTAAGTGTTTCTGTTTTAACATTCGGTTATTTGATGTATTTTGATTTTAATTTAGTAAATGGTGACAGATATGAGTCTACCTTCAATCTTCGGCATGTGCAGAGCCAGTTTTTCCAGCACCATTTATTAAAGAGGCAAGATGGTGCTGGGAAAACTGGCTCTGCACATGCCGAAGATTAAAATTAGACCCATATCTTTCACCATGCACTAAACTAAAATCAAAATGGATCAGAGATCTAAATATTAAAACAGAAACATTAAATCTGCTGGAAGGTACGATAGGTAAAACCCTTGAAGACATTGGTGTAGGCAAAGACTTTATGAATAAAAGCTCGACCGCACAGGAACTATCACAAAGAATCAACAACTGGGATCTCATCTTATTAAAAAGCTTTTGCACAGCAAGAGAAACCACCAACAGAGTGAAGAGACAACCCACAACGTGGGAAAAATGTTTGCCAGCTGTTCCTCAGACAAAGGATTACTATCGAGAACATATAAAGAACTCAAAAAAATCAGACCTCCCAAATTTAAAGACCCACTCCAAAAATGGGCATCTGAGATGAATACACATTTCTCAGATGAAGAAATACTAATGGCAAATAAATATACAAAACAATGTGCAACATCACTAGTCATTCGAGAGATGCAAATTAAAACAACACTGAGATACCCTCTCAACCCAGAAAGAATGGCTATTATCAAGAAATCAACTAATAACAAATGCTGGAGGGGCTGTGGGGAAAAAGAAACCCTTCTCCACTGTTGGGAGTGTCGACTGGCACAGCCACTGTGGAAATCAGTGTGGAGATTCCTCAAAAAACTAGGGTTGGAGGTCCCATTTGACCCAGCTATTCCCCTTCTGGGCATCTTCCCAGAAGAATTAAAAACATCGTACCACAGCGATATATGTGCACTCATGTTTTTAGCAGCACAATTTGTAATAGCCAGATCTTGGAAACAACCCAAATGCCCATCAACTGAGGAATGGATAAGAAAGATGTGGTATTTTTATACAATGGAGTACTATTCAGCCATAAAGAAGAATAAACTGGAGACTTTTATAGGTAAATGGATGCAACTCGAGAAAATACTCATAAGTGAAATAAACCGGACGCACATGTGTAAGCACCATATTGTCTCTCTAGTATGAGAAACTGAAAAAGTAAATAAGATTCAAAATGTACAATAGACATGGTGAATCAAAAAGAAACTGGTCAAAAGGAAAGAGAGACTGAGATGGGGGAATAGGGAAAAGAAAGAAGGGAAAAGAAAAAAATTGTATATATATATAAGATGGTTAAGATAGATACGCTATTAATTTTACTTAGTTCATTGAAGAGTAAGGTTTGTGCCAGTAATGTTTGGACAATTGAATGCTAATATCTGGTACCCTGAATAACTAACTTAAAGACAACAATACGTAATGCATTAACCATTCTTACCCTCCTATTATGTTGTTTTGAAATTTTGTTCTTTTTTGATTTGTTTTGTTTTGTTTTTTCTTCTCTTTAAAATAAAAAAAAATCTACAGAAAAATAAATAAATAAATAAATAAGAGGCTATCTTTCCTCCAGTGTATGTTTTTGGCCCCTTTATCAAAGATCAAATTGGCGCAATACAATTACCAACGCTAGAGATGCCGTTTTGACTTCACTCGTTTTTGTGAGCACTGCTTTTTCTTTCAAGACGTTTACCTCTGTGTGTCACATTTTGACCCATGTACCGACATGCATAACCACCAGCCGATGAGCTACAGAGCTCTCTTCACTACACAAAACTCTCCTGTGACCTCCCCTTATAATCAAACCCACCTCAATCCCACTTCCTGAACCCATGGCAATATCTGACCTGTTCTCCATCTTTTTAATTATATTATTTCAAAGCTGTTATATAAATGATATATACTTTCTAACCATTTGTGTTTGGATTTTTCACTCAGCATAATGTCTTCAAGATCCATCCAAGTCCTTACACGTGTTAATAATTTGTTGCTTTACTTTCTGAGTGCTCTTCCATTGTATAGATATATAGTACTAGACTTGGTTTCACTATTCACAAAAGGAAGGACATTTCATTTGTTTCCAGTTTATCTATTACCAATAATGCTTGTATAAATATTTGTGCACAGATTTTTAAGTGAACATAATTTTCCTTTCTCTGGGAAAAATGCCGATTATAGATTTCTGTGTGGTATTGTGCTATATGTTTAAAAACTCTTTTTTAATTTCTAGAAAAATTAAAAAGTTTTCTAGAGTAACTATACCATTTTTTTATCTTACCAGCAATGTATGACTAATCTACTTTCTCTAAAGCCTTGTTAACGTTCAAATGTTCAAGTTTCAAAACTCTGAGTATTTTTTCATTTAGCTTCTCCTATCTTAAATCTGTTTCTCTAGTGAGCACTCACTGATACACCATGCTGAGAGGTATGGAGTGATATCTTATGCGGGTTTTGTTTTCTTCTCCCATCTCACATGGTCATTTCTCAGTGTGTCTGTGTCCTAATCTCCTCTTCTTATCAATGCATCCTTCATGTTGAATTAAGTCTCCACTGACTGGCCTCATTTTAACTTAATTGGATTTTTAACATTTTTATCTCTAAATACAGTCATATTCAGAGGTGTTTGGGCTTAGGATTTTAGCATTTGAATATTGGAGGGACGAATCTCTGCACATAAGAATGTCCTTAATAAATGTTTGCAGAATAAAACCATTATATAATCACCTTCATGGTTAAAATAAATTTAATGCAAATGACATTACTAAAAATGATAAGTAACTTAATTTTCCTGTAACATAAAGACTAAAAATGAAAATCATAGGAGATATGACTTAATATTCTGAATATTTGCACTAAATGAAAATAAATAACAACTTGTATTAACTTGAGGAAAAGAAAGATATATTATGTAAGCTGATGTCTACATTTCATAAGGATAGTCAATTGATCCACTCTTTTATATGATAAATTAAAAATTGAAATACACATTTATAAGCCAGGTGTGGTGGCGCATGCCTGTAATCCCCGCACTTGGGAGGCTGAGGCAGGAGGATTGCTGTGAGTTCGAGGCCAGTCTGGGCTACAAAGTGAGTTCAAGGCTAGCCTGAATTGCATAGTGAGACCCTGTCTCAAAAGAAATACACATTTATTATTATCTCAGTCACTTTCCTCATTGCTAGGGCACAGCACCAACCACACACAATTTAATGGAAGAGAGGTTTATTTTTGCTTGCGTTTAGGCCATAGCAGGTTGGCTCAAAGGCAGAAAGACATGGTGGAAGAGCCTGGGAAGAGGAAAGCCGCTCACATCATGGTGGCCAGGAAGCACAGAGAGAAGCAAGGAGCCAGGGAGGAAGATACACCCTTTCAGGTCATGCTTCCAATGACCTACCTCAAACCAGTGCCTACCTCTTCACAGAAAGTCAGCTGTAGTCCCCCAGTAATTAAATCACCTGCCAAAACCCTTGCCTATGAGTAATTGAGGCTCTTGGGAGACATCTAGATATAAGCCAGAACACAGAGCTAATAATAATAAAGGAAATAAAAATGGTAGCCACAGCAAGCAGTGATCACTTTAAAATGGGATTGAGGGACACTGTCACCTGGCACTTACGTCTCTGGCAGTTAGGATGAAGACATACATGTGACTGCATTACTACTAGATAAAGAAAAAAGGAAATTCAGATCATGGTGAGGCTTAAATGACACTAAGATAAAATTTATTCTTTAGATATAAAGCCTCACAGGCAAGCTCATATTGCTTGCTATTGCTGCTGGCCTGGTCATATTTTTGGCAATTAAAGGCTCCATGATAGCAATTATTGACAGAGAGGTATGTCAGATTATGGGAAGGGAGAAGCTAATATATGAGTAGAATTTGGAAATACCCAGAAATATCTCTGTGAAGAGCCACATCCCAAACCACTCTGGTCTCCGATTTGCCTGTGTGGGAAATCATAGGGGCTGCCCAGCATTTTGATAAGCATTACTTGGTTTCCAGCTTTTACTCCAGCTCCTGTAAGCATCTCCCAATTGAAAAGACATAGAAGGATACTCTGATATCATTTAGTCCAAGAAAGGCTCTTCCTCTCCTGCACAAGTCAGTTCTCCACCTCCACACAGAAAAGAAAACAGGTAAGAGTATATCCCAAGACCTACCTTAATTATAAAATGTGTTAAGGTTTTTGGTCTAAGCTTATGTTTCCATTCTGGATGCTACAGGGTAAAACTTCCTTCAGAGAAGGGGAGGAGACACGAAGCTTCCTTCTGAAAACTGGGTACAGGTAGCCTCGACTGTGGGTCTTCTTAATGGGGTTATCCATATCACTCTCCACTCTGATCCCCACTTCTCCTCTATTTTCCAGCCACTCAAATCTGCTGCTATTATAGGAAGAATACTGCCTCTTAAATTCATTTAATGAGCAAGGTGAATGTGGGCACTGCCTCCCAGATTGGAGCTGCTATAAAGCCAGGTTTCATCGTTTTACTTGTTTCCAATGCTATTCCCCATGGAACATTTGAGAAGACACCAGAAAGAATTCGTTAGCCCAGACCAAAATAAATAAGGAGTCTTTTAGTTGACCATTTACAAAGATAGCCATAGTTAAAGGAAATTGATGATGCATACCAAAGCACCCAGGGCAAGCAAAAATAAGAAAAAAATAAATACACCAGTTACTGGAATGACTGGAAAGACAAGCAGTTGATGGAATGAGAGCATATTCATAGCTACAGTTGAAGCAGGAAAGGATGACCAGGCAAGTGGAGAAAAATTGTCATTGCCAACACACAACCTGGCAGGCAGAAATCCAGCAGCTGAAAAACCTGAATCTTGCTGCATTGCTGTCCAGAGTCCTGGTGGTGTCTCCCAGCAGCTCTAAAAGCACATGTTCAAACTGAAGTACCCTGAGTACAAACAACAGAGATTCTCAATTTCCTCCCATGTCTTCGTTGGGCTATGTAAGGATGGGAAGCTTTCTCTCTAAGGGAGCTCATGATGGATGTATTCATGTCTGGATGCCTCTCTGCACCCCCAAAAGAGGGTGTGTGGTCTTTCCAATTGGGGCCTTTTGTCTGGGTGACACTGCTAAGTCAGGCAGCCATGGCTGTCCCTGTGAAGCAAGTCAGCTTCGGGACCCTGATATTTGTTCTGAACTGGTTTCTGTCCACCTGTCATGTTTCTCTTCACATATTTTATTGGTTTCCCTTCCTCTCATTCCTGGAGGTTTTCGCGATGGGTCTTATTTAATACGCAATTCTGGCAGCCAGCTTGGATTTACCCTTGGAATTACTGCTCTCCTTTCCCCCAACTGTGCGCTGTCCGCAGCTCTGTGGTGCTGAGTCTGAGGTCGAAACAGCGGACCCGAGGCAACATTGCTGGGTTCATCCCGCAGCGTTAAATCAGGACGAATCACTCATCCCCTTGTGTTCCAACCCAATCCACTGTAAAATGGAAATAATGGTCTGCCTCGTAGGTCTTTAAGAGGATTCAAAGATAAAATATCTGGTAAACTCTCAATCACGTTCTATTTTTTATTCAGACGTGAGGTGCTGCTGTCTGCATCAACATCTGCTTGAGCTGCTCACTTTCCATTCTAAGCCTTGCACTTCTGGCTCACTCCTCGACACCTAACTCAAAAGCTTTCATCTGCAGAACGAATTCTACAAAACGTCTTCTGGGAAAAGAAATTGAGTAGGTTTGTAGTGTACACTTCACAGCGCAACACTTACTATTCTTTCTTTAAACATTTTCATACTTCAAGTTGCTCTTTCAGGGGCTCTCAGACCTCACACTTACTCCTTGACCTTTATATTCCTGGCCAACTCAGCTTCGGGACAAATCCTATTCCCACACTGTGGACCAAAATCCTTCTAGGTTCTCAGCAAAGTGATTTTGAATCCTCACCTGAAAGCCACATTAGTGACCAACTTTAATTATTTAAGATCACATTGGTAATCCTTCCTAACACAGACAGCTGTCCACAAAAAGAATTATGATGACTGCAATTTTCTTTTCATTTTTATCTGAGTGCTCTAATATCTTTAATTATGCCTTCTTTTTTATTTTTCCAGTTAACCCAAATCTTCTACTACCGTTATGCTCCTCATGCATGCATTCATTAAATAGATATTGAGAACGCAGCATGCCATACATGAAGCTAGACATTAGGGAAACAAAAGTGCTCCTGGTTTCAATTTCTGGCACACTGAGCTATTTAGCTATTATGATTTAGATCTACAATGTCTGTCAAAAGTCTTACGTGCTCAGAGGTGAGACTTTCAAAAGGTAATTGGATCACAGGGGTACTGTACTCTTCAGTACACTAGTCCATTTACGAGCTCATAGCTGAATGTGCTATTAGGAATAGTACCTAGTCAGAAGAGGTGCTCGCTAGTGGCATTTCTCTGGAGAATGTATCTCCTCCCTTGCTCCACTTTTCTCCTTCTGCTTCCTGGCTGCCATGAGGTGAGAAGCTGTCCTCCGCCAGATCTTTCCACCAGGACATTTCTGCCTTGGAGCCAGCTAAGGAGGAAACTGTGAGTCAAATAACCCTCTTTTCCTTCAAGTTGTGGGCGTCAGGTATTTATTTTGTCCCACAGTGGGAAAGTAGCTAGTAAATGAGTACACCAGAACCAGCCATCCTCGTGCCTGTCTGAGCAAGTGGTAACATTCCCCTCATGCCCCAAAGCAAGGTTTCTTTATCCTGCATGGATAGACCGTGCTTAGTCTCAAACATGGTCCAGATTCTTTGTCTTTTTCAATTCTGCACCTAAGAGAAAATTTCTGGCCCAGGATAGCATAACGCAATGAAGTATCCATAGTTCTTTCTTGTTCTCACGGACCCTATCTTAGATTTCCTCTTCTTTCCTCAATAAATTCATGGCACACAGCATAACTTCTGGCAGGAATTGCTGAGATCTATGTGCATGAATGAACTACAGAATATTACTCTGTCTGTAGAGGACCTGTGCAGCACTAGAGAGAGCCCAGCACTTACAGTCAATAAGAATTGGTTTTGAGTCCAGGTCCTACGATTCTCCAGCTTTTGATAGATTACTTAACATCTATAAGCCTTTGTTTCCTCCCAGTAAAACAGGAACAGTGGTTCACATAGCATAGTGATCCTGAAAATCAGACATCAGCAGTTCCTCAACTCTCGTTTCTGTCCCCAGGGGCACAAGTGGAGAGTTTGTGAGCATGAATCCAACCATCGCAGCTGGTAGCATGGAACCCACAACAATGAATACAAGTAGCCCAGCTGTTCCTCCAACCATCAATGATGAGGTCCTGATCCCAGAATGGCTGATCTTCATCATTGCCCTGATTGGGCTGGCTGGAAATGCAATTGTGCTCTGGTTCCTGGGATTCCACATACACAGGAATGCCACCTCAGTCTACATCCTCAACCTGGCTGCTGCTGACTTCCTTTTCCTCTGTAGCTTCATCATATTCTACCTGGGGAAACTCACTGGCAACATTAGCCATATGTACTACCTATATTTACACTCTGTGGGGCTGTCTTCCTACATCACAGGCCTCAGTATGATCAGTGCCATCAGCTCAGAGCGCTGCCTCTCAGTCCTGTTCCCCATCTGGTACCGCTACCACCGCCCAAGACATACATCAGCTGTCACATGTGCCCTGCTTTGGACACTGTCCCTGCTTTTTATCATCCTGATACACACCTTGTGCGAGTTACCGTTTGACAAGAAATATGATCCATGCCTGATAATGCATTTCATCACAGCTGCATGGCTGATCTTTTTATTTGTGGTTCTCTCTGGGTCCAGCCTGGCCCTGCTGATCAGGATCCTGTGTGGATCCAGGAGGTTGTTGCTGACCAGGCTATATATAACCCTTGGCCTCACAGTGCTGGTTTTCCTTCTCTGTGGCCTGCCTGTAGGCATCCTGTGGTTTACATCCAAAAAGATCCATTTTATGATTTCAAATGATCTTTGGAGTATTGCCTTTTTCCTTTCTAGCCTTAATAGCAGTGCCGACCCCATCATTTACTTCTTTGTTGGCTCCTTTAGGCAGAAAAAGCATCAGCAGCTACAGCAGAAGTCTCTAAAGCTGGTTCTCCAGAAAGCCTTGGAGGATGTAACTGAGGAGCAGAAAAATGGAGAAAGTCTTCCTCAGCAAAGTGTGGAAATGTCAGAATCCCTTTAATGTACTGATTCTGTATCTACTAGTGTTCACTCAGATAAGTAATACCTCAAGAAGATTACACACATAATTGTGAAAGGTCATAACCTTTTACAGATATAGATACACACATATATACAAACAGATATAGATGTAGAAATAGAGACAGAGAGACCTAGATAGAGACATATGTCCATATATCTATGATTCTCTCTGGTTGCTTTCACTAACAACACCAGAATTAAACTGTTCTAACATAGACCACAAGGCTATGAAAACTAAAATATTCACACACCTGTGTTTTCTCTCACCGTGTGTATGTTTGTGTACGTGTGCACACGTGTTAAGTCGTGGCTAAATTGTTTATTTAAGGCTGTTGTCAACTTACCTGAACACCAGGCTGAAATTATGCATAATCAGAAAGTTATTTATTAAAGCCACTGCTCAGCATTTTTGAATCAGTCAACAAATCATTCAACCAATTTAAATAAAATATTTTCCTGCTAAATAAATGACTGTATTTTTATAATAGCAAAACAGGTTGTTATTTGTCTTATGCTGCAGCTCAAAAAGTCTACAAAGGGAGACAGAACCAAGGAGCATGAACTAAAACCAATGAGAACCAACTAGAACTCCTCTCAGCCTCCCTCACTTCCCGCAAGTTTACTAATATGAGGATTCTGCAGAAGTATTTGGCTCCCTTCATCATGGAGCTACACACACACAGGGTCTGGGAGTCAGAGAGGTTGGAGGACTTAGCAAGGACAGGTGGAGAGGTTGCAGGCCCAGCAGCTGGCTCATGCCAATGAGGCAGTGAACAGGGAAGCAACAATAGGCACGAGCATTCTGATATGCTTGCACCAACCATGGAAAATAGGCTGCTGCTTTGTATCCAATCACCAAATCTTGAGGCCCAGTGTAACCATAAATTTAAAGAGAAGAAAATCTGGGAAACGTAGTTCAACCTATACAAATCGATGCTCTGAAATGATCACGGCACATCACTTGTAAAATGTAAACTTCAGAATCACCAAGGAGGAGAGTCATTAAAGTGTGGGACTTCAAATACATAAGTGGAAGTCATCAGGAGGAAGTCATCATGGCATTGTGCAATACTCTTCTCTTCAAAAATGCAGCCACCAGGGAAATCAGCAAAGGACTGTCACAGGAAGGAGGACTCAGGATAAAAAGAACATGGGAGCATCTAAGACCTCAGGAGCTGGCAGAAACAATGAAGGCCCTTATGAGGTCTCTCAGTGTTGACAAAAAACCTCCACCAATAGGATGTCTTAGCCTAGGCCATGTAAGGTCTTGAAAGGACACAGTGACGAAAACTTCTTACTTCACCCTGTAAGGGCACCATCCATATCCCTTAGTATCATTTGACTGTATTTATACGTTAAACACTAAGCAATATTATTATATTGCTAAGGTCTATTTTCCTCACTGGATTGAGGCTTCATAAAGACAGCAACTGTGTTTGCCCTTTCTCCATGGTGTCCCCAGCTCTGGTGACAGTTCCTGGCATTTACCACATTCTCAGTGTATGTTCTCCAAATAAAGGAATGACCAACAAGCAGTGAGCAAACCTTACAAATTCAGAACATTAGAATTAGAACACACTTCAGATATAGTAAAACTTTGTAATTATATCAGGTCAAGTGGAGAAGTGGTATGGTCAAGGTCACACAAGACAGAATCAAGCATGAGATTAGAGCCCAGCTAGCACATTTGGGGCAACATTTATTTCCCACTCCTGATATTTCTTGCTACTCAAAGAAGCCTCCATCAAACTTTCTCCTTCCCTCTCCCTTACTCTCTCCTCCCCTGAGGTAAGACAGCATTTCTGATCACAGAGTTTGGGATAAACCATTAGGGTATTTGTAGGTCTTGTGTGGCCAGTCTGTGTTGGGAAGCTGGCTACCCCTAAAGAGCATGAGCTCTGATCTCCCTCAGAAGCTCTTTTGGATCCTAGCAGTAAATGCTTTTCCACTTCAAGTAGGGAGTGAGAAGAAACTGGTCTGTGTGCTGACTGGGAGCTTAAATTTACCTAACGCAGGCTTTCGGCAGTAGGGACCTCCCTGATGACACCTCATTCATCTTCTCTACCAATTCAAGGAGCAGACCTTTGCTGTCCAGCTGGCTGACAATTTATCAATTTCATAGCCATTTCAGAACTCAGGTAGAAAAATTAGGGCTATAGAGTTCTCTGAAACTCCAGACTGCATCAAACTCTTCTGGCCTTCCTATAATGCCTCTCTAATTTTACTTAACAAACAGAACTCAAAAACAAAATTGATCACAGGACAGAGTCTGAGAGAGAGGCAAATCGTCTCTTCTTATATCACACATTCTATTTGCACACATTTACCCTTGGGTGAGAGAGTGTCACAGAAAAAAAAAAAAACAGGGACTTCAGAACAGAGTTAATGGGGAGAGGGGTGGAGGATCAGTAGGTAATCTTCTTTAAACTGCTATGGGAACATGAAGGGTCTCAGGGATTGGAGCTAGGTAGAGAAGGTAAGGTGCAAAAATAGGGCGAAGGACAAAGTAGAAACATGAGAAGAACACAGAAAGATGCATCCAGAGAGACATAGCTAAGGAAACAGAGAAAACTAAGGAAACAGTAGAAAGACAGGTATAGAGAGACAAAAATATAAATACATGATTGCTGTGAAAGAATGAGGTAGGGAGAAGTGACTAACTAGTACTTGTTTGAATTTTTTGTCCATTTTCCAGTCAACTCAGCCAACTGAGTCACTTTAGATAGTTCTATCCCCTCCAGCAGACCCAGTTCAGCAGGAAAAAATGGAGAAGTGCGGTAAAAATTGTCTACTGAGAGGACAATACTGCAATAAAGCTCCACGTCAGCTTTATCTACAACACCATGTCTATATTCAGCCCTGTCTTACACTGCCTCCCTCTTATTCAGACTACTAGGATTTGAATCAACACTGCATTATAAATTCTTGAAGATGCACAGCCCCCTCTATCTAGCCATCAGTTAACTGAGTGACAACATACACATAGCAATATAGGGCAACCACACTCAAAGAAGTTGACAAAGCTGTCCTCCATCAGCCTAGAGCAGTTGTGGTGAACCTATGGCACGTGTGCTACAACGGGCTGTTTGTATCATTGAAAGTTCTAAAAGGTTCGCCATCACAGGCCTAGAGAGTGGTATCAAGTAGGGCAAGAAAGAGTGCCTGTGATCACTAGCTTTCATCTCAGAGATAGCTGAGTGGAGAATGAAGAGTTCAGTGATGGGAGTAAAAGCTTCCAGAAAAAGCTGTAACTGGGTAGGAGAGCTCCTATCCTAACATAGCCCTACACCCTTTATAAAGCCATTTCCTCATAACTACTCTATACTCTTTGATTACTCAGTGCTCAAACAATCTTTGAGGTAAGTTAGTTTAAGTCAAGGATATTTTTGAATGACAGAGATGGATAGAAGAGAAAGCAATACAGATTTATGGTAATTATCAGCAAGCCACAGAAATTATTTAGAAAACATGAGGTGATGTGGAAGTTTCAGTTCTTGGAGCAGCCCCACTTGATTGGTAGAGTCAATGGAGTGCCACTTGCAAAAGAATCATCAATCGCTTTGCATGCTCGATGGGAAAACCAATCCCTGTGATCATTAACCATGTCTGCCATGGGCGGAGCTTTGGAGAATAATGCCAGAAAATGGAAGATGGCAGGAATAATAAGTGAGGACAGAGAAGTAAGTAGGAACCAGAATATTAAATGCCAGAGAGTCTGGAATACTTATTAGATTCTATTTTATACATTTATCAGAGATTCCAAAATACATTACCATTAAAATACTGAATAAGATGATGTCAAACTATGTGACCAGCCCACCCAGATGAGACCCTAAGTCTAAAAATTGAAATAGGACCATTTTCTTTATTACTATTACTAGTAGTATTACACATTTATGACACATGATAAATACAGTCATCATGGGGGATGGGTACATATACTTTTCACACCTTAAATATTTTTACTTTCCCCTATCCTCCAATCTTCCCTCAACCCCAACCCCTTCCCATCTCCACAAAGTCTACCCCCCTGCTTCTATCATCTATCTTTCATTTTGGTCTTTAAATTATTTATACTTTGGATTTCTCATGTAAGAGCAATTGTGTGATATTTAAATTCTTATGTCTGATTTATTTCACTTAAGACCATTTTCAGAGCCTCTGTGCTTCTCTCTGGCACTCACAGACTTACCCTCTCAGCTCCCCTTTCTAGACAACCTGAGGTTTCCATAATAGCAGATGTGAGTGAAGAATCAAGGTACCTGCCAGGAAGGGTGCAGTCACAGGGATGGCTCTTCCGATCTACCGCAGGACTCTAGGCATCTTCAAAAGCAGAGGTAGAACAAGTCGGGATCCTGTCTTCACTGGACATTTTCATCAACACAACTACTACAACAGACTTATGATTATTTCTTTCTGTCTTGCTCCCCAAGGAGAAAGCCTTCAAATTTTTGCAAAAGTCATGACCTTAGCCATCCTCACAGCAATACTGATGGGTGCAAATTCATCCAACTGAAGAATACCTATCGCCAAGTATAAACTGACATCTAATATTTACCACAAGTGTGGTCTTAGTTCCAACACCCTGGAAACTACGTAGTTTTTCAGGCCTGACAGGACAAATTTCCAACATTTTATTGACATTGAACTCATTTTGCCTCATGTCAACAACAATCCCTTAATTGAAGACCAGATGTATTTCAGATTTCAAGATTTCTATGAAAAAGACATTTTCAAAGTAATTAAATTTGAGGTAATTCATTTCCAGCAGGTTTTCTCTATAAGAAAAACTGTCACTACAAAGATAGGCCAAGTAATAGCTCTGAGGTGATGGAATAGAACTACATCTTCACTAAGTTGCACTTAAATGAATCTATATACGTGATAAAATTGCATAGAACATCGCACACGTGCAGGTGAGTGCATGGAAAACTGATGAAATCGGAATAAAGCCTACAGATTATACTAATGTCCATTTCCTACTTTCACTATTGTGCTCTATTCACATAAGATGTTGTAACTGTGAGGAACTAGTTGCAGAATGCACGCAACCATATGTATTCCTTTAGCAACTTCCTATGGATATGCAATTACATAAAATTGTGGTTTTTTTAAAATACCACCCATATTAGTTTCAAATTCATGAAATACTTAGAGATAAGTTTCACACATTATAAGTAACATCTGTACACGGTAGACAGACAATAATGAGGTGAGTTAAGGATAATCTACATAATGGAAGATGTTACAACGTTCATGGATTAGAAGTGTGAATGTTGTTAATGTGTCTGTGGTTCCCTGTCAGATTTGAAGATTTAATTTCACCAAAAACAAACAAAACCAACCCCAGCAGATTTTTTTAAAAAAAAACTTGAAAGGCTGAATCTAAAATATATAGAGAGGGGCCGGTGAGATAGCTCAGCGGCATAAGCGCCTGCCTGGCAAGCTTGAGGTCCTGAGTTCGACCCCTGGTATCCACAAAAAATAAATAAATAAACTAAAATATATGTAGAAATGCAAAAGGCCTATAATAGGCAACCAGTTGTGGAATAAATGAACACATTTTGAGGACTGCGTGGATTTATGACAATATAAAACTATGAAATTGGCTATAAAGATAAACATGGATCCATGGAACAGAATGGGGTCCAGAGATGAACACAGATAAATGTCATAAATGATTTCCAAAAGCTCTCAAGGTAATTCAATGGAAAATATAGTTTTTTCCGACAAATGATGACGAAACAACAAAAAGCAACAACAAATAAACAACAAATAAATCTTCACACTTAACCCACATGATACGTAAATATCAACTTGTAATGAAAACATAAATGCTGCAATAAAAAGACCCCCAAAATGCATATGTTGAAGCCCTGACCTTCCAAAAGGTGGTGTTTGGCCACAGGGCCTTTGGGAAATAACTAAGGTTAAATGATGTTGTAAGACTGGAGCCCTAATCATACCAGTAGATGCCAAGATAATGTAATGCAGGGTGTTCTCACAAGGGCGCACGACACTGGCTACCAAAAACTAAACCCCAGAGCCAACTGAGCACAGGCTGTGAGCTCAGGTCAATCAGTGTAATGGGGCCCCAAACACACAACAGCTTTAGGGAAGGGCTGGAATTTGAGCGAAGAAGCTCATTATACAGCTCTTCACTATTTACAAAGTGAGTTCTTGACAACTTTTTTACACGCATGACAGATCTTGGACATGTATAAGTTTAAGATAAGAAATTTCAACAACAAGACATACTATCAGGGAAAGAAATCCCAAAATGGGATAATTTCAAAAAAGGCACAAAACAATTTAAGGGGGGCTGGTGAGATGGCTCAGCGGCTTAAGCGCCTGCCCGGCAAGCACAAGGGCCCGAGTTCGACTCCCGGAACCCACATACGAAAAAGGGGCCGGTGATATCGCTCAGCGGCACGGGCGCCTACTGGCGTGCGAGGTCCTGAGGTCGACCCCCCGGTACCCACAAAAAAAAAAAAAAAAAACAATTTAAGGAGTCAATTAATAATTTGGAGAGGGATAATAGTTTCTTCGATATCATTAGATTTACTGGAAATGACACCCTGTAACAAAAGATAAATTAACAAGAGAAAAACCAACAGAAGTTACTAACGTGATCGTTTATGTTCACAAGGGAGACACCAAGAGAATGGGTAGTGCTCAAAGAGGCGTCTCTGAAGGCCAGCTTACCTAGGACCTTCAATGAAGAGTAGTGAGTTGGGCCAGTGAGGTGGCTCAGCGGTGCAAGCGCCTGCCTGGCAAGTGCGAGGACCCGAGTTCGACTCCCGGAACCCACATACGAAAAAAGGGCCGGTGATATCACTCAGTGGCATGGGCGCCTGCTGGTGTGCTAGGTCCTGAGGTCGACCCCCGGTACCCACAAAAAAAAAAGGGGGACTTTTTAGAGAATTGATAAGACAAAGAACTTTGAGACTGTAGAGGTAGCTATTTGTGGGAAGGTTAATAGCAGGAAAATAAAGCATATTTATTAAGGCGTGTAAAATCCTCTAGCATAATGTCCAGAGGACAGAGATCTAAATCATCACTGTTTATCCTTTGTCCTCCCTCATAGAAGGGCGACAGGATAAATCTACATCCTGCTTTTAGTCTAATAGAGGACAGATAGCTTTCCTGTATCTTCTTCTTCTTGGTTGTTTTCAGTTCAACAATCCTCTATATTATGGGGTGGTACACACTGATCTCCCACAGAAGCACTGAATAGGGCAGAGGTTTCCTCCACGTTAACACCAATTAATTGATTGAGTCTGGGGAGAGCTGTCTCCAGAAGAATTCTAAAGCTCCAGCCAGTCTCAGGATGAAGAGGTTTTGGGATCCACTAACTATGTCTGCCATGGGTGAGGTTTTGGAGGACAATACCAGAAAACAGGAGAAAGGTAGAAATAATACCCAAGAATGCAAAGGCAAATAGAAGCCAGACTGCTAATGTCAGAGGGTCTAGAAAATTGACTAACCATTGTTTTCTCTTGTTTACAGAGGTGCAGAAAAGCCTATTTCTGTTCATTTGAGTTATATCAAAATATGTGGCATGCCTCTGGGTCTCCAATAATTGAAAATAAGAAATCAGTACAAATTTCATTACCAGTACACTGGCCTTTTGTTCATCTGTAGCCTTAGTCTCTCAGCTCCCCCTGCTGGACACTGTGAGGTTCACACCAGAGTAGATGATGGGTGCGACGATTGCCTTCAGGATACAATTGCTTCTTTCTATCTCTTGCGTGTCTCTGGGGTTCTCCATGAACAGAGGGCAGAGCAGAATCCTATCCTCGGTGTAAATACTCACCAATATAATAGCGCACAGAAATATGTTCGTTTCAATGGTGTTCCCAGGGGCGATCTAAAACTTTTCCCAAAATTGTAACCACAGCATGTAAGTACCACTCCGTGGAAATTAACCCTGAGTAGAAGAAAATCTCTCACTGAACAGCAGCCGTGCGCATGTGCTTACCTTTCCACACTGTGTTCTGTCACGTCATGCACAGTCCCTCAGTCCCTGGCGGGGCAAACTCCTACCATTTCGTGAACACAGGTCCAAACACAGAAACACCTGCTGCCAAATATGGTCATAAATTAAAGTTCATACGTGACGCTACTCTAAATTATTTAACCCTCTAGTGCAGTCTGAGATAACACCACATAATCAAACACATTGATATTTCTACAAAGTAACTTACACATACGTATGCTAAGAGAAATTAACGGAGATCGCATTCTGCCTCACAGCATCACAGGTCAATGAGCGTTGGTACCAAACTTAAAAAAAAAAAAAAAAAAAAAAAACTCCTGATTTTCAGAGCTTGGGGAGTTTGGGAATTGCAGATCAGAGAATATGGACCTTCTTGGTGAATAAATTAGTTGATTTGAATTGGTTTGATAACCAAAGTGGTGAACAATTTCTTCTGCTTCTCTGAGAGTAAATAGGCTGAATCTTGGCTACACTTTAAAGGAAGGGCCTCCCACTGCTGGGCTCCTTCTGGTAAACTCTTCCCGTACAGGCTGATGTCGTTATCATCATTGCCATCGTTGTTATCATCCTCTACATTTGATAAGCATTTCCTATGGGCCTTCCTTGGTGTCTTCGTTTTTCCATTGTAAACTTTATCTCATTTGATAACCACATTAGCCCTATGATTTTTAGCTAATTACCATTCAAACATAGTTAATGAAGAATCTAATATTCAGGGAATATAAAAAATTTTCTCAAAATAACACAATAATAGTAATTTGCAGAGAATGACCTCAATCTCACTTTTGTCTGACTAAAATCCACTTGTAGCCAATGTTTGCACTGGCTGCCTACATCTTTGCTTCCAGGAGAATGCTGTCTTGCCTCTAACCCATCTTTAACCCACACCACAGGGCCCTCTGGAGAACCAACTTAGAGTCTTCCAATAATGATGTTGTCTAAAGGAGCCAACAAAAAAAGAAATGATGGGATTGGTACAATTATTCAAACAGGACTGCAGGAACACTAATTAGACGGGGTTTAATGCCCTGGTGATAGACCGCTGCACAGGAAAATAGGTACCAGCAGGTGCCAAGGGGCAGATCACAGAAGAGGAAGACCAGAACCATAAGGGGAAGATCACATGGAAGTTGCCCACTTATGTCTTCTGGGAGACACGCTGGATGCTGACTAGAAGGGTCGGGTTAGACTTAGTGAAGACCATACACAGAAAAATCTCCCACTTGGCAGGGATAAAGTCAAAAGCCTGCCACAGCATGTCTTTATCAACCCAAAATGGTAAGCCACAGAGTTCCTTCCCAGAATGCACAGCTCATGAGAGCTGACATAGGGCTTTGGTGGTAGCAGCAGTACGGTGGGCATCGCAGGTCAGAGAGGAACTCGGTACTAATGGTGTTGAGCATGTTCACATCCAAGACATAGAGAGGCTTCAAAGTGTTCATGAAAAATAGCCTGTGTACTGCAAAGATGTGGAATATCCTGACAAAGTCCTCTACAAATAGTAAGACCAATGTAGGAGGACCACATCCGCCTTGGCCAGGTGTAGATGGAGAAGATATCACCCACCCTCCCATCCAAGTCCAAGAGCCAAGGATGTTCATCAGTGTACAGAGGCCAGTGAGGAGGGTCAGAGGTCCAGGATAAAGTACCTGAATAAGTACTTGGAGTAAACTCCACGCAACATGAAGCTATCAGTGGTTGCTTATAACATACCAGAAACCAACATACCATGGTGCCCATGCGAACGAAAACTAAAATGGATGCTTATTCCATGATTGCTGATCTGCACAATCAACTGCAGGGTAGGTATTGTAGCAGGATGAAATTTTTGGATAGTTAATTGGGTTTTTTGATTCCCACCTCCACCATAATTGCTCTATTGACTTCTCCCCAATAATTCAAAGATATATATTGTCACAGGGGAGAGTATTATTTTTATCATTGAAGTATAGAGGCTCCCAGCCACTGCTTAGCTCTTGCCTTTCAAAACAAGCTACTAAAGAATAAAAATCTTATGATCATCTCCATGAGTGCTGAGAAGTCATTTGAAAAAATTCAGGAACAGTTTCTGACTAAAACACTCAACAAAATAGTAACTGAGAGAATTTGAATCATGTACACAATGTTGGGCAGGAAGACACTAGATAATTCTTGCTAATCAGAAACAAAGAAAGAATGCTTACTATTGTCATTGCAATAGTATATGTGTTAGAGATATTTGACAGAATATTTAGATCAAAGGAATCAAAGTTGTAAGAATCTAAAATAAAGAGAGCAAATTATCTCTGTTTGCATAAGACATACTTTTAGTTTGCCTGGAAACCCTGAGAATATAAATGAAAACATTACTATCAGAATTAAAACTTCAGTAAGGGGCCGGTGAGACGGCTCAGCGGCTTAAGCGCCTGCCTTGCAAGCGCAAAGGCCCGAGTTCGACTCCCGGAACCCACATACGAAAAAGGGGCCGGTGATATCGCTCAGTGGCACGGGCGCCTGCTGGCGCGCGAGGTCCTGAGGTCGTCCCCCCGGTACCCACAAAAAAAAAAAACTTCAGTAAGATATTTATTTATATGATATTTGGCAGGATAGATTAAAATACAAAAATCATACCCTTCATGTTTAGCATGAAGGCCGTTAGAAAATATAATAAAAGAGATCCCATTTCCATGGCCAAAATGATATAAGATATTTAGCAAGACATTGGACACAATCGTATAGAGACTATATGAGGAAAACAGATTTTCCAGAGAAACACAAACCTAGACTTGAATAAATAGAAGGACACATCTTGATAGGAGGATGAAATATCATGAAGATGTTAATTGTCTCCCAAGTTAATATGTACATTTTTCATGAATTCACCAAAAATATGAACAGAATTATATTTCAGACAAAGTCTGAGTCTAAACTACATAAGAAAATAGTGAAGAAGTAAAAATAACCAGATAATCCTGAAGAAAAATGAATGGAAAAAAGTAGCCAGAATTCCTAAACACGAAAACATAATAAAGCTTTTATCATTAAAACATTGGTATATGAATAGACAAAGTATGAATAGATCTACACAGGAAGTCAAAAAATAAATTCAAATACATACAAAAATTAAGTATATGGTAAATATGACATATCAAATCACTAAGAAAATAATTTTTCAATGTTGCTGAACAACAGAAGTACTATTTGGAAAAATGATACAATTGGATTTATAACTCATACCGGACTCTAGTATAGATTCCAAATAAATCAGGTTTCTAAGTCTACAAGTTGAAAATATACACAGTAGAATAAAGCAAGAATTCCTTTATCACCTAGAACTGGGGAAACCTTCCTAACTATATCTCAAATCTAGAAGTATTGAATATTGATAAATTCCATTATACTACGTTTTAATTTTATTTAGCAAATTAACATGGCAAACAGTCAAAAGATAAATACAAAATGTAAAAAATAAATGCAACTTATAACAACGAATTAATTCTCTATTAAAAAAGGAATTCCTAGAAATCAATAGGTAAAAGATCAAGAACCCAAAAAAAAAAAAAAAAAAGCAAAGAAATTTCACACAAAAAATAAGAGTAAACTCTTAAACATATGAAAGATGATCAACTTGATTACTGTAAAGGAAATGTAAATTTTTTAAAAGCTGCACTAAGCTCCCATTTCTTACTTGTTACATTGGTAAAAACTTCAAAAGTTGGACAATAGCTGCTGTTGGTGAAACTGTGGAGAAAAAGGTCTTCCCATACTAATCATTGCTGGTGAGGGGAATAAGTCTCTGTGGAACCCAATTAGCAACATCAAACTTATTTTTAATATCTGCAGACCTTTAAATCCAAAAATCAGACTTCTAGAAATATATCCCAAAGACATAGCTGTACATACACAAAATAATTATCATAAGGTTACTCAAATGACATTATCTAATAGGAAAAGACTGGAAAGTAGTTGTATAAAATATTAGTCACCTGTAAAGAAAAGGAATGAAGAGAGAGGATGACACAGAAGGAAGAAGAGAAGAAAAGAAGGTTGGTGGAAGAAAGCTTTATGCTAATATGTGATGAAAACCAAAACATATAAAGAAAAAATGAAGCCACAGAACAGTATTCCAATGATACCTTTTGTGTAAGAAAGGAAAGCTCTATGTATATAATTGATTTTGTTTGAAAAATACACCAGGAGGGCCAGTGAGATGGCTCAGCGGCATAAGCGCCTGCCTTGCAAGCGCGAGGGCCCGAGTTCGACTCCCGGATCCCACAAAAAAAAAAAAAATACACCAGGAAAATTAAATACAAAACTAATCAAAAGTTTAAGCATAGGAGATAGGTTAAAGATTCCTCTGGGAATATCTTTTTATATAGTTTTCACTATTGAACAACATGAATTTTTAACATATTCAAGTAGTAAATTAAGTTGAAAAGCAACAAAAACAAGCTATAAAGTCAAAAACAAACAGAAATAAATGTAACTATATATAAAATAGGGAAAATACTTCTCAGAAAAAAAATTGTTTCAAGTTAACATAAGACACAATTCTTTTGTATATTCTCAGTGAAATGGAAAAATGACCTAAGAAATCTACAACTCCAGTCATTTTATTAGAAGTACAGTCAGTGTTTTATTTTATTTACATTATGGAATAAAGTAATTATTGTCAATGTTGTTCTGCAATATATACAAATATAAAATCAAGATGGTTAAGTAAAAACCAAGAATTTTAATTGGAAATACCAATATTAACTCGTGATTTCTCAAAATACATTCTCTGGCTCTGTCTACTCAGAGGTCATAGAAGCAATGATACCCGAGTGTAGATTTTAGTTTCTATATATAACATTCTTCATTAAAAGAAAGTATGTTTGGGCCAGTGAGATAGCTCAGCAGCATAAGCGCCTGGCAAACGCAAGGACCCAAGTTCAACTCCCGGTACCCACATATGAAAAAAGGGCCAGTGATATCGTTCAGTGGCACGGGCGTCTGCTGGTGCGCAAGGTCCTGAGGTCGACCCCCGGTACCCACAAAAAAAAAAAAAAGAAAGTATGTTAGAGAATGAAAAGACAAGTTAGATTGGAAAAATTATTTGCAAATAGCTTGTATTAGAGGTTTCCAGGGGGGAAAAAAGTGTACATGCACGTGTGTGCACGTGTGTGTATGTGTAGATTTATTTTTTTAAATTCGGTTACCACAATTGTAGGCATTGGGAGATCCAAATTCTACAAAGCGAGCAAGAAAGCTAGACACCTGGGGCCGGTGAGATGGCTCAGCGGCATAAGTGCCTGCCTTGCAAGCGCGAGGGCCCGAGTTCGACTCCCAGATCCCACATACGAAAAAGGGGCCGGTGATATCGCTCAGCGGCACGGGTGCCTGTTGGCGCGCGAGGTCCTGAGGTCGACCCCCTGGTACCCACAAAAAAAAAAAAAAAAAGAAAGCTAGACACCCATCAAAGAGCCGATGTTGCCGCGGGAGTCTGAAGACAGCTGGACACCAAATTCCTTTGGGTTACTTTAAGTTTTTTAGGTTTTAGGGCCCACAGTTGATTAGGTGAGGCCCAGCTTCCTAAGGGAGGGTAATCTGCTATATTCAGTGTCTACTGATTTAAATGTCAATCACATCTAGAAAAGCAACTTCTAGAATGGTGTTTAACAAGACATTGGCCCACCAAAAACTAGCCAAGTTGATAGCTAAAATGAGCCATCATGTCACATATCCAATGAAGGAATTATATCCAGAACACATGACAAACTTTTAAAATTAAGAAAACAAACACTGTGCCTTTTAAAATAAACAAAAGTTTTCAACACTTTATCAGAGAAAAGATCCAAAAAGTAAATTAGCACATAAAAAAGTTCAACATCTTTAGTCATTAAGAAAAAGAAATTAAAGCCATTGTGAGATACCACCACACACTTATGAGAAAAAACTAAAAATACTGACAATATCAAGTGGCCACAAAGACAAAGAACCACTAGAACTTTCATATAACGTTGGCAATAATGCAAAGTGGTATAGCTATTCTGGAAAATATCATTTTCAAAAATATATGTGTAATATATATTCTATATCATATAATATATATATTCTATATCATATTATATATATTATATATATATATATATATCTCATATGACCCAGCAATCCTAAAATTAAGTATTCGTCCCAGAGAAATTAAAGTCGATGTTCACAAAAAATATGTACATAAGAGTTAAATCTGCTTGATTCATAATGAGCAAAAAACTCAGAGGCATAATCTCTGCTCACAGAGAATTATATTGTAGCAGATAGAGGAGAACCAATAAGACAGATGGAAAAGGTTAAAGAGCATGTCAGGCAACATTGAATACAATGAAAAGGAAATAAGCAAAAAAAAAAAAAAAGCAGACAGGACAGATGGGAAAGGGATCTAGAGAAGAGGAAGGGGAAAGGAAGAGAGGAGTAGGAGAAGGAAAAAGAATTAAGATGTGTTGTGTACATGTACCAATTCCCCCCATGATGTGCATGATGCACTAAACACATATACTAATTAAAAACATTTTTTAAAGAAAAGCAAGTAGACAGGGAGTTGGAAAGTTGAGATTGTAAGACATTCATGGTAGACTGAAAAGGTTAAAGTCTGAGAAAAACTTCCACTCAACAAAGGTAGGAATTGAGTGCAGTGAATATCTGTGGCAAAAGGACACAGCAAATGCCTACAGCAGTGATGGCGAAACTCTTAAAGCTTTCGATGAAACGAACAGCCCACTGTGGCACTTGTGCCATTGGCACCATTGGTAGAGTGTGCTAAGAGCAGCAGAGAGCTCACCGTGGCCAGGGTGGACTGAGCAAGGGCACAGACTGAGAAAGGACAGCAGGGGTGTAAGGGGACCTGAATACATGAACAAATTGACTTTATCTTTGAGGATTTTGAGGAGCGAAGTGATAATTCCACAGCTTCACTCTCTACTGTGTTGCTAAAATACAGCAAAGAATGGAAGCAAAGGCAGGTCGTAAGCTGTTGCAACCAAGTAGGGGTGAAACAGAGGAGCCTGTCACCCTGGTGGTAGAAGTAGAGGGGATCAGATTCTTCTGAAAGTAGAACCAACAGGTTTTGATAAACATGGGGTAAAGAGAGTGAGGGAGGGGCCGGTGAGATGGCTCAGCGGCATAAGCGCCTGCCTGGCAAGTGCGAGGTCCTGAGTTCGACCCCCAGTACCCACAAAAAAAAAAAAAAAAAAAAACGAGAGAGTGAGGGAGAGGGAGGAGGCAAGATATCTCAGGGATTTGGAGACTGAACAACAAGAGAGCAGGCGTTGCCATTAACTGAGATTGTATGTAGGTGGGATTTTTAATTTCTTTTAACCAGTAGAATACAACAAAAACGATGAACTAGGTCTCCCTTGATTGTTACATTGTGTGTCAAAAGTGATGGGATTTCTCATTGCAATTAAGTCCATCGAAGGGAGAGAGGGCATGTGGGCCTGACCAAGTCAGGAGAGGCCTTTCAAGAGGGGCTCGTGGTCAGAGCAGAAACATCAGAGACACTGGACTGTGGACTGGAGAAGGACAGTGCTGTGTTGTAGAGAAGGCTGGACTCTGCCAGTAGCCAGCTTGAAAGAAGACCCTGAGCTTCAGATGAGACCCACAGCCCGAACCAACACTTTGGCCGCAGCCTGTGAGACCCTCAGCAGACAACATGCTAAGCCAGATCCACGGAAACAGTAAGACAACAAATGTGCTCTTTTAAGCCTCTAAATTCATGCTAATTAAAAAAACTAATGCAACAAGCAACTAGATATGAATCTGGATTAGGAGGTCTTACAGGAGATTTAAATTTGGAAATCATCGGTACAGATCACATTGTGCTGGTTACTGTCCATTTGTCCCACTCCCATGCTTCTCCATCTCTCCCTGGGCCCAAGTAGGCCAACACCCACCAATTACACACACAAGCTTCCTAGGGCCAGACAACAGGAAGCAACAGCAGGAGCTGAGAAAACTTAACATTGGTCAAAATAATACTTCCCTTCTTCCTTCAAGCTCTGGATAGCACAGTACCTCAACGTGGATAACAATGACCCCTGCCAAGCCAGCAGCGCCTTCCTGGCAATGCTTCAACTCCCAAACCCTCATCTCCCTGCCCCATGGAGTTGGCCTTAGTAGGAGCAGTGACAGGTCACCCACACAAGCAAAAGCAAAGGCAGAGTACACGATTTAAAATGTTAATGGGTGATATACATAGAAGTGGATCTTTGAGGAATGTGTATTTCAAATTTGTATCGTCTTAGTAAAAGTAATCAGCTTAAGTGAGGGTGATGGAAACAATGTCACAGGTTTAAAGGTAGGGGTGATCCAGAATAGTCATGTAGAACAAGAGATTCATAGACTGGAGAACCGCACCACAGTCGCTGGTGGTGTTAAAGATTCACTTGAGGCTGTTGGTCGTTTCTAATGTGTTATCATCTAGGCAGATTTCCTTCTCCAACTATGTTCAGCTGTGAGGGTGAAGACACAAAATAAGCACAGTCAGAATTAGTGAGGGTTGTGATTTGTCCGAGTATAGCAGACATGTCAGTGAGGTGTCCAGATATCATGAGATTCCTAGCCTGAGTTTGATTTCATTAATCCATTCACGAGGTAAAGCAGGTTCCATTGCTAATGGCTTGCATCTGCAACCCTCTCTGAAGGTGTAGTCCCTGGGCGAGTATAGCACTTTACCCTTTGAGGTCTGCCCTCAGGGAAAGTCATAAAATCCTTCTTTCCTACCCCAGGATGAGACAGTTGATATTCAAGATCAAGACGGATTTTGACTTTAAATAAAACTGTCTCCATGTCTAGCTCTGCCCCTTCCCTATTCTACATCCCTCCCTGTCTTACAGGTGTCTTCTAAGAACCTTCCCTATGCAATCCCATTTCAGGCTCTGACCATTAGAATGGTCTGGAGGAAGGAGGTAAGGAAAATTGGGTCTACCCAAAGAAGAGCATAGACCATGACCGAGAAGCTCGGTGGTGGATGTCCACTGCAGGTGGGATCTGACAGTCAGATACTGTTACAGAGCTAGGGTCCTTGGTTACAGCCGGGATAAGGGGATCTAGAGCAGTGGAGACCAAAGAGCACCATTAATAATTAAAAGGAGGTGGTTACCACAATAGCCAGTTTGGAGTACAGGCCAGGGATCCTGCTAGGGAAGAGATGGTAATGGAACACAGCAGTGTCAGAGGCAAATATTTGCAAGTATCAAAGGTATTACTTTTTACAAAGCATAATCAAAAAGAATGGAGAACAAATGAACAAAAGTCAGCCAGCCCAACAGTCATGGTGATTTACCCAGATTTTACACCTTAGATCCACAGCACATCAATTTCACACGAGGCTGACAAGTGCGTGAAGGAATTCTCGGAGCAGGGTGTGAGGGGAGGGAGGAGGTGGACTAGTGGGACCAGGGTCTGCATGAGGACGACATCCATGCAGATCAGTGGCCCTGTGGGCTCAGGGCATGGGTCTTATTCCAAGGGATTCAGAAAATAAGTAAATATATTGAGCATAATGGGAGCAAGAATTCTAAATGCTGAGAGAGCTAAATACAAATTAAAATAGAGAGCTGGAAAAAACCTATGATGTTAGATTGGAATTAAGGATATAGGCATAAATCAATAGTTTTTAATATTTATGTGTAGATATGTCCATATTTCTAGTAATATGCATGTATATAAATATATTATGATCATGTACATGGTATATATACATATTTATATACATATACACAGATACATACACACATTTATATGTACATATTTCTATATAAACACATACACATATATATACACACATACAATAGCTCTAACAACCAAATAACTTAGAAGCAGCAATACTGCAATAAATCTGTTTGTAAATATCATCCTCCATCTAAAGAATGTAAGGCCACTTGAAAAGAATGACTGATTCCAGGACAAGGGCAGGAAAAAGAACAGTATAACTCTGGTAGAGTCTTATTTACTCTAGAAAATAACAAAAGGCTAAAAAACTGATGAGGACAGGTAAAAGGAACACAGAAACCAACTTCAAGGGACTCCTCTGAAGAAATTATGCACATGTTAAGTGACAAAATGTTGATACTAACAGGTTATACTGACCCATGGAATCGCAGGAATCAGTTGTTCTACAATTATATGAATATACAAATCAATAAAATAAGTGGGGAGAAGAAGAAGTGTTTCCTTTTGATAAAATGCCAAATGGAAATTGATAGAACCAGGAAACCAATGTTTGGTAATCCCTGGAGTAATAATTGATTCAGAAAAGAAAAATTAATAGATGCTAAAACTAGTGAATTAAAATGGATTGAGGAAAGGAACTTAATGTAGTCTCAAAATATTTCTTCACAAAATTCTTATTTACAAGGTGTAGAGGGAGCAATAATGATCCTGGAGAAATGATGCAGACATCACGCTGGCCAGTGATCAAATCAATACCCCCAGCCTGGGGCAAATCATCATGCAGAAGGCAGTGGGAAAAACACAGCACCTTCTTCTGGGACACTTCAGCCCAGTTTTATGAACTTGACCTAGAAAAATTGTACAACCCAAATTGAGGTTCATTCTGCAAAATTACCAGTCTATAATCCTCAAAAAACTACAGTGATGAAAGTAAAGGAAAGACTGAGAAGTGTTTGCAGACTGAAGAAGATCACCAGATAGGAAGAGTGGGCACAATGTGATATCACAGCTAGAGCTTTTTTCTCTAAAAAGTATTCTTAACCTTGGAACATAAGACTAATTTTGTCAGGCTGGTGAGATAGCTCAGCGGCATAAGTGCCTGCCTGGCAAGCGCGAGATCCTGAGTTCGACTCCCAGTACCCACATACAAAGGAAAAAAAGGGCCAGTGATATTGCTCAGCGGCACAAGCACCTGCTGGCAAGCGCGAGGTCCTAAGTTCGACCCCCAGTACCCACACACAAAAAAAAAGACTAATTTTGTCACCAAGGTACATAAACATGGGCCTGTCAGACCCATGTTTATTCTTTTTTTTTTTTTTGTGGGTACCGGGGGTCGACCTCAGGACCTCACGCACCAGCAGGCGCCCGTGCCGCTGAGCGATATCACCGGCCCCTTTCTCGTATGTGGGTTCCGGGAGTCGAACTCGGGCCCTCACGCTTGCCAGGCAGGCACTTACGCCACTGAGCCATCTCACCAGCCCCTATTCTTTATATCTATTGATGAATTATTAATTTAAATTATATGAGTTTTATTATATTAAACACTGCATACTCAACAGGAAAAAATCACAAAGATGAAGTATTGACTTTTTAATACTTATGGAGTATTTATAAAAAAGCATCAAAATTTTCAACATCAACTGGTTTTTGGTGTACAAAGTCTAAAAAAGAACATCAGAAATAAATTCCCATATGAATGACAATGAAAATACCAATAGCACTCTAAAAAAAATAATTTTTATTTCAAAAATAATCTTTACATCTAAGGCAGTCTGGACATGAAAGCAGCATGTTCCATACACACACATCGCTTACACTGACAACACATGTCTTTTGCTTTCCTGCCTTTTTGTGGGACACACTTGATGTCTCAGTGGTCTTGCTGTTTTGTCATGAGGTTCTTATTATATTACAGTGTGTAGGTAACAGGAACATAAAATATCAATGAAATAAATTATTAAATTCTTAATATGTATTGTGCATTTAGATTAGACATCAACATTTTCACATCAGCTGTGTGTGTATACTTGCTTACAAAACCTAAAAGATAACATTAGAAATAAAGTCCTATATGAACTACAGTGAAAATACCAATAGAACTCTACCACAAAAGTAAGCTTTGCTCCAAGTGTCACACCCAAGGCAATTTTCACACATGACAACTGCATGTTCCATGCACACCTCTCACTTACACTGACAACATATGTGCTTAGCTTCCCTTTCCTATGTGGCAGTCTTGTCACCCCTCTTCCTGTTTTGTCAGGAGCTTCCTAGTATATTGTGCAACGTGCACTTAGCAGGGAAATAAAATGTCAACAAAATAAAATATCAAATATATAATAAGTGCTTAGAATAGACATCAACATTTTCACATCAGTTGTTTACCTGCTTACAAAACCTAAAAGATAATATCAAAAATAAAAAGATATGTGATCTACAATGTAAACACAAACATAAGTCTACCACAGAAATAAGCTTTTCTTCAACTGTCACACCCAAGGCAGTCTTCACACATGACAACTTCATGTTCCGTACACAAGTATCACTTACACTGATAGCTCATATATTTTGTTTTCCTGTTCTTTCTTGCAGAGCACAATTGACATCTTTTGTGTTTTCCTGTTGTTGGAGTAGGTCTTTGTGATACTGTGCCTGCCTGTTCACCTGTCAGCTCACCAGTGTGCTCCACAATTTTTTGCATGGTTCCCCAGGTGGAAACATTTTCATTTTCCTCTGCTGTAAATGATCTCTTATAAGCCCTAGTCCCAATCCTCTAAGAAAATTTATCCATTATATTTTGCAATTGTTTCTTTCTTTGTAAACTAAAAAACTATTTATGCCACACATGTTTAGGATAGAATAAATCACAACCATTGGCCAATGTTTTGTGTTTCAAGTGACATCATAGTTGCTGCATAACTCATCAAAAACATCTACTGCACATTTGGTTTTGTTGTTGAAAGTTTCCATCTCAAGCTTCCATTTTGTTGAGGTTTCCCTATCGATATTTCCATCATGGTGAAATGTTGACATCAGCAATACCAGTTTGTTTTTCTTTGCCTTATATGAGGCCAATGTTGTATCTTTCTGAAATCCAAAGATTGTACTATACAATTCTCTGTTTTGAAATTGCAACATTTCATTTGAAATTTCTGCTTCATTCCTGTGTACAGTTCCTGCACTGGTCAACTTGTGCTCTGTTAGCAAATGTAACATCAATTGGAAATTGGTAAACCAATTGTCAAATGTCACATTCCGATTAGTTTGGGAGATGGGAGCAACAAGTCTGTTCACAGCATCCTTCAGTTTATTACTATATGAATAAGGACCTGATGGCTGAGTTCCAGAACAAATGTCTAAATTGAAAGCATAATAAACCTTTGCATCTACAAGGGCAAAAATTTTTATGCCATATTTTGACCCATTGCTTTTCCATAAGTATTTTACATTCCTGAGATCACCATGAGAAATCTGAACTAAGTACAGGAGACCTATGAATGCTTTCAGTTCACCTAGTGAGGTGTCATAATAACTATACTTTTGAATATAGCTATTGGTGCACACAGAATGTTTTACTTGCATTTCAGCCTTTGCGTATTTCACAGCATCTTGTAGCATTACACTTTCCAACACTGAAGGGCAGTGCTGACATTCTGTCCCATACGTTTCACCCCTGCCAAGAGCTTCTTTATATTATCGGACTTAGTTTTAACATGGGGTCATTCCATTTGGTTGTGTGGCCATTTCACATTTCGACTAGTCAAATATGTACTCGCATTGCTGTTTTCTATGTCACCTGAATCAAGGAAGTCTGCATTCCCTGTGTCTATATCAGTCCATTCTTGCTCCATTTCACTGTCACAGGAACTTTGGCTCACATGGCCAACATCAAAGATCATCATCATCATCATCACCACCATACACCCACACCACTCTTCTGTTATGAAAGCATGTATTTTATGATAATGATCGCCTTCATCATCCATGCATGAGTAATCTGATGATTCACTTTTGATCTCCGCCAAAACTTGCAAATCTGGTTTTTCATATGCTATTGTACTGAACTGGGATAATTCTACCAGAAAAATCAAAAGAAAAAATTTTTTAACAAATCCCACAATGGTATGGGTCTACTGGACCCTCTGTGATGCCTGGATAAACATACACAAAACCAGTTAGCTGGAGCATAATAGTGGGTCCAAATCCCTTTTAGCCACTTTTGCAGACGTGCACACTCTTTGCCATTCATCACACCAAGTGGGTAAACACATAGATTATTTCATGTATCCCTCAGGGAAAGGTACTGAGATGCACAGCCAGCTACTATAACACTGAAGTACAAATTTACAGTAGAAAAGTAAGGGATGGGTCCGCTGCACCCAGGCTTATTCCCCAAGGGTGAACTTGAATGGGATTTCTGAGAGAAGGTGTGCAAGATCTCTTTGTGCTGTTCTTACAACTTTTCTGTAACTTAGAAATTGTTTCAAAGTAAAAACTAAAAAACCTTAAATTGTAATTTTGGAAACAGGAAAAGATACTTTATAACCTTCAGAAAGAGCCTTCAAATACCATAGAAGTTGTTTGTAGTAATGATTCCATCAATTCCTTCCAAAAGGGACCTACTGCCAATGTTTATCCAAGTGAAGTGCCAATAGTTGAGTAAAAGGGAAGAACCAGACTGATTGAGAATTCTTATTTGCAGTCTGACGTGACACAGAAACCCAAGGACCTAAAGCTTCATTTTCTATTACATGAGAATCAGATAATAGAATCTTGCAGCAGATCTATCTGAACCAAGTGGATCCACAGAAAACCAGTGCTCATCTCCACAGTTCTAAAAAGATATAATTGTAATAGACTGACTTAGAAGTGAGTAGAAGTTTTGTATGGGTAATTTGACCTATGGTGTAAAAGCTGTAGTAGTATGGAAGATCAAAGTGGATGCCCCTGAAACTGTACTCTACTCAAAATAGTAAAAATAAATAATATTGAGCCCATGGCAAAGGCAGAGATTGGTACTATCCTCAAAAATCTGAATGACTGCAAGAGTGGTTGTCATGATGGAATGCCCATTTATTTACCTGGTCAGATTCCAGTAAAAAAATCAGTTGTACATGGTAGATGATGGTAGACTACTGACATCTACCAAAAAGTAGTACCAATGGCAGCTACTGAGCCAGATTTGGCATCATCACAACATATTCTGCACACAGAAATATTATATTGGTATATAAATGACATCATACTGAGTTGACCTGATAATTAACAAGTGACAAGTGTTCTGGATGTCAAGAATATATATATTACACAGTTTCAAGGTCCTGACCCTGGTGGTTTAATGGCTTTAGGTGTACTGGGACATCCCCTTCAAAGCAAAAGATGTGATATATATACCATATATTTCCAGCCTCCATGAAAGGATTTCAAGGCTCAGGAAGCCTCCTTGGGGTCTAGGCACAGCATATTTCACATCTAGAATACTACTCTAGTCCATTTACCAAGTGATGTTTAAGTCTATTGATTCAAAAGGAACCCAAACCAACAAAAGTTTCTGCAGCAGGTTCAGTCTACAATACAAGCAAATTATCTCTTGGACCATATGACCCACAGATCCCATGATACTAAAAGTATCCGGAGTAGAAAAAGAGGACATGTGGAACAGTCACAAATAGCTGGGAGGAATGCAAAAATGGTGTGACTGCTTTGGAAATGTTTGGCAGTTCCTCAAACATGGAGTACCATGTGATGGAGAAATTCCATATCCAAGCAGGTAGCCAAAAGACGTAAAAATGTATATGCACCAAAAATCTTGTGCCCAAATGATCAGAGCAGCATTATTGATATAGTCAAAAAGTGGAAATAACCTACGTGAACATCAACTAATGAATGGATAAACAAAATGTGGTACATCCATATGACAGGCTATCACACTGTTGATTTTAAAAATGAAGTACTAATACACTACAATACAGGTGAAACTTGAAAATATTTTGCTCAGTAAAAGAAGCCAGACACAAAAAAACACACAATTCCACTTATGTAAAATGCCTAGAATAGACAAATCAATAGAAAGTAAACTAGTGATCCCCTGTGGCCGAGGCAGAGGCAAAAGTGAAAGCAAGAAGGGGAATGACTGCTAAAGGAAGCAGAGTTTCTTTTGGAAATGATGAAAATGTTCTAAAATTAGATTGTGATTGTGACAGTTAAGCTAATTGTCAACTACACTGGCTTGTGAGCTGTCTAAGGGCTTAGTAAAGCACACTTCTGGGTATTTCTGGGTGGGTCATGGAGTTGCTACCTTGGGAGTCTCTATCTGGTACCCAGCTCCTACCTCTCTGGCACTTTTCCCTGTGCTCTGCTTCCCGCCCAGATGTGAGCAGCTTTGCTCCACTCACCCTTCCACCATGATGTTTCTGCCTGGACCAAGCTGACCATGGACTGAAACCTTTCAAACTGTAAGCTAAAATAAACCTCTACTTGTAGGCATTGAATACTTTCCAGCAAGAGGAAAATTAATACAAGGCTATTAGTTACACTCTGAGACAAAGCAGCAACCCAGGGACACAGAGTTTCATTACTGACCTCTATGGCACATGGGAATCAATTAATAGATGGAACCCAGGACCAGGTCTATCTGAACCCACTGTTTGGGTTCAGCTGTTCTGTGGTCATCTTTCTAGTTCCAAAATATATTGTTGGGAGGGTGCATCCTTCATCCCCTTTCCATCGGCACTGAACACAGCACCCTGGAAATGGATCTGCAGGACCAGTGAATGTTAAGGATTCTGGTGCAGACCTGTGGGTTCAATCCAGGCTCTGCTACTTTATGGAGTGAGACCAGGAGCGAGTTCTTCAACCTCTTGGTGTCTCTTTCCCCCTAAGTAAGATGAAAATAATAATAATTATTATTTCATAATACTAGTGAGGATTAAAAGAATACCAATTACTCAATCAGCAGACACTGTTCAACTACTTGTAAATTGGACCTTGTTCTGCCTGAAATCTGCACAACCATGTGTAATCATACCCAAAGCCTTTCATAAAGCAGTAAAGAACTTCCCCCAGAGCATTTTCTGTAATCAGGATAGCAACCCTGATCCTGGGCTTACCAGCCATCCTCATTGCTGTGGTTGGGCCAGCAGGAAAAACTCTTCAACTTCTTCCATTCTGTCCCCTTTTGCACCTCCTTCATTCCCTGCTTCTACCTCATTATGATAAGCTCTCCCTACCTCACAAGCCTGAGCGTGCCCAGTGCCGTTAGAGCCGAGCACTGCCTGTTTATCCTGTGGCCCACTGGGTACCGTGGCCACCACCCAAGACACATGTCAACTAATGTGCTCCTCTGTGGGTCCTGTTGCTGACATCTTGTAAGCCACCAGCTGTGGCTTCTACTTGGGCACTTGGATTTTGTGCGGTGTCAAGCACTTCATTTTTTCATGCGCACATCGCCGATATTCGTAACTGTGGTTCTTTCTGGATCCCGCTAAGATTCTTGGGTAGCGCCAGGGCATGCGACTAACCAGAATCTGTGTGCCCGTCCTGGGTCTGCTGCTAGATCCCTTCCCGAGCAGCCTGCCTGATGGCATCCAATGGCTCCTTGGGCTGTGGCTTCAAACTGACTGCAATTCATTCTTTCATGACTTCATTGCGTTGTGCTTACCCTGCCCTGTCAGCCGCATGGACCCCTTCATTACCTTCTTCCTTGGCTCCTTTGGGCAGCAGACCCTCAGGCTGCTGCCCCAGAGGGCTCCACAGGACACTGCTGAGGAGAAGCGCGTGGAGGTAGCGCTCCAGAGGGCTGGACATGTGGGGAGCAGAGGGGAGCAGTGATAAAGAGCTTCCTCCCGGTTCATCAGACGTGGCTTTGCTGTGTACACTGCCTTGCCTCCCTTGACAATTATCTGCTCTTCTCTCTGCCTCGTGCCTTAGAATTATCTCAGTAACTTCTCAATGACTTTAAATGGGTTTGTTTCAACCTGGTTTTTCAGGTTTTCTGAGAGAAAGGATTCATCTGAAAATAGAATACCTGTATTCCTCTCTACACACACACACATACACACACACATGCACAAACTTCTTATATTATCTTCTCTAAATCTTTTCTTATTCTGTATTTTCTACTTTTGGTATCACACCCCTGAAAAGAATCCCTTCACAAACCACAAACTGTGCTTATAATTTTCCTATACATAATAGATACATAAAAAGAAAGGCTATTTTTCTCTCAGGCTATGTTCCCACAAGAATTATATTCTGTTCTTACTGGGGCCTTGGTGGAGGTACAGTCTATCTCATTAGATTATCAGGCCTTTTGGAAAATAATGTCTTTAAAGATAATTTATCTGCCTGCTTATGAACAGTCTAGTGGTATAGAAAATGTCCTCTACAGACATTTGTCCCTGCTGTGATAACAAGCTGTCCTTGGACTCTGGAATTCAAAAGCATGGCCTTTACCCTTGAAAACTAGTTAGTGATTATTAACTCTTACCCAGACCAACATAAACTCTAGAAAAACATGAGACCAATCCCTGTTCAACATTGTAATCTCAGCATTGATTTCAAAGTGCAAAGTATTTGGGAAACTCATTTATTAATACTTCATAGATTTATTACATTTTGGGAAACAGCGTGAGCCTCAAAATTTTACACTAATTGTTATGGCCATGACTTTCCCTCAGTCAGTCTTCAATAGATGTGAAGATTTCTGTTTTTACCCACCACTCACTTCCTGCTCATAAGGACTGACTACATCATCAGGTCTTTTACAAAATAATGTCCTTAAGAATAACCTTTCTGGGGACCAGGGATAAAGCTCAGTGGCACAGTGCCTGTCTGGCAAGTGCAAGGTCCTGAGTTCAATTCCAGGTACAAATAATAATAATAATAATAATAATAACCTTTCCACCTACATATCAGTCCTCATGGGGAGCAAAATTAAAAACAACTGACACTCCTACAATCATGTTGATTATATTGGGAAAACCTAGGGCCAGGACAGAGTTTGAGACTCTTTGGTACTAGTAGTTACTCATTCCAAGAACTCAAGCACACAGAAGGGGCCGCTATGAGATGTGTAACAACACAGCAGATCTCTGCAGAACAGAGGCTGCCCCTCAGCTTTTCCTTAGAGGGGAAATCTGACAAATGAAATCTGAGCATTCAGAACACAGTAAAAAATAGTTACACAAATGTCATCATCCATAGTTGGCAATTTCCTCAACCAAATATATTGATTGCTTTTATAACATGGTTCAGTACACAGGACTTAAGTTCCATGACTCCAGACCCAGTAGTATCCCCAGTCAAGCACTCTGATGATTCTATATCCTACATGTACCCCATGATTGCCACGAGCCACAGTAGAGTTTGGCTATAGGTAAGGGTTTCCCACAGACAGGAGGAAGCAGAATGACAGCACTTGCCACATCCACCTAAGCAGAGTGCTTTCTTGTGATGTCATCAGCTCAGCCTGAGATTATAATGAAAGTTGGGACTCATAATTTCCTCAGTTAGACAGCTTCAACTAAAGATATTTTTCAACATGAGAAGACCTGTGGAGAAACCCCAAGATGAAAAGAGGGGGATGATTCATCTTTAAGTTCAATTGACTTTTTAATCCTCATGCAAAAATTACACTCAAAATATTTTAGTACTTTCATATTAAAAATGTATTAATAGTTGTGCAATCCATTATTAGACACATTGTTATTAAATTTAAAGAAAAAAATGTAATACATGCTTAATGTCACTGGAAGCGATGTGAACATTTACTATATTATTTTGTGGCCTAACTACGTAGTTTACAAATTTCACCACCAAGAATTCTGTCCTCAATTATGGTAACTCCAATATCCACCTATGGTCTACCCAACACCCTAACTTCTCCAATTCTGCACCAGAAGCCCCAAGGCTGGGCCACAAACTGGTCCCAGTCCGTGGCCTATTAGGAACTGAGCCGCACAGCAGAAGGTGATCAGGGAATGAGCGCAGCAGCACCCACCTGTATTCACAGCTGCTCCTCATCACTTGTGTTACTGCCTGAGCCCTGCCTCCTATCAGATCAGTGGTGGCACTAGATTCTTAGGGATCTAGGTTGCATGCTTCTTCTGAGAATCTGATGCCTGATGATCTCTGAGGTGGAGCTGAGGTGGTGATGCTAGCACTGGGGAAATGTAATTATTATGTATCACAAATATATGCTAATGAAACAAAAAGAAATTGAAAACATTTTTTTTAAAGATTTCTTAAAGTAACCCTGCCAAGTCCATAGAAAAATTGTCTCCCATGAAACTAGTCCCTGATGCCAAAAGATTGAGGGCTACCAATCTACTTCTTCTTTCAACCTTGTCGTTCTACCTCTCCATTCTAATCATCCAGTCCTGCATCTTGTCATCAACACATTGTTATGAACGCCAAAGTCACAGATTCAAGGTCACCCTGACTGAACTTTGATCTGTATAATCACTTCCTACAGCCTCAACTCAAGTGATTTTCCCACTCCATCCACAGTGGGTCCAGTCTATTGACCCAACATGTCTCACTGACATTCAGTTCCATCCTTGACACATGTAGATGCCACAAACTCTTGTTATAATCACTACCTTGCACTTATTTTCCACCTCTGTGCCACACTTACACTGCCAATTTGTCATCCAAGCCCCATCTGCTAAATCCAGCTCTGACTTGCCCCATGCCTGTTCTTATGACTCAGGACACCTAGAGTATTTCCCAATTTCTGTTCATCATGTAAGGGTTGTAGACTTATGTATTTCTTAACTCAGATTAATTAAACATAGAAATAAAAATTCACTGTTCAAACCTAAAATCTTAACTAATAAGAGATTTAAGAACAAAAACTCAAACAAGTTGATGCTTCCAGAGAATAGGGTTTTAGAAGACATTTGCCTTTTATTTGATATGTTTCTGTGCCATTTAGAAAGAAATTGTAGGGCCGGTGAGATGGCTCAGCGGCGTAAGCGCCTGCCTTGCAAGCGCGAGGGCCCGAGTTCGACTCCCGGAACCCACATACGAAAAAGGGGCCGGTGATATCGCTCAGTGGCACGGGTGCCTGTTGGCGCGCGAGGTCCTGAGGTCGTCCCCCTGGTACCCACAAAAAAAAAAAAAAAAAAAAAAAAAAAAAGAAAGAAATTGTAAACAAGCACACATTAGTGCTTTGGCAAAAAAGAGAGGCCAGACCATAGAGGGCCGCATATGACAACTAAGGAGCATGTGCTCTGTTCTTAGACTTCCCAGCACAGTTCATATTGCTTGTCATTAAAGGTCAGCAAGAAGCCCCAAAATAGCAATCACTGAGGGAGAATGACAAGATGGGGTGGGGAGGGGCAGAGGCTGAGAGACAGGAGTAGCATCAGACCAAATGTTGAGAAACACTTCATGAGGAGCATGACTTATTGGACTCCACACGCTCATTTGCTAGCAGGTCTCTGCACAGGAATCCACAGGGCTTTCGAGCATCTTGATAAGTGTCATGTAAGTGACAAACTTCCTTACAGCTCCTGAATGCAATTCTCCAAGAGAGAGAAGTGTCCTTTAGCCACTTTCAATCCCAGGAGTTTCTTCCCTTCGACACAGGCCAGCTTGCCATATCCAGCAAGAAAAATAAAGAAAAGGTAAGATTTTATCCAAAGCTTATCTTCAAAGTCACTGTTATCTTTCCACTCAGTCCATATACACATAAGCCCACGCTGGGGTGAAGTGCTGTATTCAGAGAGCCTTAGAGCTGTGAAAGAAAAAAAAACAGACCTGAAGGTCCTGTTCATAACTTTGGTGCTGGCAAGCTTAACAATGTGGGATTTGAAGCTAATAACCAAGATTGATAATCAGGATCCATCCTTTTTTAACATGTTTGCAGTACATAAAGATTACCTTCATCATGAGCAGTAGGTACACGTACCTAACACATCTTAATTATTTTTTCATATCCTTTCCTTCCTCTCCCACCCACATTGCTCAATCTCTTGGTCCCCTTCCCTTTTGCAAAAGATCTACCTTCCTGTTTCCTATTATCTATCTTTTATTTTGCTCTTTATTTATATTTAGTTTTTCTCATATGAAAGAGACCACAAAATATTTAAATTTTGTGCCTGACTTACTTCACTTCGCATTATGGTCTCAAGGTATATCCATTTTCCAACAAATGACTTAAGTTTATCCTTCTTCATGGCACAGTAGTGCTCCATTGTGTATAAAAACCACATTTTCTTTATCCATTCATCTGATGATAGAGATAAAGGCCACATCCAAGATTTAGCTATTATGAGTTCAGCTGCTATAAACATGTGTATGTATGCATCACTATAAAGTGGTGTCTTTAATTCTTTCAGAAAGATAACTAAAAGGGGAATAGCTGGGTTGAGTGGAACATCTAGTTTTAGTTTTTTGAGGAATCTCTATACTGATTGCAATAGTAATTGTACAAATTTACATTCACATCAACAGTGCAAAGTGTTCCTTTTTCCCAAAGCCTTGTCAGGATTTGTTATTATTTTATTACTTTAAGATAATCGTTCTCACTGGCATGAAACAGAAGCTTATTGTTGTTTAATTTGCATTTCTCTAATGGCCAGAGATGTTGAACTTTTTTGTATAATAATTGGCCATTTGTACTTCTTCTGAGAAATGTCTATTCATTTCACTTCCCCATGTTTTATTGGATCTCTCATTTTGGGCAGTCTAATATTTTTCAAGTTCTTTATATATTCTACATATTAGTCCTTTGTACTAGGAACAAATGCAAATATTTTTCTCATTCCGTAGGTGATCTTTTCATTTGGTTGGTTCTTTCCTTTGTTGTGTAGGACCTTTTTAATTTGAGATGAGCCCATTTGTTGATTCTTGGTGCTATTTCTTACACAACTGAGGTTCTGTTAGTCCTTGGTTATGCTTTCATTCGTCAAGAGTTTCACCTATTTTATCCTCAGAACATTAAGTGTTATTGTTTTAACATGTAGATCATTGGTCCATTTTGATTTTAATTTAGCACATGGGGAGAGATATGGGTCTAGATTCAATCTTCTGCATGTGGATAACCAAGTTTCCTGGCACTATTTGTTAAAGGGTCTTTCCTACAGTGCATGTTCTTGTCAAAGATCAGGTAGCTGAATGTGCCTGCAGTTTTTTCCTGCACCCGCTATTCTGTTCCATTGATCCACAGGTGTGTCTTTGTGCCAGTATGATGTTGTTTTTATCCCTGTAGTTTTGTAATATAACTTGAAATCTGGGATTGTGATGCCTCCCACTTTGCTTTTGTTACCCAGTGTTGCTTTTGCTATTCTGGGTCTCTTCAAGTACAATATGAATGTTAGGATTGTTGTCTCTAGTTCTGAGAGGAAAGCAATTAATATTTTGATTGGCATTGCATAAACTCTCTATATTGGTTTTAAAAGTATGGCCACATTGACGATATTGGTTCTGCCTAGCCAGGAACAGAGAATCTCATTCCATTTTCTGATGTTCTCTTTGATCTCCTTCATCAGAGAACTGTAGTTTTCATTGTAGAAGTTTTTCTCTTTCTTGGTTAGGTTAAATCCTAAGTATCCAACTATTATTTATACTATTCTGAATGGTATTGTTTCCCTAATTTCTACCTCCATTATTGGTGCCCAGGAACACTATTGATTTTTGTGTATTGATTTGGTATCCTGCTACATTGTTGAATTTGAATATGAATTCTGAGTCTTTTGATGGAATTTTTTGGGTCTTCTATGTAATGGATCGTGTCATTTGTAAATAAGGATTATTTGACTGTTTGTTTTCCTATATGTATCCCTTTTATTTCTTTCTCTTACCTGGTGACTCTGGCTGTTTCAAGTACTATACTGAAGAGCAGTGCTGGTAGGGGACATCCTTATCTTGTTCCTGACTATAGAGAAAACTTTCAGCTTTTCCCCATTTAATATGATGTTGGCAGTAGATTTGTCATAAGTGGCTTTTATGAGGTTGAGATAAGGTCCTTCTATACTATTTTCTTCAGGATTTTATCATTAATGGATGTTAGATTTTGTCAAAGGCTTTTTTGCATCTATGGAGAAGATAATGTAATTTTCATCCTTGATTACGTTTATGTGATGTATTACATTTATTGATTTGTGTATTTTGAACCATCCTTGCATCCCTGGGATGAAGCCTACTTGTTTATGACACATGATCTTTTTGATGATTTGTTGCATTCTGTTTGCCAGTATGTTGTTGAGGATTTTTGCATCTATGTTCATTAAAGTGATTGGTCTATGGTTTTCTTTTTTGGTTGTGTCCTTATCTCATTTCTGAATCAAGGTAAGGCTCGCTTCCAGGAATGCCTTTGGGAGTACTGCTTGCCTTTCAATTTCATTAAAGAGTTTGAGAAGTATTGGCATTAGCTCTTCCCTGAAGTTCTTATAAATTCAGTGGTGAATCCATCAGGTCCTGGGATTTTCATAATTAGTACTTTTTTATTACTACTTCAATTTCATTACCTAATATTGGATTATACAAGGATTTTATATCTTCTTGATTCAGTTTTAATAATTCATATTTATCTAGAAATCTATCCGTATCTTCCCAATTCTCTAATTTACTGGAATACAGGTTTTCAAAGTAGTTACTAGTAATCTTCTGGATTTCAGCAGTCTCCGTTGTGATTTCACCTTTTTCATTTCTTACTGTAGAGATGTGGGCCTTTTCTTTCCCTTTTTGTTAAGATTAGCTAAGGGTTTGTCTATTTTGTTTATCCTTTCAAAGAACCAGATCTTTGATTTATTGATTCACTGTAATTTTTTTGTCTCAATTTCATTGATTTCTGTCCTGATCTTTATCATTTCCTTCTTTGTACTGGCTTTGGATTTGGATTGTTCTTGTTTTTCTAGGACCTTGAGATGCATAATTAGGTTATTTTTGTGGGCTTGCTCTGTTTCTTCGATGTGGATATTCACAGCTATAAACTTTTCTCTTAGGATTGTTTTATTATGTCCCATTCATTCTGGTATGTTGTACTGGAATTATCCTTTGATTCAAGGAACTGTCTCATTTCTTCCTAGATTTTTATGTGCCTCATTGATTATTCAAGAGTGCATGGTTTAATTTCCATGTATTTCCATATTTTCCATAGTCCCTTTTGCCACTGATTTCTAGTTTCATTGCCGTATGATCTGATAATATTGATGGTATAATATTGCTTCTTTTCCATTTAGTTAAGCATGCTTTATGGGATAATATGTGGTATATTTTGGAGAAAGGTGCTGCTAGAACGTGCATTCTGTTGTTCTGTAGAACACTCTATAATATATATTAAACCCATTTGTTTGAAGGTTTGGTTCAACTCTGGTATTTCTCTGTTGATTTTTTTGTCTAGTTGATCTATTTTTGGCAGTGTGGTACTGATGTCCCCCAATATAACTGTGTAGATTTTTATCCAATCTTTTATGTCCAGTAGTGTTTGGTTTAAGAAGTTGGGTTTGCCAATTTTCAGAGCATACAGGTTTATAACCGTAGTCTCTTCCCATTGAATTATTCCTTTAGCCAATATGTAGTGACCTTTTTGCCTCTTTTGATCAGTTTTTACTTTATGTACACTTTGGAAACAGGACAATCCCTCCAACTTGTTTTCAGGTTCCTGTTTCAAGGAATATTGTTGTCCAACATCTCATTTTTAGTCTATGAGTTTCTTTTTGGATTAAATATGTTTCTTATATGCAGCATACTTTGGGGTTTTGTTTCTTGATTTATTCTGCCAATCTGAATCTTCTGGTTGGGAAACTGAGACCATTCACATTGAGTGTTATCACCAAAAGGTATTAACTTATTCCTCTCTTTGCATTATTTTCCTGTTGCTGATTCCTTTTTCTCCCCTTCTGTTTAATTGTACACCCTGCCTAGTGTGTTTATTCCATTAGGCTTTTGGGTATTGCTGGATTCATTTTCTCTTTCTCAGATATATCCTTGAGAATTTTTGCACTGCTGGCATCATGAACATGAATTTCTTAAAGTGCTCTTTGAAGTGGAAACATCCTATTTCTCCACCAATTTTGAAAGAAAGCTTTGATGATATATCAATCTCAGTTGAAATTTGTTTTCTTTTAAGGCTTGAAACTCATCACTCCAAGCATTCCTGGTCTTTAAGGCTTGTACTGAAAAGTCTACTGGGTTTTCCTGTATAAGCGACTCATTGCTTTTCTCTAACAGCTGTTAAGATTCAGTCCTTGTGTTGGACTTCTGGGATTTTGCCTATGATGTCTTATAAAGAAGTTCTTTTCTGATTGTGGCTATTTGAGTTTTTATATGCTTCATTTATCTCTGTGTTAAATACCTTCTCCGTATTTAGAAAGTTTTCTATTATTTTGGTAAATAATATGCCATTTGTGCTGTCTTCTGATTTTTCACTAATTCCAATTAATCTTAGATTAGCCTTCTTTGCATCATCTAGCAGCTGTTGGTTCTATTTTCCATGTTCTCCCATTGTTTTTAAGGTATCTCAGAGTATTTAGTCACCTGCATCAGCCTTGCCATGTAGTTCTGACACTGCCCTCAAACTGGTCATTTCTGCGACTAATATTTTTCACTTAAATTTTTAATCTCCTGGATTTATATTTGGTACCTTTGTATGGACTCTACTTCTTTCCTAAACTGATCATTCATGTTTTGTTTTGTTGTATTTAGCTCAGATAGCTTTTCATTTGTGTGTTTCATAACCTCACTGGTCATTTTGTTTATTAAGTCAATTATCTGTTTAGAACCTTAATCTGTTTTTTTTCCCCTCTTCTTTTATCATTTCATATAATTCAGCTATTTGGCTTTTGATTTACTCCCCATTGATACCCCATGCATCAGCTTTAGGGAAGTTGGAAGATTTTGGTGACACTTTCTTCCTTTGTCTTCTCATTTTTTTTGTTTTTGTTTTGTTTTGTTTTGTTTTTGTTTATTTGTATGTTTGTTTTGCTAATGTTCTTGAGTCAATTATCATGGAAAGACTTTATTGCTAGTTACGGCAATATCTTTAGTGTTTTATTTTCTTTTTTTTTTTTTTTTTTTTTGGTGGGTACCAGGGGTCAACCTCAGGACCTTGCACGCCAGCAGGCGCCCATGCTGCTGAGTGATATCACCGGCCCTTTTTTCGTATGTGGGTTCCGGGAGTCAAACTCGGGCCCTCGCGCTTGCCAGGCAGGCGCTTATGCCGCTGAGCCATCTCACTGGCCCCTAGTGTTTCATTTTCAATAATGCACTCTGTGTGTGCCTAACTATAGGCCTTTGCTTCTGTCCCACTATCCAAGCACCTCTTTAAATTTGGGAAGGGAGTGTACAGTATAAGTAAACCATTACCCACTTTTCTGGAAATGAGATGCAGTATTGTTGATGACCCAAAAACAAACCAGATATTTGCATGCAGTGAAAACTAATTACTAGCAACACTGTGCCACCTAGCAGAGGCAAGGAAATCATCCACAATAATAGAGTCAAAGTCAAACCGAATTTTGATAAACCATGAGAACCAGTAAAAGCTACCACAGTACATGGAAGTCAGTGTGGAGATTCCTCAAAAAACTAGGGTTGGAGGTCCCATTTGACCCAGCTATTCCCCTTCTGGGTATCTTCCCAGAAGAACTAAAAACATCGTACCACAGCGATATATGTGCACCCATGTTTATAGCAGCACAATTTGTAATAGCCAGATCTTGGAAACAACCCAAATGCCCATCGACTGAGGAATGGATAAGAAAGATGTGGTATTTTTATACAATGGAGTACTATTCAGTCATAAAGAAGGATAAACTGGAGACTTTTGTAGGTAAATGGATGCAACTCGAGAAAATACTCATAAGTGAAATAAACCGGACACACATGTGTAAGCATTGTATTGTCTCTCTAGTATGAGAAACTGAAAGAGTAAATAAGATCCAAAATGTACAATAGACACGGTGATTCAAAAAGAAACTGGTAAAAAGGAAAGAGCGACTGGAATAGGGGAATAGGGAAAAGAAAGAAGGGAAAGGAAAAAAATTGTATATATGTATAAGATGGTTAAGATAGATACACTACCAATTTTACTTAGTTCATTGAAGAGTAAGGTTTGTGCCAATATTGTTTGGACAATTGAATGCTAATATCTGGTATCCTGAATAACTAACTTAAAGATAATAATACGTAATGCATTAACCATTGTTACCCTCCTATTATGTTGTTTTGAAAATTTGTTCTTTTTTCATTTGTTTTGTTTTTTCTTCTCTTTAAAATGAAAAAAAAAGTACCACAGTACCACCCTCAGCCATAGAAAAGAGACCTATAATTATAAACATGAAGATAAACCAAATATTGATATACATTAAATATCTACTAAATGAAACTGTATCAACATTAACAATAAAAAATAACTCAACAATAATAGCACAGAATTGACTAAGTACCTAAAGATTAATAAAGCTTAATAGTAATAGAAGTAAAGATGGAGGGGTGGAGAAAAGGAAAATGAGTGAAGTAAAATTTGAAAAATAAGGAAAAGGAAGATGAGAAAAGTAAGATAAAGTATCCTATTAAGAAGTAAGAGAAAATTAAGAGAATTAGGGTAAAGTAACAAAAAAAAGCAAACAAGAGAAAAAAGAAAAAGGAAAAACAGCAAAACAAAGGAAAAAGAAAAAATCCAAACTCCAAAAGCCAGTGATGAAGAAACGAGTTAAAGAGGAAATCCTCCACGTTTCCGGAGGCGTGGTTTCTCTCCGGAGGGTGCAGTGTCGCAACTCCAGAGATACAGGGCAGAGAGACTGAGTCACTGCTAATGTCTACTTTTTTTTTTTCTGCTCTCACATTTGTGTGTGTGAATGCTTAATCATGCCTCACCTTTCCACTGGGCACGATCAGTCAGTCATGTCCATCCTAAGGCTGTACATGCATTTGCTCCGGTTTCTCTCAGTTTCCACGTCTTAGTTTCTGCGCACTCCAAGTCACGGCTTTCTCTGCCTAGCTTTATGGCCTGTGGTTTGTGCCCCACCCACCATCCCCACTCTTACTCCAAGGACCCTCTGTCGGTAAGCCCCAGGCCGTGGCAACCATCCAAACTGAGGCATACCCTTGCTCACATTGGTAGATGGGGAAAGCAAAGCAGACCACTAAATTCTGTGCTGGATATAAACAGGACTGGGGGTTCAGGCCGACCGCTGGACCTCGCACCAGCCCTTTCAGACTCAGCCCCTCTGGAAGCCACATTGTGCTTGCCTGGCTTCTCAACTAAGAGTGTGGGACCTCTGTGTCTTTCCTGGCCTGAACTTAGCCTTCACCCTCACCCTCTCCGTGATGTTCTCTTGTGACTATTTTTCCACCCAGTCATTGTAGTGGGGTGGCCCGAGAAACCCCTAAGTATAGTTGTTCTGTAGTTCAATAATAAACAATTAACCATTCCGAAAATGGCTTCTGACTTTACAGTCTCAAATATGGGGATCCTGCAGTGGATTTCTTCTCCAACACCAGCCTGCCATACAGAAGGATTCACTTTCAGAGTAAAACCCCATACTGCTTTTGCAGTTTACAATAGCTGTGGGCTTTTGTTGAGGTTAGTGCTGCTGATCTGGTCTGTTGTTTCTCCCTGGGGCTTTCAAGCCTCTCCAGGCTTATCTTGTGTCAGCACAGATAGGTTCCCCCATGCCGGAAGCCAGAAGTCAGCATTCCAGACTACTTTGTTCTTTTCGCTGTATTGTGCTCCATTTCTCCAGCTTCTCTGTAATTTCTCATTTTCCTGTCAGCTTCCTCCCAATTCCCAGAGATCTGCCTTTTTCTTCACCAAGTTGTTGTTTTCCAAGTGTCTCAATTTCACATCTTGGAAAGGTAGTATTTTACTGCCAGTTTCTAGCCCACCGTTTTTCATCCTCCATCCTGATCCACTTCACATTAAAACTCCTCTTGCAACCTTGTCCAACTGATGAACCCGAACAACAGTGCCTCTGACCAGGGAATACACTGTGGCTTGGCCAGATGTGAGGTACTGCAGTGCACATCCAGTAGCTCAGCACAAGTGCACATCTTAGCCATTAGTCTTGCCAAATAGCAGAGCCCAGCCAGCTATCCAGTGCAAAATCAGAACAAAAGGCATCTGGAGAAAGAAAGCGTGTGCTGCCTACACAGAGTCGTTATCAGCTGATCCACTCAGGATAATAGGTTATACTACATAGTGAGGGTCTGTCCCTGCCAAAGAACACCAGTGAAAGTCAAAAAGTGAGAGGGGAGTGACTGTCTCCACAGTCATATAAACACCAAAAAAGAACACAGGGATTCTGGTTTTAGTATGATAATACGATAACATACACCGAAGAAGTCAGGAAGGAAAGAGTTGCCTGCATCACCCCTACCCCAACACTAAGCAGTGCAGTGTACAGAAACATCTGCCTCTTGCCGTAGTTCCAGGCCTCTTATAGTGAAACCCAGTGCCCCCAGGCCAGGGCCCAAGGACTGAACTTCAAAATATCCATTAGCCAGGTGGCCAAGGAACTGTTTCCACCACCCCGGCCCAGGCTCAGGAAGCACATCATGGAATAAGACGCCGCCTGCTTGTGGTTAGGGTAGCAAAGTGAGCCCAGGACTTTGCCTCAGAGCTCAGAACCAGACCCATTAGTGAGACCCAGCACTAGGCAGAACCAAAACAGTCCTAACCCCTGGCCAGTATGTGCAGAAACAGACCCTCATGCAAGGCAAGGGCCTCCGGTCTAGAGGGACAGACTTGTGCGTCTGCATCATCGCCAGCCAGAGTGACTCTCAGTTCACCCCCGAGACTGTGCAGGTCCCTGTAGCTGCCAACTGACGTGTAACCCAGATTAGAATCAGTTTTGAGGGTCAGGGGAATATGGCCTCAACCTCGTCCCCCAACCTCACATACCTTTCCCTCGGGAATGTAGCAAAACTCCTTTCCCTCGGGGTTAAGACAGGGTCATAAGGGGCCGGTGAGATGGCTCAGCGGCTTAAGCGCCTGCCCAGCAAGCACGAGGGCCCGAGTTCGACTCCCGGAACCCACATACGAAAAAGGGGCCGGTGATATCGCTCAGCGGCACGGGTGCCTGCTGGCGCGCGAGGTCCTGAGGTCGACCCCCCGGTACCCACAAAAAAAAAAAAAAAAAAGACAGGGTCATAAGCATAGAATTGCACCTTGGGATCAGTGTCAGGCCAGTGAAAATCAACACTGAGCAGATCCTCACAACCCGTGTCCACAACCCGTGTCCACAGGTAAATATCTCCTGATGGGGCCTCTGGACCTGCCTCAGTGCCAGGCAGAAAGATATGTGGTCCTGACTAATTAAACTTCTATCCTGGCCAGTGTTGCCAATAGCTGGTTGTGGGGATCTCAGTCATGTGTTCATCCCCAGCAGCAGGTGGGCTATAGCAGTGTGGGTCTTGGTCCTTCCTTGTGCTGCAGTGGTCTCATCGAACTGTGTGCTCTGAGTGTGACCCAATAATGTGGCAGTGGGGAACACAAGACTCCCACTCCATCCTTCCTCCGATCTCAGACAATACAATGCAGAGTAATGATCTGCTTGAGGGAAAAAGGGAGGCAGGGCCCAAGACATTACATAACAGACGGGGGCCAGTCTCTCTATGGTGAGGCCCAGAGCCTGGCAGAATCCTACAGCATCACACAGTGATGACTGGGCAAGGAGTCAGTGCCTACATGGCACCAGCGTAGGCCCACGAAGACCCTACACTTTTTAGGCACTCCAGTCATTCATTCCGAAGAACACAGAAACTGTGGATTTGGGACAAACTTGGGCTTGGTGCACACTCTAGCAGTAAAATCTAGGCCATGCTTAGTCTGAAATTGAAGGGATAGAATAAGATATTCCATGAAAATGGAATCAAACACATCTGTTACCAAATATGTCTTATAAAAGCATATCTTATATCATTATAAAAGCATAATGATAGTTATCAGAGGCTGGGGAGAGTATAGGGAAGGAAAAGATGGGGAAGTTTGATCAATAAGTATTAAGTTAATGTTAGGAGAAAGAAGTCTGTATTCTCTTGCACAGTAGGGTGACTATAGACAATGATAATGTACTGTATATTTCAAAACAGCTAGAAGAATGTATTTGGAAACTTTTACCATAAAGTAATGATAATTACTTGAGAAAATATGTTCAAGGTAACTTGCACATTATACAAGATATACATATATCAAATGATCACTTGGTAGTCATACAGAACAAAAAGAAACTCAGAATAGCAAAAGCAATACTGGGCAACAAAAGCAAAGCAGGAAGCATCACAATCCTGGACTTCAAGTTATATTACAAAGTTACATTGATAAAAACAGCATGTACTGGCACATAAACAGACATGTAAATCAATGGAAGACGAACAGAGGATGCAGAAACAACCCTGGGCACATTCAGTTATTTGATGTTTGACAAAGGGGCCAAAAACATGCAAGGAAGGAAAGATAGCCTCTTTAATAAATGGTCCTGGGAAAACTGGCTATCCACATGCAAAAGATTGAATCTAGACCCATATCTCTCATCACATACTAAATTAAAATCAAAATGGATCAAAGATCTAAACATTAAAATAGTAACACTTAATGTGCTGAAAGATAAAATATTTAAACTCTTGAAATCATAGGTATAGCCAAGGACTTTCTAAACAAAACCCCAATTGCACAGAAATAACATTATGAATCAATAAATGGGATCATATCAAGTTAAAAAGCTTCTGCACAGCAATGGAAACAACCAACAAGAGACAGCCTACAGAATGTGATAAAATTTTTGCCAGAATTTTTCAGATCAAGATTAATACCTAGAGGACTGGGGATATATCTCAGCGGCACAAGCACATGCCTGGCAACTGCAAGGTCCTGAGTTTGATTCCCAGTACCAAACAAACAAACAAAAAAAAAAAAAAAAAGATTAATACCTAGAATGCATAAACAACCCAAAAAATTAGATGCCCCAAAATAAAAGGCCCAATCAAAAAATGGGCAACTGAAATGAATAGACACTCCTCAGAAGAAGTACAAATGACCAACAAATACATGAAAAAATGTTCATCATTGCTGGCCACTAGATAAATGAAAATTAAACAACACTAAGACTCCATCTTACTCCAGAAAGAATGGCTACCATCAAGATATCAAATAATAACAAATACTGGTGAGGTTGTGGGAAAAAGGAACCCTTCTCTATTGTTAGTGGGAATGTAAACTAGTACAAACATTATGGAAATCAGTATAGATATTCCTCAAAAAGTAACACTAGAAATTTCATTCAAGCCAGTTATTCCCCATCTAGGTATCTCCCTGAAACAACTAAAGATGTCATGTTACAGTGAAATATGCATATCTATATCCTTAATGCAAAGGAATTATGGTGCACAATTATGAGACCTAATGCATGCAAAATGGGCAGTCAAAAAGGAAAGAATAGGTAAAAGTACCCAGAAAGCATATTTAAAGAAATAATAGATGAAAAATTTCCTAATCTGAAAGAGGTAATGTCAAGGTATAAGAAGTACAGAGGTTTCCTATAAATTCAAACAAAGATCAAATAATTGAATATGTCTGGGGAGTTTTCTGAATCCTCAGTTCTGTTCCATTGATCCATGTGTCTGTTTTTGTTCCAGTACCTTGCTGTTTTTATCACTATTTCTTTGTAGTATGTCTTCTGGAAATCTGGTATTACTATGCCACCTGCTATGCTCTTATTGCCCAAAATTACTTTTGCTATGTGGAGTCTCTTCTGGTTCCATATGAATTTTAAGATTTTTTTCTCTAGATCAGTAAAGCATGCTGTTGGTATTTTTGGGGACTGCATTGAATCCATACAGTAGTTTTGTTGTTGTTGTTGTTTTGGTTTGGTTTGGTTTGGTTTTTTCTTATATGTGGGTAAAAGGAGTTGAACTCATGACCTTGCGCTTGCCAGGCAGGCGCTTATGCCACTGAGCTATATCACTGGCCCTCATAGTTTTGAAAGTATGGCCATTTTTACAATATTGGTTCTGCCTATCCAGGAGCAAGGGACATCTTTCCATTTTCCGATGTCTTCTTCAATCTCCTTCTTCAGAGTACTCTAGTTTTCTTTGTAGAGGTCTTTCACTTTGGTTAGGTTAATTCCTAAGTATTTCATTTTTCTTGAAGCAACTGTGAATTATTGTTTTCATAATTTCCTTCTCATCCCATGCATTGTTGGTGTACACAAATGCTAATGATTTTTCTGTGTTGATCTGGTATCTTGCTACTTTGCCAAAATTGGGTATTAATTCCAAGAGTTTCTTGCTGCAGTTCTTTGGGTCTTCCCTGTACAGTATCATGTCATCTGCAAATAATAATAATTTGAGTTCTTCCTTTCCTATATGTACCCCTTTTATTTCTTTCTCTTGCCTAATTGTTCTGGCTAATGTTTCAAGAACTATGCTGAATAGCAGAGGTCATAATGGACAACTTTGTCTTGTTCCTGATTTTAGGGGGAATGCTTTTAGCTTTTCCCCATATTTAGTGTGATGCTAGCTTTTGGCTTGGCATAGATAGCTTTTATCATATTCAGGTATAGTTCTTCTATACCTGTTTTTTTTCAGGGTTTTTATCATGAAGGGGTATTGGATTTTGTCAAAAGCCTTTTCTGCGTCTATTAATATGATCATGTGATTTTTGACCTTGCTCCTGTTTATGCAATGTATTACATTTATAGATTTACATATGTTGAACCAACCTTGCATCTCTGAGATGAAACCTACTTGATCATGGTGCATCAGCTTTTTGACAATATACTGCATTCTATTGGCTAATATCTTTTTTAGGATTTTTGCATCTATGTTCATTACAGAGATTGACTTATAGCTCTCTTTTTTAGTTGAATCTTTATCTAGCTTTTGGATCAGGGTTATAGTGGCTTCCATAAATGAATTTGGGAGCACTCCATTCCTTCCAATTTCTTTGAACAGCTTGAGGAGTATTGGTGATATAACAATATTAAAGGTTTTGTAGAATTCAGCCATGAATCCTTCAGGGCCTGGGCTTTTTATAGTTGGTAGATTCTTTATTACTGAGTCAATTTCATTACTTGTGACTCAGTTGTTAATATCATAGAAGTAGACAGCAGAGTAATAGTAGAGACTAGGAAGATGAGGAGAGAGGAAGGATAGAAGGAGGTTGGATAATGAGCACCAAAGTAGAGTTTGATAAGACAAATTGGAGGGTTCTGCACAGCCATAGGCTATTGTCTATAAATTTTATTACATATTTTGAAATAAAGAGAAACCTCCAAAGGGTACCAATACACAAAAATGATAAATGTCTGAGGACAAGAAAATGCTCATTACCCAGATTTGACCATTATATGATACTTTGCATATAAGTACCAAAGTATCATACTGTATCCCATAAATTATATATAAATACGTGTCAAATACCATTAGTAAGCACCTTCTAGGACACATATTTTGAGATCCAAACATGTGCATAGTGAATGACTAAGTTTAGCATTAGTTGATACTACAGAACAATTTTCCTTATTAGTTGTGCTGATTTATAAAATGAACTGGCAGTTCTCGCAGTTCTATGATTCTTTCTAATATTTGAGCTAATTAGTTTTTATTTAATGTTTTTAATGATCATATTAATGGGCAAATAGTGGTACTGCACTCTGGTTTTTATCATCATTTTCCCAATGAAGAATAATGCTAAGTACCTTCTTAAAGTGTTTTTTAGTCATTTGTACATTCTCAGTTGAAATGCCTGCTCAAGACTTCTGGTCCTTCCTTTTATTTTGTTGGATTATTTGATTTTTCCTATTGATTTGTAGGAAGTTTTAAAAATATATAATCATTGTATGAACCCTTCAGTGGTTTACCTATATTATATATACCTTCTCCTACGTTCCTGATGAAAGATAATTTTAATTTTAATAAACTCTAATTTCTCCATCTTTTCATTTAAAAAATTCAAACAAAAGATGTTCACAGAGAAATAATAATCAAACTTTCAACCATAAAAGGCAAAGACAGCAATAAAGGTCAGAGAGCACAAAGAGAAAAGAAGTCCATTACATACAAAGGAATCCCAATATGGCTGTGGTGACTTCTCAACACAAATTTTGTGTAACAAATTTGAATCATATATTAAAAGCACTAAAGGAAAAAATTGTCAACCAAGAATGCTTTATTCAGCATAGCAATCTTTCAGAAATGATGCAGAAATAAAAACTTTCCATACAAGCAAAGTCAGTGTAGTTCATAACCACTTGTCCTGTTTCATAGGCATTGCCTAAACTAAAAAGGCGGTTGTTAAAAAAAAAAAAAAAAACTACAAAATGCAATATTATAACTAAAGAGATCAATATTCAGAAAATTTTAGGATTGAAATGTTGGTATAAGCAATTCTATGCCTATTACAAAAATTAAAGGACAAAATCATTAATAATAACTATGGCTAACAGAAATTGTCAAGGAATACACATTACAAAGTGACATAGTCAGATATAAAAATCACAAATGTTAGAGGAAGGAAATATGAAGTTGTGTATGAAATCACAATTGTTATCAGCTTGAAATAGATTGCTGACCTGCAGTCTGAACAGATGTAAGATGGTCTGTGTAAGCCTCCCAAAAAATGGAAAGCAAAAATCTGTAGAACACACAAAAAATTAAATTTTAAAAATCAAAGTGCACCACCATGCAAAATCATCAAACCACAAAGGAAGACAACAACAGAGAAAAAATTTACCTACCAAGAAACCAATTAAAATAGCAACAAAACTTCAAATATATTACAGATTTGGTTCCAGATCACCACAATAAAACAAGTCACATAAATTTTTTGGTTTTCCACCACATATAAAAGTTAAATTTCCACAGCACTATCAACAATTAAGTTTGTAATAACTAGCATTTTTATATATCTTAATTTTAAAATATTTTATTCCTAAAACATTCTAATGATGATCTGAGCCTTCAACAACTCATAATCTTATTTCCGGTAGATCAGCTCACCTCCATGTTGATGGCCAATTACTGATGAGGGTGGTGCTTTCTGGTGGTTAAGCTGACTGTGGCAATTTCAAGAAATAAGACAAAATGGAAGCATGCCACATAGATTGACTCTTCCTTTCCAAAACATTTCTCTATAACATGTGATTGTATTTGATAAAATTTTATTCAAAATAGAACTTTTCAAAGAAAGTCCTAGAATCTGATAGCTTCACTGCTGAATTAGACCAAATATTTAAAGAACTAATACCAATTCTCTGCCAACTTTTCCAAAAAGTAGACAAGGAAGAATATTTTCAAAGTCTTTTTACAGGGCTAGAATTACTCTAACCCTAAACCCAGAGAAAGACATCACAGGAAAAGAAAACTATAGGCTAGTATTCTTGATGAACATAGATACAAAAATCTTCAACAACTATCAAACCAAATTGAATACTATTCACCATTATCAATTGGAGTTCATCCCAAGGATGTAAGTATGGTTGGACATTCACAAATCAATAAATAGGATACACACATTAACAGAATGAAAAATAAAAATATATAGTCACCTCATTAGATACATAAAAATCACTGGGCAAATTTAATCTCCTTTCCTAGTAAAATTTCTCAAGTTAGGTATAGAAAGAATTGTGTTATACTGTAACACAATAAAGGCCACATATAATAAGCCTACAACTAACATATCAACTGTGAAAAATTGGAACCATTTTCTCTAAGATGATGGGAAAGACAAGAATGCCCACTGTTTAGAGTCAACATAATAGTGGAAGTTCTCGTCAGAGCAATAAGGCCAGAGGAAATTTTATAAAAGGTGTCTTAGCTACTTTTCTCATTGCTGAGACAAAATACCTGACATCCAAGGTTAAAGGAGGAAAGGTTTACTTAGCTCACACTTTGTAGAGGTTTCAGTCCATAATTGGTTGGTGCCAAGGCAGAGCAGCATATGGCAGAAGTGCAATAGTTCATGGTGGTGGAAAACAGCAAAAGTAGCAAGTGAATGAGGCAAGAGAGAGCCTCTTTCCACCCCTTATATTGTATGCTGGCTACCGGCCCTAGGGTGGGTGCAGCACTCACACCCAAAATCCCAGCATTAGACCAGGAATCAGTCACAAACTCTAGAATCCCACCCCCATGACTGCATGAGGCTTTGGGGGGGACATCTAGACACAAACCATAACATTCTGCCCCTGGGCCCCCAAAGACTCAGATACATTCCTTTGTGCAAAAGGCATTTAGTCCATCTCTAAGAGTTGCCAAAGTCTTAACAGTTTCAGCATTGCTGAAAAGTCCAAGTCCCAACTCTCCTCTGAGATTTAAGGCAAACTCCTAACTGTGAGCCCCTGTACAAATGAAAAGAAAGTTAAACACTTACAACATTCGATGACATAAGGTAGACATTTCTATTCCAAAAGTTACAAACAGGAGGATACAAAGGGTTGTGACAAAAGCAAGTCCAAAATCCAGCAGGGCAAACATTAAGTCCTCTAGTTCCATGTGCAGCATCCAAGGCAATATGTGGCAAGTTGTGAACTCCAAGGGCTTGGGTAGCTCTGCCTCTATGGCACTTCTGTGGTTGTACCATGACTTCACTCTTGGGCCCCCTCTGCTCCTTCCTTGCAGTTTTCCTCAGACGATTCATGTTTCTGGCTTCTTCAAACTTCTGGGGTCTCCACTGCACCTTTGGCTTCACACTCACAGCTTCACACACTGCCCTCTCAGGGGTGCACTGTCTGTCCTCCCAGGCCTTCTGTAATCTGGATAGAAGCCTTCCTGAACCCACAACTCTTCCATTCTGCATGCACCTAAAACCAGCACCATATGGATGATGCCAAGGGTGCTGCAACCTGGAGCAGTAGCCAGGCTTTTCTCTCTCTTGGCTGTAGGGGACCAGAGCCTGATCACTAAGCACTCTGAATCCAATTCTGAGGAACAAATTCTGTATGCTATCATCATTCTGGAACATGGTGCTCTGGGGCTTTCTTCCTAAAGCAAAGTTTTTCACTTTTGCAATTTTGAAGCTGCAAAGTGTGGAGTCCTGCTGCTTCTTGTAATGCCCTCAGGCAATCTTTTCTATTCTACTGTTCTTTCTCAGCAATCAAGATCTCCTCAGCTCTATCTTTGCAGTCCACAGCTTTACTGGAGCTTCCTTTCTGGTCAAACTCACAAGGTTTAAAATCATTCCGCTGGCCTCTTTGCTCTTGATTCTCAACATAGATCTGGCTAAAAAAAAAAAAAAAAAAAAAAACCGATAGTAGTTATGCCACCACTTCAACATTCTACTGCCTTGAAATTTCTTCTACAAGATTAATTAGTCTGCCACCTTTAATCTCAGTTTCAGGCAAAATCTCTGGACACGAGCAAAATGCAAACAAAGTGTCTGCCAAGCCATAACACACATCATCTGGAGTCCAACAGCCAATGGAGTCCTTCCTCCCAACAGAAACCTCCTGAGCCTGGTCTTTACTGGCAGGATTTCTACAGCCTTCTGGTATTCTGAGCTCTGACCAGAATAACCCATACTGTAGAGCATCAGGCATTCCAGCTCTACCTTTTCAGCTGGCATCTCTGAACCTTTCCTCACTCTTCCCCTTCCCACAAGCCAATTCCAAAGACTCTTGAGCCACATGGCCAGGTAATGTCACAGCAACAACCTCACTCCTGGTACCAAAATTTGTCTTAGTTACTTTTCTCTCGTTGCTGAGACAAAATACCCAACACCCAAAGTTAAAGGAGGAAAAGTTTACTTAGCTCACAGTTTGTGGAGGTTTCAGTCCATAATCGGCTAGCTCCAAGGCAGGATGGCACATGGCAGAGGGGCAACTGTTTATGATGGCAGAAGACAGCAAAAGCAACAAGAGCAAGAAAGGGGGAAATAAGCCTCTTTCTGCCCCTTTTATCTTATCCAGACTGCTGGGATTAGGGGGGTGCCAATCCAGTCAGTGAACTGATCTAGCAATCACTCACTCTTAATCCCAGCACCTTTAATCCCAGCATTGCACTACAAATCAATCACAAACTCTAGGTTCAGCTACCTCCAAAAAAGCCCCATTTAAAAGTTCATGAGGCATTCAGACACAAACCATAACAAAAGACATCCAAACCGGGAAGAAAGAAGTTTGCTGATTGATGACATGATCATACACAGAGACAACTCTAAACATCCCATCAAAAAGCTGGTAGAGGCTGGGGATATAGCTCAGTGGCACAGCACTTGCCTAGCAAGCACAGGATCCTGAGTTCAATACCCAGTACAAAAAAAAAAAAAAAAACCTAGAGTTGATTTTTTTAAATTCAGTAAAGTTACAGGATTTACAATATTATTACACTTATTCAGGTCTTATGTTATTCAATTGTCATACTTTTCTCTCATTGCTGAGACAAAATACCTGATACCCAAAATTAGGGAAGAAAAGGTTTGTTTAGCTCATAGTCTGTAGAGGTTTCATAATCTGCTGGCTCCGAGGCAAGGTAGCATATGGTAGAGGGGCAACAGTTCATAGCAGCAGAAGATACTGAAAGCAACAACAGCAAGAAGGGTAAAAGGGGCAAAAAGGGAGGAGAGAGAGAGCAAGCCTCTTTCCATCCCTTATAGTGTATGCAGGCTACCCACCCTAGGGTGGGTGTAGCACTCATACCACCAGTCCCAGCACTAGACAATGAACCAATCACAAACTCTAGATTCAGCTGCTTCTGAAAAGCCCACCCCCCCAAGACTTCATGAGGCTTTGGGGGGACATCCAGACACAAACCATAACATTAATCATCCTCACTACTATTCTTTTTCAGGAGATGGAATTGAGACTTATTTTCTCTTATTTATTTTAATTGTCTGTTTTCAATATAATACTATATAATTGTTTGTTTGTTTGTTTATTTTTGTGGGTACTGGGGGTCGAACTCAGGACCTCACGTGCCAGCAGGCGCCCGTGCCACTGAGCTATATCACCGGCCCTTTTTTCGTATGTGGTTTCCGGGAGTCGAACTCAGGACCTCGCGCTTGCCAGGCAGGCGCTTATGCTGCTGAGCCATCTCACTGGCCCAACACTATAAAATTGATTGTTGATAAAGATAAAGCGGTGTGCAGCCACCTGTTTAAAGGATTTTGGCTGCAGTGCTGCTTCAGTTGAGATCCGGAGGTCCAGGACTGTCACCTCATCACTCGCCATCCTCTCTGCTCTGCTCTGCTCCTGATCCACTTGATCTTCAAGCCTCTCTTCCTCTGCACCATGTTAAGATCAGTAATGACTGCACGTGACTAAGTCGAAGGCCAATTTCTCAACTGCTCACCAGCTACTGACACCACCCACTGACCAATGAACCCATCACTTGAGATTGTGGACAGCACACTTTCCAGGTCTTCCTCTCCCCAACATCTGCTCCTTCTCATGTTTAACTCACTACTTTGACATGCCACATTTGTTTATATTAAATTCCCATAGGCATCTCACCTAATTCCGAAACTTTGGATCCATCGATCCATTTCTCTATGTATTTTTTGCTGGATCCAGTGCTTCCTCCAAACTTCTAACTGATGAAGAGTCATTCACATCTCTTCTTTATTCAGTCTCTATCTACTTTTGGTAGGAAATCCTCCAGCCCTTGAGGAATAATCTTCAAAATGACCATAACTTAATTTTGGTCACATTGAAACATCAATTCCTCAAAAACTGCCGAGGGCACAGTAAATCTATTTTAGTTTGCTAGGATGCTTCCAAACTGCTTCTCCAAATTCCTAGAGATATCCTCATCCTGGAGGTCTTATGTGGCTCCTGATCACATCAGGATCCACCCTGGGGGAAGAGAAGGAAAGATTATGCCCTTCTGTGAATCCCATGACACAGAAGTTGCTTACATCACTTCTGCTTTGCTCTCGTTGGTCAGCTAGTCACACAGTGTTATCACAGTCATGAAAGACTGGGAAATGGGGTTTTTTATCTTATTTAGATCTCTTAGAAATATTATGTGACAGAAAGAGAGAATGGATATTGGAGAAAGCTAGCAGCTTCTCTAGCCTCTGACTGTCTCTCAAAGTCTGCGTTCAGGGGAAAATATTTTGAACGCTCCTCAGAAGTAATGACTGACATGAGAGAGAACAGAGGAAAAACCTTGGAAAGGGCTCCAGAAGAGTGGGGCAGATTTGCAATGGCCCTTCGCAGTGTGATCTCAGGAAAATCCCTTTGTCTCTTCTTAACCTGCCTCTGTTAATTAAGGATGGTCTTTAAAGAACACGGGGTACTTTCATGAGCAAACCAGGCATGATATCTCTTACAAAGCTTCAGATTTCATGAAGACAAATACCACAAACCCTAAAAACAGACATTCAGTTATGTTTCCTTGGGGGAAATAAGAGGTTCTGGTTTTACTTTCACCTCTTTTCTGGCCAGTCAAGGTTATAGGAGCTTTCGGCTCTTGCACATGCTGGATGCTATAGACTCAGCCTCTGTATCCCTGGAAGTTGTTGGATCCTCTCTCCACGTGGAGTCCTCCTGCCTCGGTGAAACTTCTGGATTATGAGGCCAAGGTCATTCCTGGATTCTGACTTCCTGATTTTCAGTCACCTCTTTTTTGTTCCCTGTTTGGTTAGCTTCTCTTCCTCTCCGTTTCTGGAATTTGCTTATGCTATATGGGACACAAGCTGGGAATTACTCTTCTGCTTTTCCCTCATCCATAGGTAATTACCCAGAGCAGTGGTGCATACAAAGGACTGGTCACAACAGTGGACTCTCAGAGTCTGTGTTCAGGGGAAAATATTTTGAAGGCTCCATGCACGGTGGGGTTCACAGCTACACTGTATGAGGCCACAAGCTAATTGCTGATTTTGTTTGTGCTTCAGTTGCATCCTCTGAAAAAATGGGGGGGATACTAATTGTTACCTCTAGACTATTCAAGGATTTAGAGAGACAATGCTTCATACACTCTCAATAGCTGCTGTTCATTATTCACTCAGGTGGGAGCTACTCCTCTTTCTCCAGTGGAAATCTGCATGAGCAACTCTCCTCATAAGCTGAGCCCTGTTTTTGTTTTTTGTTTTTTTTTTTTTTTAACTGCTCCTCACAGACTCCTCAAATAAAAGCTTAAATCAGCAAAACAAACTCTGCTACAAATCTTCTGGGAGAGAAAATGGGATTGATTTTTTGTTCACACCCCTGAACTGTACTCAGTAATCATCCACCAACATCCACATATTTATACCTCTCTCCAGTGGCACTCAGACCTCATCAGTACTGACCCCTCTCTCCTCAGCATTGCTGAGCCATTCTGCTCAAACACAAACCGCACCCACGCACAGTACCAAAATTCTTCTAGGTCCTCACCAAAACCATATTGAAAAGCACAAGAGTGGTCAAATTTAGTTATTTGAACACCCGTTAGTAATTCTTCTAGACACACCCAGAGCAATCCTCCAAAAGAACAATGATGAATGAAAGCTCCTTCATCTCAGTATGTGTTCTAATCCCTTCTACTGTATTTTCATTCCACCCAAATATTAAGTCCTGTTAAATTCCATGTTCACTCACTGAGCAAGTATCAATACATAGCCTGCAGCTACGACAAATCTAGACATCAGGAGTACACACGGTGCTTTAGTCCTCAATGGCTGACACATTAGGACATTTCTGGGTTCATCTGACCCGGCCACCCTCACACCTGTCCTAGCAAGAACTCACATGTCACTCATGGCCCTAAAATAAGGTATTCTTTCTCCTGCTTAGGAATACCCTGAGTCATGGGAGTGTCATGATCACCTCCGTCTTTCTGAACTCTGGCACCTGAGAGAAATTTTCTGGCCAGGACAGAGTAGTACTTGGGTCCTGAGCCCAGGCACGTTGAGTGGGGACGCTGGGAGCGTAGAACATTCCCACGTCAATAAGGGATCTGTGCTGCACTGCAGAGACTCCAAGCTTTACAGTAAGCAATAAATGAGTTAGTATCCAGGTCGCAAGACTCCCCGACTTTGAATAATTTACTTATCCTTGCCCCTCCAAGGTCCCATGCATGACACTAATTGTCCCACGGGAGGGCGATCCTGAGAATCAGGGGTCCTGCAGCAGGGGCTCACGTCCTGTCTATCTTCCAGGATCATCAGTGGAGGGCTTCTGAGCATGGATCCAAACACACCGACTTGGAGGACAGAAGTCACAACAACAAAAGGAAAAGATGGAGGCGTTCCTGGAACTTTCAATGAAAAGGACCTGGTCCCAAATTTGGTGATCCTCATCTCTGCACTGGTTGGACTCGCAGGAAATTCCATCGTGCTCTGGCTCCTGGGTTTCCGCATGAGCAGGAACGCCTTCTCCATCTACATCATCAACCTGGCTGCAGCCGACCTCCTCTTCCTCTGCTGCCACATTATAGATTCCCTGCTGGTACTTGTCAAGTTTTCCCATCCCGAGGTTGTCTTCCTGCCCTGCTATAAGACCGTGATGATGTTTCCCTACATCACAGGCCTGAGCATGCTGAGCGCCATCAGCACCGAGCGCTGCCTGTCTGTCCTGTGTCCCATCTGGTACCGCTACCGCCGCCCCAAATGCACGTCAGTTACCGTGTGCACCCTACTCTGGGTCATGTCCCTGCTCATATGTGTTCTGAACAAGTCTTACTGTGGTGTGATGGATATCAACATTAAGAGAGCCAAGTGTCTGACAGCTAATTTTTTCACTGCCACGTGCCTGGCTGTTTTAGTTCTGATTCTCTCTGGGTCCAGCCTGGCCCTGCTGGTCAGATCCTTGTGTGGCCCCCGGCAGATACAGCTGACCAGACTGTATGTGACCATCCTGCTCACGGTGCTGGTCTTCCTCCTTTGTGGCCTGCCTTTGGGCATCTACTGGTTCACGTTAATCTGGATTCTGGATAATTTTAGTAATAATTTGCAGTATGGTCTTTACCTGGCCTCCGTTGTCCTGTCCTCTGTGAACAGCTGTGCCAATCCCATCATTTACTTCTTTGTTGGCGCCTTCAGGCAGCACCTGAAGAAGCAGACCCTGAAGTTGCTTCTGCAGAGGGCTCTGCAAGACACCCCTGAGGAGGATGAATATGGAGGCCGTGTTCCTCAAGGAACCCTGGAGATGTCCAAAAGCAGAGAAGGACAGTGATGAAGAGCCTCTGCCCTGGTCCGGAGAGGGCTCTGGGAGTACTCCCCTGCCACTTTTGACAGTTGTCTGCTCTCTTCTCAACCTCATGCCTCTGAAATGCCTCAATTATTCCTCAGTGTCTTCAAAAAGACATTTTCTAGTTTTCCTGACCAAAAAAGCATTAGTTTGAAAGTAGACCATGTCCATCTTTCTTGATATGATATTAACAATAAACTTCTCATGTGAACTTTCTCTGAATCAAATGGTATATCAAATGGTATACTAACATTCGTTCAGTATAATTAATTATGCTACTGATGCCATTTGGATGCCACAAGTTTTTGTATGCACTCGTTTTTCTTTTGTGAAATGGGTTGCCTTTGAGTACCACACTTTGTCACATGTATAGACACACATAAACTCCACCGTTCAGGACATGGAACCACAACTTCCCCACACAAGAACTCCTTTGGGCTCTCCCCTCATGGCCACATCCACCCTCATCCCACTTCCCAAAACCTGAGCAATCACTAACCTGGTCTCCCTCTCTATAGGTTTTTCATCTCAAAAATGCTATTTACACAGTATCATCCAGTACGTAACCTTTTTGTGTTTGGGCTTTTTCATTTAGAAAATGGTCCCCAAGATCCGTCCACAAAAGTGCACGTCTCAAGTGTGTTGCTGCTGCTGTTGTCATTTTAATTGCTGGCTGCTACTCCGTTGTTCAGAGGTGCCACAGTTTGCTTCACTTTCCACAAGTGGAAGAATAATTGTTTTAGGTTTGGCTGTTATAAATAAAGCTCCATAAACAGTTGTGCGCAGTTTTTTAAATGAATGTGTCTTTTCATTCTAGGATTAATACTTGGGATATATTTCTAGGTGATATAGTGATGTATATTAAATTTTTCAGAAAATGTATAAAAGTACCATTTTACTTTCTCTACAGCAATATATGAAAGATCCAATTTCTCCAAATACTTCTCAACATTTGAAACTCTAAATATCTTTTAATTTAGCCATTTAACAGGAGTTTAGTGATATCTTACCTGGGTTTTTTCTGAGGCCTTTCTCCTGCCACTGCAGATGAAGTCCTTTTCTCTTTGTATCTCATATGGTCGTGTGTGTGTGTGTGTGTGTGTGTGTGTGTGTGTGTTACCTTGGTCTGTTTGTCTCATCAAGTTATAGGAGACCACTCATGTTGGAGTATGGCTTACCATAATGTCCTTATTTTCACATAATTAGCTCTTTAAACACTTCATCTCCAAAAACAGTCATATTCTGAGATACAAGGGATAGTACTTTAACAACTGAATAATGGAAGGACAAAATTAGGCTCATAACAAGGTCTTCAATAAATATTTGCTAGCTGGGCATGGTAGCACATGACTATAATCCCAGCACTCAGGAGGCTGAGGCAGGAAGATCACCTCAAGTTCAAGGCCAGCCTGGGCTACATAATGAGTTCAAGTCCAGCTTGAACTACATAGTGAGAACTTGACTCAAAAAAACAAAAAGAAAAACTAAATAAATAAATAAATATTTGCTGAATGAATCCATTAAAGAACTTTTCTTAATGCGTTAAATAAATTTTATTCAAATGGCATTACTAAAGAATGATGAGTAATTTAATTTGCCTGTAGCATAAGGCACAAAAAGGAAAGTTATAGGAGACAAAATTAATATTTTGCGTATCTACACTACATAAGGGAGGTGCCCAGAAACATCTGCATGAGGATGGTGTCTCATTTGGCTCTGGTCTCTGATTGTTCCCAGACCCCTCACAGAGAGTCACGGGGGCCGTCCAGGACCTTGATTAGCCCCACTGGGTCACTGGCTTTTACTCCACCTCACGTAGGTATCCACCAATTCAGAGGACAGAGGAGTGTACGCTGGTTTCACTAAACCTGAGAAAAGCTCTTCTCTCTTCACACCAGTCAGATCTTCACCTCCACAAAGAAGAATGGCTGAGAGGTGAGGATACATCTCAACCCTGTCTTACTTCTCAGGTTTGTGAAGATGTTCAGTTTAACTTCCCAGCCCTGCATTGTACTAACTGCAGGGAGCTTCCTTGCACAAAATGAAGGAGACATGACTCTGTCTTCTGAAAAATGGGTGTTCGATACCCCTACTGAGGGAGATTCAAAGGGGTCAGACGGACGAGTCTCCCTTCCGATCCATCTTACCATATTCTCCCCTTTAGTCCAACCGCTCAAACCCTCCACTGAGAGAGCGGGACCTCGTACACTCATTTCAGGATCAAGGAGACTTGCATGCACTGCTACCCAGAGCTGAGCGGCTGCAAACCTAGGTTTCACTGCTTCACATTTTTCTTCTTTATTTTATTTTTTATTAGTACATGTTAGCCATACATAGTGATTACATTTATCATGGGGAGTTTGTACATATACATAATATGTCTTAATTATTTTTCTTCATGTCCTACCACTCCCCTCCCTCCCTCTTCCTTCCAACTCTTGGTCCCCTTCCCATTTGCAAAAGCTCTATTTTCATCACTTTTTGCCTTCAATTCCGTTTCTTCTCTTTCTCCTCTCTCCCCTCTCTGTCACTTGTTCCCCCACCCATTTTCTTTTCTTTTTTTTTTTTTTGTGGGTACTGGGGGGGTCAAACTCAGGATCTCGCATGCCAGCAGGCAGCCGTGCTGCTGAGCGATATCACTGGCCCTTTTTTCGTATGTGGGTACGAGGAGTCAAACTCAGGACCTCACATTTGCCAGGCAGGCACTTGTGCCACTCAGCCATCTCACCAGCCCCCCCACCTGTTTGAAAAAGACCTCCCTACTTCCTATTTATCTGTCTTCTATTTTGCTCTTTATATATAATATATTTTATATATAGTATATGGTATATATGTATTTATACATTATACAAAATATATATTACATATATATATATTTGAGTTTCTCATATTACGGGGATATACGCATACCCATGTTTATAACAGCACAATTTATAGTAGCTAAATCTTGGAAAAGGCCTGTATGCCCACCAATAGAGGAATAGGTAAAGGAAATTTGAGATAATGCATTTCCAGCAGATTTTCTCTACAAGAAAAGTTGTCATTAAAAAGGAGTATCAGGAAGGAACTTCATGATGATGGGACAGAACTGTATCCTGAGTAAGTAGCGTTTACAGAAACCTACACTTGTGATGAAATTGCATAGATCATCACACGTGCAAATTTTTATGAACCTTCAATCACATAAAATTAAAGATTTTTTAATACCACTCACAATATTTTCACAACTATGAAATATTTACAGATAAACAAAACCAACTATGAACAACATCTATGCACTGCAAATGTAAGACACTGAGATAAACAGCCTCCATAACCAGAAACACATACCGTGCTCATGGATTGGAATACTTAATACTTTGAAAGTGTTTGTGACCCCAAATATATCTAAAGATTCAATGACATAAAAGACAAGTCAGTCCCAGTTGATGTTTTGTAAAAATTAAGACCGAACCTAAAATTTGCATGGAAATTTTTAAAGAAATGAACGAACTTGGAGAGCTGTATGACTACACGACATAATATAAAACTACAGAACTGGCTGTAAGGATAGACATAGGGATCAACGGAACAGAATGAGGTCCAAAAATAAATCCGCATATATGTCATAAACCGATTTCCAACAAAGTGTCAAGATAATTCTTTGGAAAAAGTATAATTTTTTTCAAGAAATAGTGACAGAAAAGTGAAATATTACTATAGAAAGAAGATCTTGATCCATGACTCGTATGGTAGACAAATATTAACGTGAAATGAACATTAAAAGCTAAAATTTTAATTTTCTGAAAGAAAACGTGAGAAAATATTTAACACATTAAGTAAGTGAATGTACTAAGCTTTTGTATTCCCCCAAAATTCTTACGTCGAAGCCCTAACTCTCAATACCGTGGTATTTAGAGAGGAAGCCTTGAGAACTAATTAGGGTTAGATGAAGTCATGAGGGTAGGGTCCCATGATGGAGGAGACAGAAGAGCACTTTCTCTGTCTCTCCACCATGTGAGAATGCAGTGAGAGGTGTCAGTCTATAAACCAGGTTGAGAGCCCTCACCAAAACCCCGCCATGCTGACACCCTAATCTCAGACTCCCAGCCTCCCGAACTGTGATAAAACACATTTCTCCTTTTTAAGCTACTTATTCTATCATATTCTATTTTGGCAGACTGGGCTAACTAGTTAAATAGGCATCAATCATGAAAGAATAGGCATCATCACTGATACATTACACTTTATAAAATTTAAGATTTGGCCAGGCATGTTGCTGCATGCCTGTATTCCAGCACTCGGGAGGCTGAGGCAGAAGGATCGCTGCAAAGTCAAGGCCAGTCTGAGTTACATAGTGAATTCAAGGCTGGCCCACACTGCATAGTGAGACCCTGTCTCAAAAAAAAAAAAATTAAGGGCTGGTGAGATGGCTCAGCGGCGTAAGCGCCTGCCTGGCAAGTGCGAGGGCCCGAGTTCGACTCCTGGAACCCACATACAAGAAAAGGGCCGGTGATATCGCTCAGGGGCACGGGCACCTGCTGGCGCGCGAGGTCCTGAGGTCGACTCCTGGTACCCACAAAAAAAAAAAAAAAATTAAGACTTCTGCTTTTTTGAAAGAATCCTATAAGAAAATGAAAATATTCACAATGCATAAAAGTGACAAGATTTGTATACAAAAATATAAAGAACAATTACAAGTCAATAGTGAAATACAAAAATTACAAAATGATTCAAAGACTTCAATAGAGCATTCAATAAATAATATGCACAAAACGTTCTCCACATCATTGTTCATCAGAGAGAAACAAAAGCAAATTAAAATTGCTATATAGTATCATTAAAATGGGTAAAATTTAAAAGAAAATACAAGTGTTACCAAGAATTGGGATGAACTAGAAGTCTCATGTATCACTGTTTGGTGTAGAATGATAAAACTGCTTTGGAAAAAATAGGTTGGGATGTTTTTATAAAGTGAAACTTGGTTGCCATATGATCTTACAATCCAGTCCCAGGGCTTTACCTATGAGAGTTTACCGAGCTCTAGATCCTGGCAGTGGCGGCAACAGTGGTGGCAGTGGTGGTAGTTATATGAACGTATACATTTGTCAAAACTTATTTTACTGTACCTCATATAAATAAAATTAGAAGCATTTTATTATGCATAAATTTAATTAACAAAGTTAATTTGACAAATATGGAAAGTACATCCTCCAAGATAAGAAGTGCCAATTAAATTGACCAAACCTACCCTTATTAAATAACAGATGATAATAATAGCATAGTATTTAACTCTTATGTGTGAAACAGCTTAGAAAGTTGGTATGGGATTAAATGTTCAAAATATGAAACAATTAGAACAATGCTAGTGACACATAGGTGTTATTTAGATTATCAAATTGTTATTTTAACTGTTTGTTGTCAGATGAACAATGAGACAAATTCCAGTGGACACAAAAACTTAAGTAATGTTTATTACACTAATGAAGATTTAGTGTGTTGTCTTCAGGTGATTGGTAAGTATCAGGTATCGACATTTCTAAAGCACTGTGACTCTCTGGCAAGTAAGAGGAGCACCAAGATAATGAGCTATTGGGTCATTTCACAATGGCACAGTGTCGGCTACCAGGAACTACCGTCTCAGAGCCAGCTGGGCAATGATGGTGAGCTCAGATGGGGCCAATGCCATTTTCTCACGGACTCTGAGAGCAGGAGCTCCTAATTTTATGTAGCTCTTTTCCATTTACATAGTGAGTTCCTGACAAGTTTTGTTATTGTTTTTATATTTTGATACAACAGTCCTTGAAAGTGCATAAGTTAAAGTCAAAAAGTATTTCAGCAGAGATGCTGACAGGGAAAGAAATCTAGAAACAGGATAACTTCAAAAAAGGCACAAAAACAATTTAGTAAATCAAATAACCATTCAGGGAAGAAGAAGAATACTTTTTCCTCATCCTCTATAGGTTTTTAGTAGAATGTACCCCTGTAACAAAAGACAAATTAACAAGAGAAAACCAACAGAAGTTACTAACGTGTATTTCATGTATACATGGGAGACACCAAGGGAGTGAATTCTCAGAGATGACTAAAGTCCAGCTTATATAATAAAATCTTCAACAAAAAACAGTGACTTTTTAGAGAAATGAAAAGACAAAGAAAAAGAACTTTAATTTTAAGGTAAATAGAAGGAACTCAGAGAGCTGTCATTATCTGCTTCTTCTTAGTTGTTTCAGCTCAATAATCATTCATATTTTCGGATGTATATTCTGGTCTCCCACAGGAGCACTAACCAATGCAAAGATTTTCTCTCATGTTAACACCAACTGATTGGTACAGTCTGTAGACTGCTGTGTCTAGAAGAATTGTAAAGCTTCAGCTAGACTCAGCGTATGAGATTCTGGGACTGACTAACCATGTCTGCCGTGGGTGGGTTTTGGAGGTGATGTCAGGAAATAGAAGAAAGGTAAAAATACATGAGGGTGGAAAGGTAATAGAAGCCAGATTGTTAAATGGAATATGGTCTAGAAAGTTTATTAGACTCTCTTTCTCTAGTTGACAAAGGTGCAAAGAAGCCATTTGTGTTCATTTGTGTTATACCAAACTATGTGGCCTGTCCCCGCATCTCCAACAACTGAAAATGAAAAAACAGTACGGATATCCTAACCACCACACTGCCTCTTGTGCACCCATAGGCATGGTCTTTTGCCTCCCCCTTGTGGACAATCTGAGGTCACATCACAGCAAATGTGTGTAAAGAATGGCAATATTTGTCCTTCAGTCAGATAAGGGCTGCAGTCACACACATTTTTCCTTTATTTCTTTTCCTTTTTAAACTTTTTTTTATTAAAAACTAAGACACAAACACACACATTAATCTAGGCTACATGGGTCAGGATCATCAATATCATTGTCTTCTACCTCTTGTCCCATTGGAAGGTCTTCAAGGACAATAAGTCACACTGGGTTGTCACCTTCTACGATAACAGTGCCTTCTACTGAAACATCTACTGAAGGACCTGCCGCAAGCTCTTCTTGAAGAGTGCCTCTGTCTTCAGAAATATGTCCATAGTGGTTGGCTTCAGTTGTTTCTTCTTTTCATCACAGATTTGCTTAAAAGCAGATAATGCCCCATGGACATTCCTCTATTAATGAAAACCTTTTAGTGTTGAGATCCACGTTTTTAAGGAGCTTGTTGAGGTCTGCAAAAGCTTCTGCTAAACACTTCCCTGCATTTTCTTGGAAACTGTTCTTCTCTTTCTTCTCCTGTAATTTCTTCCCTATTTCTTCTCCTACAATTTCCCTTGCCTCCTCTTCAAACACATATTCCTGTTCCAGTCCCAATACTTGTCCTTGATTCATCCCTCAGGAACCACCTCTGGTGCCCCTGGTGTCATCTGCATCCACATGCAGGTTGAAGTTATTTGTCGTCTCAACAACAGCCTTGTTTATTTTTGCAACACCCTTATCCTTGGAAAATCAAGTAAGTCATAGATAAACTTCTTGAGTACATTCTTCCAGACGCCATTCATTCATTCATTCCTTGCTGACATTGGCCCAGCCTCAAGGAAGGTCTTGAATGCAATCATAAATATTTAATGCTTCCAGAATTTCATCCGTGTCTTGCTCAGCAATTGTTCCTCTTCAGTGACAGGCCTTAAAATTGCTATGGTGGTGGAGGACGTGACTCAGTGGGAGAGCACTTTCCTAGCATGCATGAGGCCCTGGGTTTGATCCCTAGCCCCTGCCTTGTAAAAAGCTACTATAACTCCTCAATCTATTGGTTGGATCAAAGAGGTAGTGTCTGAGGGTAAATACCACTTTGATATTGGATGAGGATCACTGGTAAAAAGAGGATGTGCAGAGGTATTATCACCAATAAGCAAAATCTTGGGGGATGTTAGTGTCAAACAGTGCATCTCCATTTTGCAGGCATGGCAATTTGGGGATAGGGCATCTTGAAAGAAGAGCTGGGCCATCCAGAACTTCTCGTTACTTCTGTAGGACACCAACAGTGTGTGTTTATTGGTGTGTTTGAAGGACCTGGGGTTCTCACCACACCAGATCACAAAGGTTTTCAATTGGTAGCCGGCAACATTGCCCCCAAGTGAGACTGTTGTCCTTAAAAGCCTTGAGACCTGTCGCTGACTTGGCCTCCTTATGGATGAAAGTCCTTTCAGGCATTTATTTTCAGAATGGGGTGAGAGGCTCCGTCCATGTTGAATATTTCCTCTGCAAATAATATTCTGTCACAATCAGCTTATCTAGAGATTCAAAAATTCCTTCGGCTGTCCTAACATCAACACTCACATGTTTATCCCTTACTTTCACATTTTATGAAAAAAACAGTTATTTATGTGGTACTGAGGATTGGTACTGAGCCTTCACACTCAGCTACATCCCCAGCCCTTTTCATTTTTTGAGACAGGGTCTCACTAAGTTGCCCAAGCTGTGCTCTAACTTGCAATCCTCCTGCCTCAGCCTCCCAGAGTACTGGGATTACAGGTGTGCACCACCACATCTGGATTAAATAACAATTCTTGAATCCTTTAAGCCACCCATGCTAGTACATTCCGCATCATAGTAGATCCTAGCATTTCCAAACAAATGTTTGCTTTGGCCCTGATCATCTGCACTGAGAGAGATGTGTTTATGTGTGTGGTCTTCAATCCAGGCCATAGAAGTTTCTCCACATCTGATAACCACCCTTCTCAAATATTTGTTAGTATTTTACTTTTGATGAAGCAGATCCTTTAACAGTTTCCATCACTTTTTTTCCTGTTCTTCAAGATCATAACTAGATCTTGGACGGGACATTCTTTTTTTTGTGTGTGGGTACCGGGGGTCGACCTCAGGACCTTCCAAGCCAGCAGGCGCCCGTGCCGCTGAGCGATATCACCAGCCCTTTTTTTGTATGTGGGTTCCGGGAGTCAAACTCAGGCCCTCGCGCTTGCCAGGCAGGCACTTATGCCGCTGAGCCATCTCACCAGCCCAGGATGGGACATTCTTGACTTCATTTCTTCATTTGCCAATCCCACAAATCAACACTGAACTCCAGGAGAGTGGTACAGAGTGGTACTACGCCCGGAGATTTGAAGGAATGGAGGGGAATCCATTATTGGCATTTCTTCTCTCCCCATTCATTATGTGTTTACAGATTTACGTTACTGTGGAATCACTGATTCCTATGATTCAATGAGTTATAATCTGGCATTACCATTCTTATGATTTTGTTGCTCAAATTGCCCATGATGTTTCCTTCACGTTGTCTTGATGGTATGCCAGTTTATTTCCATGGTGTGACTCTGGTAAAAAAAAAAAAAAAAAAATGGACATGGCTGCTGATGACAGACAACTGACATCTACTAGACAATCACATCAAATGCAGCTGCTGAGACAGATTAGGCATCATAACCAGAACATAGTAACGTGGTCTCTGCTATTTTGTGCTGCTTTTGACTTGGCAAATGCACTCTTTTTAATATCCATCGGGAGGATTGCTTTCCTTCAGGTGGGATGCACAAGAGTATACACCACTTGTGGTCTCACTTAGAACACATTGTAAAGAGGCAGGGACCACCTGGACATTCCAAAATCTACTAAGTTGACCCACTACTTTGAGCCATCATATTAATTCAAACTAATAATCAATAAGCAGCAAGTATTCTGTGTACCTGGGAGATAAACATCATAAACATTCAAGGTTTTGTACCATCTGTGAAATTTTTAAGGGTTTAGCGATTTTAAGCAAGCTGGACTTCCCTCTTCAAAGTAAAAGACAAGATATTGTTCTTTGCATATTCAGTCACCAAGAAAGGAGCTTACAGCTCGCTCAGTGAGCCTCTTTGGGTTCTGGAAGAAGCATATTTCACACTGCGGAATACTGCTCTGATCCATTTACTGACTGATAAGGAAGGATGTCCGCGTCAAGGGGAACGCAGTCCAAGAAAGCATTGTGCAGCAGGTTTGGTCTGCAATATCAGCAAACTATCACTGGGGTCATATGACCCACAGACCTCATGGTACTAGGGTTATACAGGGTAGAAAAAGAGAACATATGGCACAGTCATAAACTTCTGGCAGGAAAGAAAAATGGTGTGACTGGGCCAGGGATATAGCTCAGCGGCACAAGCGCCCGCCTGGCAAGCGCAAGGTCCTAAGTTCGATTCCTAGTACCAAAAAAAAAAAAAAAAAAAGAAAGAAAGAAAGAAAAGAAAACTGTTGTGATTACTGTGCAAAAGTTTAGCAGTTCCTCAAAATGCAGAACGTAGAGTTACCATGTAACCCAGAAATTCCGCTACTAGACATATACCTGGGAGAAATGAAAATGTATGTCCACACAAAAACTTGTGCCTAAATGTTCCTGGCAGGATTATTCGTGATAGCCAAAAGGTAGAAACAACCTAGATGTACATCAGCTGATGAATGGATAAACAAAATGTGGCATAGTCATAAAATGGACTATTATTTGGCAATAAAAAATAATGAAATATTAATACATACTACAGCATAGATGAAACTTTTTTTTAATGTGGGTACAGGAGTCGAACTCAGGACCTCACGCTTGCCAGCAGGCACTTGTGCTGCTGACCGATATCACCAGCCCCTTTTTTTTTTCCTTAATGTGGGTACCAGGAGTTGAACTCAGGACCTTATGCTTGCCAGGCAGGCACTTATGCCACTGAGCCATCTCACCGGCCCAGCATAGATGAAACTTAAAAACATTTTGCTCCTTTCAGGCATCTGAAAGAACCCAGGTATGAAAAAACATTACATGCTTCCATTTATGTAAAATACCCAGAATAAAAGCATCAAATGGAGACAAAGTCTCAGGGGCTTAGGAAGCGGGAGCCTCCTCAGGGCTGAGGAACAGGAATGAAGGATGACAGCTTCTTTTTGGGGCTTCTTTTGGGGGTGACGAAAATGTTCTAAAACTAGATTGTCATGATGTTACAACTCTGAATATGTTAAAAACCACTGCACTACACATTTGTGTCACATATTAACACGCACTTGATGGCATCCACTGCAAAGAGGCCTGACATAACCAAGTGACTAGGATGCAGCAGGTGTCTGCCAGTCCGTGTCTTCAGCCACCTGAATGCTAATGCAGTGGGATGGTGGAGAGAACAGATCTGGTGGCACTGATGAAATTTACAGCCAGGCTCTACAGTACACTCTCAGGCAGCAAAGTTAATATGGCTGCTCTACTGCTGGTGAATGTGTGCTATGATTTGAATATGGATAGTAACCCCCAAGGTACATATGCTAAAGGGCTTGGTCCCATGAAAGTGTGATTGGGACATGGTAAGACCTGTAAGAGGTGAGACCTGGTTCTCTCCCTCCTTCGAGATGTGAGTCTTTTGTTGCTATTTGTGTTCACCAGAGGCCAAACCAATGGGATCAACACATCTTGGACTTGAACCTCCAATATTGTGATCTAAATAAAACCATTTTCTTTATAAGGTTATCAGCCTTGGGTATTTCATTGTGGTGATGTGAATCTGACTAATATAATGTATATAGTGTGATCAAAAATACAGTAAATGTTTAAAATTATTACAGTAAAAGACATATTGCCATTAATCCCTCTCAAAATATTCCCCCTCACTTCAAACACAATTATCCCATCATTCCTGCCACTTTCTGAAGCAGTTCTAAAAATCCTCATTCTTTTCTTTTCCTTTCTTTCTTTTTTTTTTTTTTTTTTTTTTTTTTTTTTTTTTTTTTTTTGACAGGATTTTGCTATGCAATTCAGACTGGCCTTGAACTCACTTTGTAGCCCAGGCTGGCATTGAACTCTCAACGATCCTCCTGTCTCAGCCTCCTGAGTGCTGGGATTACAGGCATACACCACCATACCTGGCCAAAAGTCCTCTTTTGTGAGTGTCTTTTCATGGCTGCCTCAATGTCCTGAATTGATTCAAAACATTTACAATGGTTTCCACCAAATAAAAATATTACAATGTGTCCTCATCCATGTTATTCACCAGACCTGGCACTGTGACCTCTGGCTCTTCCCCAAAATCAAAATGACCATGAAAGGTAAATATTCAGGACACCAAGGCATCCACAACGATGCAATTAAAGATACGAAAGAGGGGCCAGTGAGATGGCTCAGCAGCATAAGCGCCTGCCTGGCAAGCGCAAGGGCCCAAGTTCAACACCCGGAACCCACATACAAAAAATGGGCCGGTGATATCCCCCTGCTGGCACATGAGGTCCTGAGGTTGACCCCCAGTACCCACAGAAAAAAAAGATACAAAAGAGGACTTCCAGAACTATTTCAGAAAGTGGAAAAAATGGTGGGATAATTGTGTTTTATGAGAGGGAGTATTTTGAGGGGGATTAATGGCACTGTGTCTTTTACTGTAATTTTTTTTTAACTTAACCATTCACCTTATTTTTGGTCAACCTCGTATAACTTGTCAGCAACAGAGGCCACACAGTATGGCACCATCCCTCAGGGACGTCAGCCAGATATATAGTCATTTGGGTTATAGTTGGAACTTTGCACTCAGGAAATGGCATCAATTCATACTCTTAGGGTTGACAGATATTCCAGAAAAAAAGCAGCTGTCTTTCCTTCCCAGAGTGCCTGTACCAGCACCATTACCCAGGGGCTCACAGAGTCAAGCCAGGAATGAGGAAACAAAGGTGAACTTCCTGGATTGCACAACAGTAGATACCAATTTAAAGTCAGTATCCAAGGCACCTCACTCGCCTCACACTCATCCCAACCAGCACAGAGTATCTGATCACCAACAGGATATGACATACAGCACTGTGTTGGACCAACAGACACCGTCAGTGCTTTCAAAGAAAAGCAGTGGACATATAGAATCTACTGAACATACCATGCCCCACATCATCCAAGACTGACAGTGCTGAAGAGGCTCCTTATAGACAAAACTGGGGTGCTGGGTACACTTAAAACCAATAGCCATTATGAGTAGAAAGTCCTCCACGGGCAGAGTACTTAAGTCCAGGAACCAAAAGATGAAAGCAGGAGCAGCCCCACTTACCAGCATTCTCAGGGACTCTGAAAATTTGGGCTTCCCACACCTGCAACTCTGAGCTATGTGTGTCTAGATCCCAAAGTAGCGTGCTACCAAAGAGGCATGCTCATACCAGGGTACACAGCAAGAGTCTCCCTACCCTTGGCAGAGTGGCCACCCCCCATTCTCATTGTGCTTTCCATACCAGCAGACCACCAGTCAAAAGAAGGCTTTACCATGCTACCAGGAGCAATTGACACTCACCACAAAGAGGCGGGGTTGCTGCAACGCAGTGGGGACAGGAAGGAATGTGTTTGCCACTGGTTCCCTCTTCCTATTCCCATGCCAACTTTATCTGTAAATAGCCAACATAAAGCCACTCTGGCCTGACAAAGACATGATAAAAATTTTCGACCCTCAAGGATGAAGATCTAAAGTTTCCACCAAGCAATCCTAGACAAGCAGAACACTACCAGAAGTGGGGAAGAGAACATTACCTGGAATGAGTGGCAGAGAAGAGAGATGAGCAGTATCAGTTGCAGCTTTAGGGTCATCTATAGAACTGGGAGGTATAACTCAACTAAGATCCTTCTTCTATAACTTTCCACCACCAATTGTGGCCATCTAGAGTAATAAAGAAGTTATGACAAGATGGAGTGAATAAAATATGAGGAGCAAGAGGGCTGAGTGGTGCAGGGGACAATAGAGGACGTGTTAACAGAATTCCCGCTAACAGCTCACATTTGCAGTTCCACCAGTGAATTGTCCTTGGGACATGGGAGCCACCTCATAGTTCACATTACCCCCACCCAGGCTGCCCAGAACCAGTGACTGGCCAGTGTGGAGGTGCACAGGAACCCAGCTCCCTAAATCCATAAGGGACAAACTCTCTGACGCAATGTACTCTCTGGAGCCTCCTGCAAGATCATGCTGAGGCTTGACTTTGCTGAAAGCATATTCTCACTCACATTCTTCTGCTTATCTCCAATGCTTTATTTTAAAAATAATATGAAGCAAATATATTAAAATGTTAAAACTGAGCAATGGCTGCAAAGATATGTGTGAGTGATTTCTCTTTTACGTCCCCTTCTCCTACCCTCCTTCCCCTCTCCTTTTCCCTGCCTCCTGTCTTTATCTTCTTACGGGCTTCTCCTGAGAACATTTCTTAATAACTCACTTGCACACCCATCCCTATCTCAGATTCTGCTGCTAGAGAACGTGGCCTAAAATTACAAAAGTGATCTCAGTTTCCATGTGGATACGAAGTTAAGTGAAGCTTAAATCAAAGTAACGATAAATGGTGTTTGAACATCATTCTCTGGACCAGTTACTCCCAGACCACACTGCGACTGAAACCACATGGCAGGGGTCTTAAATGGCCTGTCCTGAAGTCCAACACCAGTTCATGATAAAGAAAAAGCCCTACAGAAAAATGGAATAGAAGGTCTTTATCTCAATCTGATAAAAGCCATCTATGACAAGTCAATAGCCAACATCATACGAAACAGTCAAAAACTGAAAGCTTTCACTCAAAACTCAGGAACACGACAAGGATGCCCACTATCACCACTCCTATTCAATAGAGCCCTGGAAATATTAGTGAGAGCAATTAGACAAGAGAAAGAAATAAAAGGAATAAGGACAAGAAAGAAGTTAAATGATCATTATTTGTGGATCACATGATGCTCTACATAGAAACCCCAAAAAACTTCACCAAAAGACTCCTAGATTTAATAACCAAATTCAGTAGCATATCTGGAAACAAATTCAACACTCAAAACTCAATAGCAGGGCCGGTGAGATGGCTCAGCGGCATAAGTGCCTGCCTGGCAAGCGCAAGGGCCCGAGTTCGACTCCCGGAACCCACATACGAAAAAGGGGCCGGTGATGTCACTCAGCGTCATGGGTGCCTGCTGGCGCACGAGGTCCTGAGGTCGACCCCTGGTACCCACAAAAAACAAAAAACAAAAAAAAAAAAAAAACTCAATAGCATTCCTGCACACAAGTGATAAATTCACTGAGAGAAAAATTAGGGAAACAACACCTTTTACAACTGCATCAAGAAAAATGAAATACTTAGGAATCAATCTGACAAAGGAAGTAAAAGACTTTTACATTGAAAACTACAGGGCCCTGAAAAGAAGATCAAAGAGGATATCAGAAAATGGAAAGATACTCCTTGTTCTTGGGTAGGGAGAACCAATACAGTGAAAATGACCATACTTCTGAAACTGTTATACAGATTCCATGCAATTCCAATCAAAACACAAATTGCATATCTCGCAGAACTAGAGAAAACAATCCTAAAATTCATTTGGAATGAGAAGAGATCTACAATAGCAAAAACAATTCTCAGCAAGAAAGGCAAGGCAAGGGGCATCACAATCCCCAACTACAAAGCTACTGTGATAAAACAGCATGGTACTGGCAAAAAAAAAAAAAAAAAAAAAAAAAAACAAGGATCAATGGAACAGACCAGAAGATGCAGAAACAACTCCAAACACACTCAGCCACCTTATCTTTGACGAAGGAACTAAACACTGTCACTGGACGAAAGATAGCCTCTTTAATAAATGGTGCTGGAAAAACTGGCTTTCCACATACCAAAGATTAAACCTAGACCCATGTATCTCACCACACACTAAACTAAATTTGAAACACTAAAACAGAAACACTAAAACTGTTGGAAGATACAATAGGTAAAAATCTTGAAGACAGGGCCGGTGAAATAGTTCAGCGGCATAAGCGCCGGCCTGGCAAGCGCGAGGGCCCGAGTTCGACTCCCGGTGCCCACATACGAAAAAAGGGCCGGTGATATCTCTCAGTGGTACGGGTGCCTGCTGGCACGCGAGGCCCTGAGGTCGACCCCCGCTACCCCCCCAAAAAAAAAATCTTGAAAACATAGATGTAGGCAAAGACTTAATGAACAAAACCCCAATCGCATTACAAAGAATCAACAACTGGTATATCATCTTACTAAATAGCTTTTTGCAAGCAAAGAGTGAAGAAATAACCCAGAGAATGAGAAAAAAATTTACCAGCTGTTCCTCAGACAAAGGACCAATATCTAGAATATATAAAGAACTCAAAAGATCAGATGCCTCAAATTTAAAGACCCAGTCCAAAAATGGGCATCTGAAATGAATAGATGCTTCTCAGATGAAAAAGTACAAACAGCAAATACATATGTGAAAAAATGTTCAACATCACTGATCATTCAAGAAATACAAATTAAAACAACACTGAAATTCCATTCACTCCAGAAAGAATGGCTATTATCAAGAAATCAACCAATGACAAATGCTGGCAAGGCTGTGGGAGAAAAGGGACCCTTCTCCACTGTTGGTGGGAGTGTAAATTAGTACAACAAATATAGAAACCAGTGTGAAGAGTCCTCAAAAAGTAAAACTGGAGGTCCCATTTGACCCAGCTATATCCTTTTTTGGTATATTTCCAGAAGAATTAAAAGCATAACGCCACAGTGATATATACATATCCATGCTTATAGTAGCACAATGTGTAATATCTAAATCTTGAAAACAACCCAAATGCCCATCAATGGATGAATGGATAAAGAAGATGTGGCTTTTTATATACAATGGAGTACTACTCTGCCATAAAGAAGGATAAACTTCTTGAGACATCTCTAGGTAAATGGATGCACCTTGAGACCATACTTTTAAGTGAAATAAATTGGACACACATGTTCAAATATCACATTGTTTCTCTTGTGTGAGAAATTGAAAGGGTAAATAAGGACCAAAATGGATGACAGATGTTGGGAAATAGGAAGAAAATGTTCAAATGGGAAGGAGAGCAAGGGAGGGGGGAGGGAGAAGGGAAGGAAGGGAAAGGAAAAAAAGAGAGAGAATAGAAAGAAAAAATGTAAACAAAGAATAAGGAGGGGAAAAAGGGAAGAGAGGGAAATGCAGAAAAAAGAATCAAGATATATTATGTACAGGTACAAGTTCCCTATGATGAATGTGACATATATATATAGATATATAGATATATCAAAAGTGTACCAATAAAATTAATTTTTAAATGCCCTGTCCTTGTTCCTGCCCTAGACCTCATAACCAAAACTTCAGAATTGTAACTTATAGACCTCTTTTTTTGAAAATTCTCCTGGTATTTTCAATTGCCAAGGGCTTGGGATCCATTGTGTTAGACGATTTCTATTGGACTGTTTAGATATACCTTGATATGAACTTGAGGGATGTGCAAAATAAAATTTCAAAGTCTCTCCCAATAGTAGAAGTGTGTGATTCGGTTAACTATTCATTAAAAACCAATATCCCTTCCTTGAAAAACAGAGAACCTGTTTTTAAACTAAACATATAGTGATTATTCATTACAATGACAATTTAACGTGACTTTCTGAAACTGTGACGTAAAATTTCTGACTATGATATGTTTCACTGATTACATTTCCTGACGTGGTAATGGTTCTTTTTTTAGTATGTAAGTGACACATATTATCATATTAGTTACCCTGTGGTAAAAAAAAGAAAAATCACTAAAATCGCAGCGATGTAACCGGTGGAAGTCAGTTACAGGGTATGCAGTACATCCGGGCACCTCTCCTCCAGTCCACCACTCGGCAACGTGGGCAGCTTCCGTCCTGAGGCCCTTCTATGGCAATACAAAGTTTAAGGCTCACTTTTGCTACCCAGACTCACACTGGAAATTAAATGCTGTGGCTCTGTGGCAGCCCTGATCATTTCAATTTATCACATGGGCCATAACCCATGGGCAGAATTAGTAATATCCCACAAGAAAAGAAAGACTCATGGAAAGCGAATTCTGCTGTACGTCCAGAATGAGAGGCTAACTGCACAAGGGGGAGACTAGCAATGTCTACAAATTACTAAATAAAATATGGGAGTACATAAAGGTAGAAAAGTAATGTATACACATACATAGGTATGAGCAAGCATCATAAATATATAATTATATATATTAGAAATATATAATACATTATGTATAATTTTATATATTAGAAATATATATTATATAACATATAACTGCTATTGGGTTTTATTTCCTTTAAATCACTGAAAATCCAAGTCATTTTGAATAACATTTATCTTTACAATTATGCATTCTGACTGTAGAACTGTTTAAATATATCAAAATTTATTTCAAAGAAAATTAAAAGCCCTTGATACATCAATTTTGAAAGATACACCACATGATTTTTAATCAAAGATGGATTCATACTATTCACATTTATTCATATTATTCTTGTTCTCCTTATCGATATGCACAAATTCCAATTTCCTGATGACTATTGATTGTGATTTTTGAGCAAGGCATTTCTCTCAGCATATCAGTTAGTCCCATGTTATGGTTTAAATAGGAAACTCTTATATTGAAGAGCGTTTGTGTTACTTAAATCTTTACTTATCCCTGCTGCTGGGGACCTGCTGTATCCAAGGCTGGTACTGGACTTGAATATATAATCAGATACTTTAAGGTTCCATCGCATGGCTTGATCCTCAGTGCACCCTCAGGGGTGGGACCTAGAGGGGTGATTAGATCATGGTGGCATGAACCTCTCAGAGAACTAATCCATTGATGAGTTCATAGCTGAATGGGCTATTAGGAGGTGGGACCCATTTGGAGGAAGTGGTCCCAGGGGGTATGCCTTTGAAAGATATATCCTGTCCCCAGGCCCTTCCTCTCTCTGTGGCTTTTTCTGCTTCCTGGCTGCTGTGAGGTGAGCAGCTTTCCTCTGCCATGCCATTTCTCCTTTGGAGCCAGCTGACCATGGATTGAAACCTCTAAAACCATGAGCCAAAATAAACCACTTACTGTATTCTTTAAATTGTGTATGTTAGAAATTCACAGCAATATAAAGCTAATTTCACTCCATCTTTACAATGAGGACATACTCTGGTTTCTCTTCAGATCGCATAATTCTTTCACCTTTTACTAAAATAAGGGCATTAGAAGAGATTATCTCCAATCTGCTGATTTCTGGCTATATATACCCCTGGTGCCTGTACATGTTCTTCTCCTTCCTTTTGTCTCTGCTACAGGCTACATCTAGGACCTTTTGTACCTTGGAGAATTCAGGCTTGAACCAGCCTCCTTCAGAGTCCGCTTTCACGACCCAGAACAGCTCCTGTCCATCCAGGAGTTGTCCAGAGGCCTCAACTGCTCTCACTGTGATGCACAAATAGCATGAGCTTCTGGACAAAATAATTGTTACAAATTCTTGCCAAACCAGAAATACACTACTTGGAATTTATGAATGTTAAAATCTCTGCTTAGAAAAGAACATTGGAGATTGTTTCCCCAGTAAAATGTAAGCTCCTAAGACAAGGATTTGTTCTCTCATTACTGCCCACCCTATCTCTTAGGGCAGTCTCTGGAACATAGTAGGTACTCGGTGGACACTTGTCATTTGAATAAATGAGTCTAGTCTTACTCCTCTGTTTTCTAGAATTCTCAAGAAAAACTTACACGATGTTCTTCTATGTCTCTAGCAACAGAGAGCTGATTACTTCTTGAAACAACCCAACCCATTGTGTAACGGAGAGGCATACCTGGAGGAAGATTTCCCATTAATAAACTATATTTTATTTTAAAGAATATTTATGCCCATTTCTTATCCTACCCTGTGAGTTAGGCAAAGACAGGATTTACCAAATTGAGTACTGTACAGATTTGCTAAAGACAGAGACTTTCAGCAATTTTACTATGATCACAAGGGGGCGCTTGTGTCACTTAAATCTTCACTATCCCCGCTGCTGGGGACCTGCTGTATCCAAGGCTGGTACTGGACTTGAATATAAAATCAGATATTTTAAGGTTCCATTGCACGGCCTTTTTACAATAAAGGAAGTTGCTAAAAGAAAAATACCAAGCAAGGCAGATACTTGAGGCAAATGGCATCTATTGAGAAGGGATAGAAATCCTTCCTTTTTATGTATTCCCTTGCTGACCTGGACTCAAGCGTACGGGAGTTACCTGTTAGTGCTACCTTATTTTCTGAATCTCTGGCAGTCTCCTTGTAAAATGTTAGGACTAGAAGGAATTGCAAGAGTATCGAACCATGTTTTCCACTCTTACAGACAGAGAAAGTGAGGCCCAGAGAAAATGAATGTCTCCACAATCAAATGATTATGTAGTTTCCAAGCCTGGATTACAATCCAGGAGGTTATTTCACTGAACATCTAATTGGTTGGTAGGAGGCAGTCTTTAAAATTAGCCCTTTGAATTTAGGACGATCTAAACTCTACTGGTGACTAAGACTGGTCTTTGTGGGAGGGGTTATTGACGGTGATATCTATCATTGCTCAAAAAAAGAAGAAGGAGAGAGGAAAAAGAAAAAAGGAAGGGAGGGAGGGAAGAGAAAAGAGTTTTCTGATGGACTGGTCTCCAGGCAGCCTTTGCCGCTGCTCTGTCTTCCTAGCAACTGCAGCTATGCTGCATTGTTCGAAGTACTCATTTGTTCAAAATCAAAGGTGAAGGATAAACCCCCAAAACAAAAGGCATTTTCCTCCCAGGGATTAGATAAATCATAATTCAAGGACAAAAGAGTCAAGGGTGAGCAATCCCTCAAAACCATCTGCAGAACAATTAAGCGTTGTCAATAGCACAACTCATTTCTGAAGCGCAAATTGGGAGAGCTGTGGAGCCAGAACTAGAAAGGCCCTTGGAATCATCTTATTCAAACACTTCACTTCGCCAGTGATGAAAGAGAAGGGATAGAAGCACAACCCAAATGTTTACCACAGCCGGGGAAACAAAGCAAGCTGGGGGCACGGAAGACACGTGTTAGATATATTACAGGAAATAGTAACTTTGCCCTTTATGAAAAGCAACCGAGGGCTGGTGAGATAGCTCAGTGGCATAAGCGCCTGCCCAGCAAGCGCAAGGTCCTGAGTTCAACTCCCGGAACCCGCATAAAGGAAAAAAGGGCTGGTGATATCGCTCAGCGGCACAAGCGCTTGCTGGCAAGCGCGAGGTCCTGAGGTCGACTCCCGGTACTCACATAAAAAAAAGAAAAAAAGAAAAGCAACCTAGTAAACATGTTGATGAATGACAGGTAACAACACAAGGCCTCAGTAATGAGGGTAAGAGTGAGGACTTTGGCAAGCTGGACACGACCTGCCCCAAAGAGCCAACTGCTACCCAGCTCCATTTGGTCACTGTCATGTAAGAATGTGAGCCTGGCCAGGCGTGGTAGTGCACGCCTGTAATCCCAGCACTCAGGAGGCTGAGGCAGGAGGATCACTGCGAGTTCAAGGCCAGCCTGGGCTACATAAGCAAGTTCAAGGCCAGCCTGCACTACATAGCGAGACCTGTCCCAAAAAAAAAAAAAAAAAAGAGAGAGAGAGAGAATGTGAGCCTGAAGTTGTGGGATTTCTGCTGTTCTTTTCTCAATATGGATTTATTTGAAATGCCCCGGATATTTTTGTTAATGATGGTAACTAATTTGAGTTAGTTGCAGGTCAAACAGAACCCCTCTGGAGTCCAGATCCAGACTCCAGTCTCTGATTTGCACCCTCTGACCCATAATATTATGGGATGGGAAGGAAGGATTCCTCTGGGAAGTCCTGTGCTTCAGTTTCAACTCAGCTGTCTACTTGCTTTGTGAGCTCCCAGAAACCTCTTCATTCTGGCTGTTTCTCATTTGAAGTGTGAGGAGGACCATACAGGAAATCTCTGAGGTTTGAGAGGACAGACCCTGGGCCTCTGACAGTGTTTGCAGATGGAGATTCCAAATCAGCAAGGCATTGTGGGAATATCATGGGATCTAGAAGCAAAAGATCCAGCAAACACTGTGTTTCTCCATCTCTCTAACCCACTAGATCTTCAAACTTGTCCAGAGCTGAGCTCCTCATCTGTCCAAATGGCTCCCTGATAGTCATCCCCCAAGGGGATGGTACATCATCCCTCACCCAGCTGCCCTGTTAAAAAACCTGGCCTTCATCCTTAACTCTTCCTTCGTCCTCCACCTTCATCCATCACAAACCCTGTCAATTCTACTTCTTCTCTACCCATTCTATTCACTCTATACTTTTTATCTTAGAACCATCCTCCTAGTCCAGGCACCATGAATTCCACCTGAATGACTGCACCAGCCCCCTGACCCCCTGTCTTTATTCTTAGCTCCCTCTGGTCCATTCTACATATTTCAGTCAGAGGCAGCCTCATGAAACACAAGTTCTCAGCTTAAAATCCTACTGGGACTGCCCTCACAATGAAAACCAAACACATTTTCATGAGACTCATGCTCAAGCTCTATCCTCTTCTCTTGCATGCTCTCACTTCCCTCTCGTGCTCTGCCTTGGAAAGAGGAAAATGTAGCTTGTTCACCAGAGAGCTCCCATAACCTTGCACACAGATGTGCAGTACACTCAATGAATGAATGAATGAAAATAAGAACCCAAGGACTCTGCCACTTACTAGCTGTGTGTCTCTAGACCGTGCTTGCTCTCACTTCCTCCACTTGTAAATGCCTGTCCCCCAGGTTGTTGTGAGGGGCAATCTAGGCAAATGATATTAACGAGCTTTAGAAGCTATAAAACTGGAATCTAAGCATCAATGGCTGCATACCTTCTCTGTGCTTCAGTTTCCTGGCTCAGTACCTACCATACAGCCTTAAAGCCTTAGCTAGGTAAATCAACATGTAATACTTGTAACACGGTACCTGGCACGCTGTTTATTAAATAAGTGTATAATGACAATGATGACCGATCTTTACAACCACCTGAGGTGCCATGTACAGTGGGCATCCACTCATTTTGGGAAGCTCTTTTGGTTAACAACCCCTTTTGAATGAGGCCTTGGGAAAAGTCTTGATAGACCATCAGTGAGGGCATACCCACCCTCCCCAAGCCAGCGCAGTACGCCCCCAAGAGGAGCTCAGCCAACTGGACTCTCACTGTCCTGGAATTTAGAATCTTGAGTGCCTCGGCCCATGTGGCTCTCAAACTTCCAAGGGTGAGGACTGTGAAGGGCTGCGAGAAGCTGAAGAAATGAAGATACAGAAAGCTGGGATCAGGTGGAGACCTCTCTCCTGATGGGAGGAAAGAACTTCTCAGCAGCGGGTTGGTTTATAGATTGTCAAGTTGATGTCATGTGACACCCCTTTGCCTAGCAACCTGTTTGCAAGGTAGCCTCAGGGCGCCTCACCTTAGGAGCTGGAGCAGCTTGTTCATGTGGCTCACCTCGGGTGTTCTTTGTTCTCAGGATGGCCTTGCTCCAGCCCCACACCTGTGATCAATCTCTAGCTTCAGCCGCTCCCCACACTTGAGTGGCAGAAAAATGGTAAAAGTTCAGTGTTCACGCGTCCTTGTGGGGATGCCTGAATGTGACTGTGGATTCTCCACCCTGCAAACTCCTGGAGCTTTCCAGCTTGCACCTTTCCAAGCCCTTCCCCCTCCCTCCTTGAGCTTCCCCATGGCCTCCAGTGAACGTCCCTTTTCCTAGGTGAACCAGTGATCCTTCCTGGGGCTGATCACCAGAGACCACGGCTGCTGGTCAGGCAGTAACTCACTGTGGGTCCTCACACGGGCATTTCCCTCCCCTGCACCACAGCCTCCTCTGAAAAGGAAGGGTCTTGACTGTTGCAGAATCTGATACTGAACTGAAAGGAAGACTCTTTGCACCAAGGAGTTGGAAGGCAACTTTTTATTTAATGCCAGTGGGCTGGTGGAAAATCACAATTCCAAAAAACACCAGCCCCGGCTCAGAGCAAAACAGACTTATACACCTTTGTAAGCAGAAAGTATAAGAGCTGATAACAGGTTATTTTATAATTGGTTACATACATTTGGTCATTTGTTGTTAGGCAGTTTTGTTCTGGGCAGGTTTTGTTAGAGGGGGTTGTTTATCATAAGGTGGGAAAGTCTAGGGAGGGAGCTGGGGCTGAGTGGGTGAGTAAAATCAAACGTGTCCTTGGCTGGGCTAGTCTATCCCGGCAGAGAGTCCTTGAAACGAGATCCATTTACAGGCTGGGTAGTGCAGCTGGGCTGTTATCTGTGAGTTGTAAAAACAACATAGTGTTTTATGGCTGAGTCTGACAGTCTAACCCTGAGATGGGCTAAGCCTACATATCCCATCTTAACATAGTGTCAGGCTGTCAGCCTCAAAACTTCCACCACACGACTAGACTGCTCTTCCCCAAACCTGGCCAGTCAGAAGCATCTAGGAAACTTTTTAAAAATCACCGAGCCAGCAGGGGCATGGTGGCACATGCCTGTAATCCCAGCACTTGGAAGGCTGAGACAGGAGGATCGCCACCAGTTTGAAGCCAGCCTGGACTACACAGTGAGACTCTGTCTTAAAAAAAAATTTTTTTAATTAAAAAAAAATTCACTGAACCTCACCTTAATCCCACCAAGTTAGATTTTCCGGGGTAGACGCCTCAGATCCACATTCTTCAACAGTCCCCTCCCCAGGATGACGGTGAGACAGTCTGTCGGGAAGCACTGGGCTAGACAACCTCCCCTCTGAGGCCCCTTCCAACACAGCAGGGCCGAGTTCTCAGTGTTTCTCTGACACTGCTGCTCACTAGGTGCCCACAGCCCCACCTAGAAACTTCCAGTAGCTCTGCAGCACGTAAGAATAAAATCCAAATTCCTCCATGTGCCTGTGTGATCTAACTCCTGCGCTCCTCCCCAACCTCACCTCTCACTCCTATCCTTAGGAAAGTCTGCCCAGGAAGCTCTACCCTATGCTGAGGGGCTGGTTCCTTCTTACAACTGAAATCTCTGTGCAAATGCTATCTCCTCAGGGAGACGCTCTCTGAGCACCCAGTTGAAAGTGGCGGCTCTCCACCTCCAATCCCGATCCACCTGCCCTCTTTTCTTTTCTTTCACTGCACTTACCCTTGTCTGACATGATCCTGTTACTCCTTATTTTAACCTGGCTCATTGTCAGTGTGTCAGGGATGTGTGTGTGTCAGTGTGTCATGAGATCAGGGATGTTGTTTGTTCACTAACGTGTACCCCTCTTCCGTGGCGGTAGTGAGCTCAGGGTAGGCCCTCAATAATACATTCGTTCAGTGCTTATACTTTCCAGCAGCCCCGCACAATGAGCACTGAACAGACAAAGCTTTGATTCTCACTCCTCCGGAGTCAAGCGCTTCCGATGTTACTTCCTGAGATCAGCAGCCAGACAACCTCGACCTTCACCTTGAGCTGACAGGCTGCTCTCTGCCACTCCCAGAGGAACGGCCCCATCTGCAGCCAGCCACTCCAAGGAGCTCCCACCCCACACACACACGCACACACCCCAGTAATTGGTCTCAGCTCAGATTCTCCTCTGAGAAACCTTGCCAATGCCCTCGGTTGGTTTTTCACCCTTCAGGATCACAGCCAGGAAATACAACTCCAGAGGTGAGATCTTAGAACACGATGATGGCCTCCCCCTTCAAATCAATTATTTCCTACAAAAGTGCTGCTTTTATTTTCCCATCTCCATCATCATAGCATCAGTCCTAAATCCCAAATCCTTAAGATACGGCACTTGGGCACTATTCGTAGACCCCTAAAAGATATGGGGAGAATTCCTAGCTTTCATTTAGAGAGCCCATCAAAATAAGGTTCCTAAATTCCACTGACAACATGAATACTATGGATCCATCATCAGAAAGCTCTGCTGGAGACTTGTTCTTAGAGCTAAGTGCTAGAGCTATCCCAAATTCTTCACGGAAGTGAGTAGGGGAAAAGAGGAAAATACAGGGAGAGAGAAGGGAGAGTATGACCTAACGAAAATAGTAACCTACTTTGGCACTTCAGATATATTTCTTCCCCTCCAAAATAATCATTATAGCATGCAACAAAAATTGAAAGAATAACTACCATACACCAGGCATTGTCCTGGACACCTAGAACAACACATCAATGGTGGGAAAAATAAGGATTCATGCCCATGTGGACCTTGTCTTCTAGTGGGGAAAGACAGACATTTAAACAGTGCATATATGAAGTAGGCAAAAGAGCTAACATAATTCACAGATGAATTTATTAATATAGACTGTATCACAGAACATACGCAACATGCAACAGGGTAGAGGTGAGTCAAAAATACAGTCAATGTTTAGATTTTTAAAACTTACTACCATAAAAGTAGAAGACATATTGCCAAGAACAATGGAATAAGTGTGCTCAGAATGAAGGGGAGCATTTGGAATAGTCTGAGGGGGATTAATGGCAATGTGTCTTTTACTGTAATAAATTTTTAATCACCACCTCATCTAAAATATACAATACCATAACATTCTATATAATAAAAGGTAAGATAAGCCATCATACAAGGAAAGATCAAGGCAGAGTGTGGACTTTTGTCCCTTGGTGAGATAGGATGCTACCACAGCTAAGGACAGGAGTTCAAGTATCAAACTGGATTCAAGGACTGGCTCTACCACTTCCTAGCCACAAGCCTTTGCATATCAGATTTCAGTTCCCCATCCTTTGAAATGAAGATAGTAATAGTACCCACCTCACAGGGCTCCTTTCAGGATTCAGTGAAATAATTAGGCAAATTCTTTTGCACACCGGAAGAACTCAATAAAAATTGTCTAATTATTGAGCCTGCCTTTTATCGCTCAAAGTTTATTTACATTTTCCTTGGTCCTGGTCCTTCATCCTTATTGAAATTTTAACATTGTTTTATGCTTTCCTCTTCTTTGGTAAGCTACCGCAAATCCTTTGTGGATTGAGGTGGGCTATAAATAAATAAGAAAATAAATAAAAAGTCTGGACAGAAGAACATTTTCACCGAAGGAAAACATTTCATTACTAACACAATGGATTGCAAGTGAGGCCAAAAGCAAGAAATATTGACTCTAATTCTTGAGAGTCCATCAAAAACCACCAGCAAGATAGGCTCTGGTTTCTCAGACCATCTTTCTCTCTCTCTCCTCCTCTCCCCCAAACCCCTCTTCCTCCCACCAACAACAGAGGGTAAATGAGTCACACAAAATGACTCAAAAAGCCTCCTAAATCCTCCTGACCGCAAGACTACGCCACTGCCACAGGCCTCCTGCTCCCCTGCTGGAGAGGAGAAAAGAAATCCCAGGGATCACTTTCCATGGTGAAGGGGTGAGGAAGGCCCGCTGGCCCAGTTAGCAGTCAGGTAAAGGCAGGGAGCTCATCACTGCCATGCGCGAGCCAGCTCTGTGACCACAGGAAAGTCCCAGACCTCTCTGGGGCTCAGCTTCCTGAGGTGAAGGTCTTGCTAAGTCTCACATGCCCAAGCTGGACTCCAACATGCTTCCATCTTCCTGCCTCGGCCTTCCCAGGTGCTAGGATCACAGGCAGGCAACGCCACGCTGGACTGAGAAAGATCATTTCTGAACTCTTACCATTTTCTAGATACATTTTCACTTTTAACGCTTTGAGATGGGCCGCACACTGACAGCCGTGCACATAGCTATGAAAGTTTGAGGCAGTTTTTTCAAGGTCATTTTTGGTTGCCACAGGACAGCCAGCCCCTCTTCCCAGGAGAAAGCGAATCTAGGCGAAAGTGCAGCTAGGGAAAAGACAAGAAAACGCCATCGCGGCAGACACAAAGTAATGAGGGCTGAGAGTGTGGACACATCAGGGAGGCCCCCTGGAGAAGGGAGTGGGATTCGAACCGGACCTTGAAAATTAGGCAAAACATGGGGGTGAGGCCCTCCAGGCTGAAAGCACCATATAACAAGGGTGCGGTGATCCTAAGGCCATGGGGCGGCTGCCGTGTTGGCGATGCGGTCGACAGGGCAGTTCGGCGGGCACAGAGGAGCCAGGTGGGGAACCGTAGGAAGCGAGGTTAGAGAATGAAAAGGAAGCCGGCCCACTGTGAAGGGCCATTACAGGGACTCTCGCTTTCACTGGGATTTCCAGTAAATTCAAGGATGGATTTCCAGTAAAGAAACAAGGTTATCTGGCTTACATTCTAAAAGGATTGCTCTGCTGTGCTGTGGCGTAGAGAATCAACTGCAGGGCCAAGAGTGGAGCCTGGGAGATGAATTAAAAAAGGTTACTGCGGAAATCCAGGCTAAAAAGCCGTGTTGCGTTCTCCTCGGTTCCCCAAGCAAAAACAGGGCGTAGGACCCGTGCTCAGAGTACAGCCCAGGGTCTGAAAAAGCCCCCATGGGAACGGAATATCTGGAACTTCGGAGAAACGGGGTGCCCGCCTGGGAAATGTGGGATTGGGGGCGCATGGGCAGCTCTTTGAACGTCCGGGCCCCTGGGGCCCACGAGAAAACCAAAACAGGTGCGCGCCCCGACACCCCTGCCAGGAGGGCTCCACCGGGTGGAGAAGTGTCCACTCGCTCTTGTTCCCCAGAGACTGAACAGGGAGGGGCGGGAAAACGGACGCCTCTCCCGAGCGTGGAACGGTGCTGGGCACCCCGCACCGTGCGCCCAGGTGCGCCCCGCGTGGGCAGGAGTCCTCATTTTAGGTCAGCGCCACACCTTGCAGACGTCAGCACCCTTCCGTACCCCCCCCGCTCGGACCCCTTTGTCTCGCATGCCTCTACCCCCGTCTGCTTGTCTGTCCGGATCCAGGTTCCGTGCGCTCGGCCCTGCTGAAGTCCTTCTGGCGGTCTACGTAGCCGCGCAGCCCAGACCCAGGGCTCCCTGAAGGAGAAAATCATGAATGAACAGATGCGGTGCTCCGACTCCCCCGCCCTCCCTGTCCAGGCCACCTTAGCGTGGGGCGGGGCCTGCGGGGACTCCTCGCTGGGTGGCTGCGGCTGTGGGGCGCCTGCGAGGGGTTCCGAAGCCAAAGGTCTGCGATCCGCCCCGCTCGGGCACTGGGCGCTGCCGGAGGGCCCCCGCCCCCACCCTACCAGCCCCGCGGAGCCCTGCGCAGTACCCGGGGGCGGGGCGGAGCCGGGGCTGGGGGCGCCGAGAGGACCCGGCGGCTGCGCCGGGAACTCCGCAGCCGAAGCGCGCTAGGCTAAGCGATCTGGCGAGGGCGCGCGCACGGAGCGCGGTCCTGAGCGCCAGGAGGACGGACCGACGGACGGACGCCCCCGCACACGCAGACGCACAGAGCTCGGCGCGGCCCCCGTCGCACACACGCGCGCGCAGACACACACGGGGATACACGCAGATACACGCGCCCTCGCGCGCGCACAGCCTCCCGCCACCCTGACCGCCCGCTCGCCGGCGCCCGGAGCCCGCTCTGGCCGGTAAGTGCGGCGCCCCCTTCGGCGTCTTTGTGTGTGGAGCTGGAAGGCGGAGGGTGCGGGGTCCCTCCTGGAGCGTCCGCGAAACTGAGACCTCTTCCAGCCCTCAGGACAGAGGAGCGGGCGCCCGCCCCCGCCACGCCCCCCGTGGGGCTCCCGGCGCCCCCCGGACTGGGGGAGGGGTTCCCCGCGCGGGGGAGGGGGCTTGGCGCGGGGCGGGAGCGGCAGCCACTCCCCGTGAAGCTCTTGCGCGGTTCTGGGAGATATGAGGACAGCGGTCCAGGTCCGAGCCTCTGCGAACGAGGCTGGTGCGCGGCTCTTGGCTGCATCTTCTCTCCGAAGTCTGAACCCTTGGAGGGAGACCGGGATCGCCGCTGGCCTGCTGGCTTCTAAACCGCAAGTGACAGCTTTCCCACCGCTTCGCCTTCCCCGACCCTTTAGCCTTAGCCACCCGCGACCCACCCACTCCCAAAATGAAAGCCCAGCGCTTTCTTCTCCCCCAGCATATTGCATTTTTCTGGACGAGGCCCAGGCTCCTGCAAAACCCAGAGACTGCCCAGTCAGAGCCTTGGGGGGGCTTCCCTTATCAAGAATCAGTATCCTAAAGGGTCAGGACCAGAGGAACCGTGGGAACTCATTTAACCCCTTCATTTTATAGATGGGGAAACTGAGGCCCAGTGCGGTGGCTCGACCAAGGTCACCTGAGAGTTAGTGGGAAAATCTACATTAGAATTCAGGGTGCCTGGCTTGCATATTCTTTTTCCTCCCTCCACAAGTAGATCCTGTCCCCATTGATGCCCCAGAACCCCAAAATTCCCTTGAGTGTAGCATGGATCTTTCCAGCCTTGCCCCCACTTGGAGCGGCAGGTGCCATTCTTTGCTGTCATGCTTACTGTGTGAAAAAGATTGGCCTTCCATTTGCTTCATCCAGCCTCAAAGGAGAGCTCGGCAAACACTCCAGGGGTTTCAGTTTGGGAGAATGGGGCAGCCCTGGACCAGAGATCAGATGCCAGGGTGTCAGTCCAAGCCTTTCTAGGAGTCAGCGAGCCTGAGTGTCCTCAGTTGGACCAGGTGATGTGGCAGTCAAGAACTCATCCTCTTCCCCCACTTTGACTTGACTGTGTGGCCTCCCACACACTCTCCCCTCCTGCCTAAGGGCCCAATCAGGCCCTTCCTACTCCAACCAGCCACCTTTCATCATTCCTTGTGGAGGTCCCCAGATCCCTCAGGTCAGGCTGCCGCCTCTTCGTCCTTGGTGTGTGTCAAGTGTGGCCTGTTGGTATTGCAAAGCTGTGGGGAAGCTTGAGTTGCAGCCACATGAGGCTTGGTGGTGTCTCAGCACCAGGCTCCTTCAAGGGCAGCCAGTGTCCCCAGAGCTGAGCCTGATGCCTAGTGCAAAGAGGGTGCCCCCAGAGGTGGGTTGAGGGACTACAAGCCCAGCTGGAGGGTGAATGGATGCAGTCGGTCACCTTGGAGGAGACCATAGACGGGACAGTTGGCAAGGACAGTGCTCCATCTCTAGGAGCCTGAGGCTGTGTCTCGGGAGCTTCTTGCTTGAGTGGGGTGAGCAGCTCAGCATGGAGCACAGCCAGGGTGGCCAAGTGGCATCAGTCCAGGGGCTGCTGCTGACTCTGTAGCCCATGTAGATGGCATTGTCCCCTGGGAGGTGCCATTTCCACACCCTTCACAATGGATGGTGGTCCTGGGATTTGCCCTTCTCAGTCTTCCACCAGGCCCGGGCTCCTCCTCGCTGGCTGTACAGTTTCAGTAAATGCTCATAATTTCTCTGCAATCTCAGTTTCTCCATCAGAAAAAAATCAGATTATGGAGTTGGAGATTTTCAGGTCTGAACTATTTATTGGGGGAAAGCACGTATTTATATAACTGTAATGGGCATGCTTTCTTCTCCTTCTACCCTGTGTGGGAATAATTACAGATGTACAGCAGTAACATATGTAGGGTACTAAGCACAGTGCCTGGGGCTTAGAAAAAGCTAGGAATGGGTAGCTGTCGATACCATTAGGTCCCCAGGTTATGGATCTACGCTCCACTTCTTCCCTTGTTCAGATCATGCAAGGTTGTGGGATTTTAGGTCCTCTCTCAAAACAATTCTCCTATTGACATATCCTGGATTTAGTGCTAAGACAGTGTAAAACATCCATGAAACCTTCTGATAAACTTTATCAGAAATTTGTACCTTAACATGAGTGATCTTAAAAATCTTAATGTAGTGTCAGCACTCAAGAAGCAGAAGTGAGGCCGGTGAGATGGCTCAGCGGCGTAAGCGCCTGCCTGGCAAGCGCGAGGGCCGGAGTTCGACTCCCGGAACCCACATACGAAAAAGGGGCCGATGATATCGCTCAGCGGCACGGGTGCCTGCTGGCGCGCGAGGTCCTGAGGTCGGCCCCCAGTACCCACAAAAAAAAAAAGCAGAAGTGGCATGAGCAAAGGGCAGACAGGAGTGAGAACTTCTAAGATGTGTGCATAGCTGGAAAGGAGTAAGTTGCAACTGGAACCAAAAGCATGGAAGAGGAATCATGGAAAGGACAGTGTGTTGGAAGGTGGAGGCAGGTGTTGGGGGCATTGAGTGCAAAGCTAAGGAGGTGGCCTTTAGTTTTTGAGTAGGGGGAAGACATGACCACACTGGCCATGAGGAAACTCACTTTGGCTGCCCAGGCTCACTTTGGAGCACTAGCTGGAGAAAGAGAGCCTGCTGGCAGGGAGCCCAAGGAGGAAGCCATAGTGGTGGTCTAGGGGAGAGATAATGGGGCTCTGCACTGGGGGTGGTTGTAAGAATGGGTAGAAAAAAGGAGTTGATGCAAGAAGCCTCAGGGTCACCAAAACCAGCAACTGATTGGTTGTGGGCACTGGAGGGAGGGAGGAATAGATGATGACAAGGCTGTGAGGTTGAATGGCTGAGGTTGCCATTCACAGAAAGAGCCCAACGGGAGGGAGAGGGGGCAGGTACCAAGCACTCCATGTTGTCAGGCATCAGTCCATTCATTCATCCATTCATTCATTCTCCATTTCCATATAAATATCTGTTCTGGGCCAGGTTGTTGCAGGCTCTGGGGATGCATTGCTGGAAAAGATTAACTTCCTGCCTAACCTCTACCAGGAGAGACAGAAAACAAATCCTAAGCAAAGATAAAATATTTGAGGTGATGAGTAGTGCTCTGGAGAAGAATAAAGCAGGATGAGGGGTGACTGAGAGCAGGGGTGGAGAAAAAATTCTCTTTAAACAGAATTGGCTTTCAGGAAGTGGTATCGGAACAGAGCCCTGGATGGAGGGAGGAGGCCTGAGGGAATGATTTTCTAAGGAGAAGAACCCACAAATGCAAAGGCCCGGGGGTAAGAGTAGCCCTGGAGGTTTTCAAGGAACCTCAGGTGTGTAGCGAGGTAGACCACGAGGAAGAGAGGCTAGAGAAAGGTGGGAGAGAGGGGCAGGGCCAATCCAGTCGGTGCTTGTCAGGCTGAGAACGAGATGCCGCGTGGTGCTAATGAGTCCAGAGAGCCTGGGCCTCATTCTCCTGGATGCTTAGGGCCTAGCAACACAGCCCTGATTCCGGGCAGTGGCTCACTGAGTAGTTGAATGAATTTCTTAGACTAATATGGACCCATAAGTAAAGATATTATGGCATAGTCAAGGCAGAGTAGGCTGACATACAATCACAATGATAAAGTTTAGAGGATTTGAATGTCTATGTTGTCATTTGAGTAAAAAATTTGAGTTAGATCTGTGTATTTTATTCAGTACAGCTGGATATTATAAACACTGCTGTTGACTAAGACGAAATAATAAAACATACCTGAAATGACTATAGAACAATTAAAATGGTAACATTTTGGGTCTTCCTTTGTTCTCTTTCGAGCACAGAGGCCCATCCTTCTGGCTTCTTTTCACATTTTCCCTTAACTCCTGCACTCTTGTCCATTTTAGAGACATTTTAAAGAAACTCATTTCTAGCACTCCAGAAAGTAGCTGATCATGTAAAGCATTTATCTGTATTAGATGTGTGAATATTTCAAGTTAGATGGCACCCCATATCAAGCATATAACCAGTTCGCCGGGAAATATGTATGAACCAGCGTTCTTGTCGCAGTGGATTGGCATAGCTGTGTAGTAGTGTCCATGTTCTGTCTTAAACTTGTGATTAAGTGTCCTGAGGTAAGGTTCTTCCCATCTCCCAAACTCTGTTTCCCTGTCTCAGAGGTAGAGCGTGGGTTTCTAAGGCCCCTGAATGCCTACACTCTTCTGGCCTGTGCCATCTGCGGGCCCACATTACTGTCTTTAAACAAGAGAGTGAGGCTGTGGCCTACTGTGGTACTCAGATGGCTTGATGGGTGCAAGGTCAACAGGTGGTCCTGCTGCAGAGATGGGACGCTCCCGTTAGCAGAGGCAACCAGGCATTAGGTGAGACTTTACAAGGGCCAAGTTGACACGTGGTATCAGTCTTAGAATCCTAGGATCTCTGCAGGTCTGTCACCTCTGGAAACTGGAAACTGATATCATCCTAAGGGAAAGGGAAAAAACTAAAAGCTTTTCATTTTTAACTGATGCTATTACCAAAAACATTCTTCCTTACCCTAAACTAGAATATTATGGAAAATAAGATCTCTCGCATTCTTTAGCATCTCCTCCATCTTGTGGGACGAGGGACCTTGACCACCAGCATCTACAAAGCTGAGAAGTTCCCAAACTCTTTTTTTTTTTTTTTTTTTTTTTTTTTTTTTGTGGGTACCGGGGGGACGACCTCAGGACCTCACGCGCCAACAGGCACCCGTGCCGCTGAGCGATATCACCGGCCCCTTTTTCGTATGTGGGTTCCAGGAGTCGAACTCGGGCCTTCGCGCTTGCAAGGCAGGCGCTTAAGCCGCTGAGCCATCTCACCGGCCCTTTTTTTTTTTTTTTTTTTTTTTTTTTTTTTTTTTTTTTTGTGGGTACCGGGGGGACGACCTCAGGACCTCACGCGCCAACAGGCACCCGTGCCGCTGAGCGATATCACCGGCCCCTTTTTCGTATGTGGGTTCCGGGAGTCGAACTCGGGCCTTCGCGCTTGCAAGGCAGGCGCTTAAGCCGCTGAGCCGTCTCACCGGCCCCCAAACTCTTGAATTGAAAAACTTCTCTGAGCTTATAGCACCTGACACAAAAGTCACTCACTTCGTGTACCTTCTTTGAAGCAACCATGACCGAGTTTTCCATACCTGGGATACAGCATGTCAGGCTGAGAGGGAATCTCCTTGAGTTCGATTCAGAGGTCCCACAGTTTGTAGATGTGGAACAGAGCAGGCATTGTGGTGGGCATTCCTGACCTCGGGCTAAGGTAGAGGATCAGCCATTCGGAGCCAATCTCCCAGGTACTGTGATGGTAAATAAAGACCCTCAATTGTTCTCCCTCTTTGTGGTGAGGTAGTTGGTTGCATTTGGAAATACCAAGCCTCAACATGGCTTTTTTGAAGAGTCAACATAAAATGCCCTCCAGCCCCGTCCACCTCTCTGGAAGCACTCTGGAGGGACTCGGTAATGGTAGCAGGTAGCAGGCATCTAGAGTCAACTGCAGATTTTATAAGACCAACTGTGTACATTTCATCATCTGCCAAGAGTGATATCCAGCCCTTAAAAAACATACAATTGTGAAAATAGCACAACCATACTCCACGCTAGAGAACAAATGTGAAATTAACCATTATCTTCTACATCCCATTTTGAGTTTTTCCAAAGATCTGTGTTTTGTAATAATTGAAATCAGCCCACATGTAGTATTATAGCCTACATTTTTCACTTAACTTTTTATCGTAACTTCTACACTCATAGTGGTCGTCGTTTTATTCTTGATGGATGGTTGTGTCTTATGTTAACCATTTATTGTTGGACACGGTCAGCACTGAGCATCTCCAAGAACATAGCATTTCCCCCTCCTTTTCAAGGCATCTATTTTAAGGATCCTTAAAAGGATATAGCAGGAATGAGAGTAGGTAAAGAGGATACAAGGAAAAGAAATTGTGTGCAGATGCAGATTGGTTTCCTGGGTGCAGATGGTGTGGGCCCAGGCCCTGGGGCAAGGGAATGAGGAGAACCGACCTGGTACCTGGACAAAGTGGAGATGGAGATTCAACATGACAAGGAGGCCAGGCCACGGGGCATGTTGCAGGTGTCTGTTTAAACCCCTGGTTTTAATTCTTTTTGGTAATTATACCTAGTGGTGGAATTGCTGGGTCATACAGTAATTCTGTCTTTAACTTTTTTGAGAAACTGTGGGGTCCTTTTTTAGAAAGGATTTTTGTTGACCCCGCATTAGAAAAAGACTTCCAAGTAAAGACTTAGGAGTGAAGGGTCCAAGAGGAAGCCGTAACTATAAAAATAAATAAATAAATTTTGTGCCAACAGCTCTGCACAGCCTTGGAGGCATTAGGAGGAAAGACAGAACAGAATACAAATGAGTCCAACCTCCATTTCTGAAAAATTATTGTGATCTAGAGGCATCGTGGGTGGAAAATGAAAGCTCTCAGGAGAGATCTTAGTGGGTGGAATTCATTCATGCATGCAGGTATTTACTTCACCTCGCATCGTGGTAGACACAGGAACATCAGCAGCCTGCACAACCAGGGGAACCCTGCCCTCGAGGAGCTTGCAGACGTCTAGAAGGGGTGCCACGAAAGCAACCTGGCAACGGCGGTCCGCACTGATGTGTGCTGTTGTAACGGTAGGCACTCACATCTACTGAGTACTTACTGCATCATCTCAACATAATCATCTCAGTGTACCAGTTGAGAATATTTTTATTGTCTCTGTTGGAAGGTGGGGAAATGGGCTCAGCTTAAGGAACTTGCCAGGAACACACAGCAAGTGCATGGGTAGAGCCACAAATCAGAGCGCTGGGATAGGGGAACGTAAAAGAGGCACCTACCCAGGGTGGACGTCAGAGAAGGCTTCCTGAAGGAAGAGGTCGTGTGAGTTCTGTAGCCCAGGATTTCAGAAAATGATTTGCCATAGCAGCCAGCCCTGCTTCCTGTGACTCCAAGCTCCCAGGAAGCGCAACTCTGTCTCAGAGGAGAATGGTCACCTTTATCCTGGGTGTTTCTGATGGAGGCCAGGATGGAGTGTTTTCTTTTCTTGCTGACATCTGCTGCATCTGCTAATGGCCTCCTTACGACCCCTGTGGTGCCGGGGATACCTGAGAGGGACTTTCTGGGGCCTGTCCTGGGCCTGCATAGATTCAAGCCAGTGACTGCAGTTGGCCAAATACAGGCCTGGAAGTGGCAGTGAAAAGCTTGATTCTGTACCTTCTGTGCTCTGTCACTAACTGACCAAAGCTCCAGCTTCCCTAAACACAAATGTAGGCAGTTTCTCTCTGCTCTTTAATTTCCTTTAAGGCTCTGCAGGGCGTGCAGCAGTGATTCTGAGTAGGGACCGAATGAGCCTTCCGGTAGGAGAGTCCTGTGCTCTGGAAGCACCCTTTGTCCCCTCTCCATACATTTGCCAGTAGACTCTTCAGTCATCGCGATAACCCAAGATGCGCACACATAATCTTCAGGTCTGTTTTATAAGTATTTGAGTGTACAGATCTGAAGTGGTCCCTTCAGTGAGTTTTGACAAGACAAGAACTTGCATAGCTATCACCAAGATCAAGACTCAGAGCTTTTCCATCGCCCCTTAAAGTTCAGAGGTAACAGTTATTCCCAATTCTGCGTCCATGGGTGAGCTTGGTGTGGTCGTGCAGTATGTGTTCTTCAGTGTGATAAGGTAGTTCTTGAGATCCATGCATGTGGAGGTGCACACACACACCACTAAGACATACACAGATTTCTAAACTGGCAATGCCTTTCTTCTTCTCCCTGAGAAAAAATGGCCTCTGGGTTAAAATCAGTGTCTTAGGCTAAGTGCAGAGCCCCAGGCCAAGCCGTGTGAGAAGAGGCACTCTCCTGCCCAGCCTCCTGCCCCGCTGAGGTGCACACCTTGTCCTTTCACCTCTCCAGGCTTCACCCCTGCGGTGTGCCCTGCCTAGACAGCACCCCCCACTGTCTGGGGACCCCTGCCTATGCCTCAGGTCTCTTCTGTGCAGCCCCCCAGACTCTCCCAACACCCCTCCTAGGCACTCTCCTAAGACAGCCTCCATTTACGTTTAACTCGTTTCTGACTCTACCCACTGGACCAGAAGCTGCTAGCAGGCAGTGGTCTTAGTTCCGTATTCCCTCATTCCAGCACAGATCCTGGTAGTAAAGCAATGGATGTAAGGTTATAGCAGGTTTTGCCTCAGGATTATCTAAAAGACAGACTGATTTTAGAACAACTATGCAAAATGTATCCCAAACCACTCTGAAGCTGGTAAACAAAAGGTGGTCAAACAAATCTAATCTCGAACTACAGGTAACAAAGGTAGCCTGAAATTTCCTGCCAGTGAGGCAAAGACTTCCAGCCCTTCCCCCCGAAGACCTGGCATGAATGAGTGCGAAGTAATGGAGGAGGAGGAGGAGATCAGAGTCAATCAGGGAAGGTTGCCTGGAAGAAGTGAGTTCCAAGGGTTTGCAAAGAAAAGCCTTGATGTTGAGTCCAGGAGTTACCTAACTGGGGGATAATCCACAGAGAGGCTTAAAGCATGTGCTGTCATGTTGTGAGCCTTGTACTGAGGCTCACACAGCTGCACTTCCCTCCTCTTTCACTCTTTTCTTCCTCCTTTTTCTCCTACTTCGTCCCACCTTCGTCATCCTTGCATATCTGGGTGTACGGGAAAGAGCTGAAAGCGCATTTCCTTGCCTGCCGTCTGTGCATTGCACCGGGCACCCTGTCCTGGGGATATAGGAGGAAGCCCCTCCCTTACCGTTCTCAGCCTGGGCAGAAGCCAGCTGTGGACAGGGAACAGCCCAGGATGGGTGCAGTCTGTCCCCAGGTCCCACGCCACCCAAGCACCAAGGAAAGGATTCAGCCATGGGTGAGGTCAGGCATGCAGTCGACTCACTGAGGTGACTTCTGGGGGAGGCCTGAGCGGAGGTGGCCTTGGAAGGGCAGGAGGCCACCGCTCAGCACGGAGGAGCAGAAAGAGCAGAAGGGAAAGCAGGAGAAGGAGGACTGCATGTGACTAGGGGTGGGCGATTTCATGGCGGAGGAGGATCTGTGAAATCCCGTTCTTTATGCTCCCTTCCTGAGTGCTCTGGGTCTGACTCCAGGGGACCTGGGAACAGCCCGAAGCTCTCCGAGGGGAAGGGAGTCAGCAGTGCTGAGGAGGTCTTTCTCACCCTCCAACTACTCCTCCTGCATTGTTCTCGTTGACTCTGGGGACACCTGGCAGAGTGTGAGGAAATCGGAAACAGATCTTTGTAGCTGATGGTACTGCCTAGTACAAAGCACAGGAGTGTCTCATGCCAGGTTGACTTGGAGGGAAACCGGAAATGAAGCTTTGAACCAGGTCAGCAGGAAGAGTGAGGAGGATGTCTGCCTCAGGATTGCCTAGCACTCACTGTATGCATCACTCATGTCCTCATCTTCACCATGACCCTGCAGCTCTCATGGCTTCCATGTTACAGGGGAGGAAACTGAGGCTCAGAGAGGTTAAGACCCTGGCCCAGGCTCCTGAGAGGAGCTCTGTCTGCCTCTGTCAGCCAGCTCTGTCTGCTTCTGATTCCGTCCTTTTTCCAGAGCACTGCAGTTGCCTTAAGATGTACATTCAGGGTGGTCAGCCTGTCATGTTTGATTGAACACATAGTTGAGGGCCTCTGTCGACAGCTAACCTGGGTCCCAAGTTTCCAGCTGTCCCCAACACAAGGCAGTGAGAGAACCTGCCATCATGGGCCCAGGACTGAGCTCTGGCCTGTTTTCTCCATTGGCCCCTTGAGGAGGACCAGAGTGACCACGAACCTGTTCTCATGGACCCTAATCCTCAGTGCTTTCAACTCCTACATAGTGGGATAATGATGTTGTCTTTATGGGCTGTCACAAGGGTGTAAGGAAATAGGGTCTTGGAAATCATGTGGCGCATAGTAGGCATTCAGCTTCTACTTACCAGGTTTGAATTCAGAAGGTCAGACCCTTCTCAACCTTGATTCCTGATCCCACCCTGGATTTTTTTTTTCCTAGTTCATGCTATTCTCTCTCTGGTGAAAGACTCTCAGATAGAGCCTCTGCCTGGCCTCTCCCAAGCCCTGCTTCAGACTCAGTTTGTCTGACTCCTTCACCAAACCTGAGTTGCCAGGGTCCTTCCAGCTGGATGGATGGATGGAAACTAGAGTCCACAGTGGGTGTGGTGGGAGCTAGGGCTCCTTAGCTGCAGGTGGGAGCAGACCTAGCTCTGGGTGCCAGCTGGCCCCTCTGTACGTGGATTCAAGCCCTGGGAGAAGACGCTTTGTAAGCGATGAAGTGCAGAGCAGGTGCCAGAAGGGGTGATCCTGGACGATTCAGTGTGAGGCACGGACAGCACTGGCTGTGCAGGCCGAGGAACAGCAGCAGAGAAGAAGGGGGTGAAACCAGAAGCCAGAAGCACAAAATAATGTTTGATCAGGTTGTAGCCAACACAGGCGAAGGCTAAATTCACTTCCAGAGGAGAGGGGAAAGCTGCAAGGATAGGCAAGGCCTCGGTCCTAGAAGGCAGGGACTCTGCCTGCCAGGGCACAGGGCAGAAGGCCAGGTGCTGGGGTTGGGCCAGTGTCGGAGCCACGCGAGCAACACAGAGACCGAGTTAAAGCTCTTGGCTAACACTTACCTAGAGTACTGTGTGCTGTTGGCTAACACTTACTAGTGCACTGTGTTATTAGCCAACACTTATCTAGCACACTGTGCTATTGGCTAACACCTAGTGCACTGTGTGCTGTTGGCTAACTCTTACCTAGCACACCGTACACTATTGGCTATCAGTGCACTGTGTGCTATTGGCTAACACCTAGGATACTGTGTACTATTGGCTAACACTTACCTAGCACACTGTACACTATTGGCTAACACCTAGTGCACTGTGTGCTGTTGGCTAACACCTAGGACACTGTGTACTATTGGCTAACACCTAGGACACTGTGTGTTATTGGCTAACACTTACCTAGCATACGGGTTCTCTTGTAAGAGTTTTAGGCTTTTTCTTCACAGCAATATGATGAATTAGGAATTAGTCCTGCTATTTTACAGGCACAGCAAGATTGAGCAAAACTCTTGGCCTCCTCCGAGACTGGCAGCACAACCCCTCATATTCATAGCTTGAAATCAGCCATGGTGGAACATTTACATCATGGAAATTGGCAAGTACCACTAATCAGGGTTGTTGTTTTTTAGAACTACATTCTAAAGCACAACAAAAGACCCATCCCAGAGTCTCCATGAACCTCATCAATGGGAAAGAAAGAGCTATCATAACTGGGGCATAGGCAAAGCCTGACACAAGCTGATGGCAACTGATGTTTTAGCTTTCTAGGGCCCTATTCTAAGAATTTTACACATATCTCATGTAAAATTTTGTGTGAACCAGGCATGGTGGACTGTACCCCAGCACTCAGGAGGCTGAAACAGGAGGATTACCATGAGACTGAGACCACCTTGGGCTACATAATGAGTTCTAGGCCAGCCTATACTACATGGCAAGGCCCTATCTCAAAAAACAAAACCAAAAAACCTTTCTGTGAGAATCAAAATTCGTTTAATCTTCATACTGCATACACAGTATTATCCCCATTTCCCAGATGAAGAAAATGAGGCACAGGAAAGTCAAGTATCCTGCCCAAGATCGGGATGCCCACAGGAGCATTTGATTCATAGTTGGACAGTCCAGTGCCAATGGCCTCATATTTACTTCTCTTGCAGTATTTTGTTTTGGTTTGGTTTTTTTGGTACTGCTGATGGAACCCATGGCCTTCACACTGAGCTACATTCCCAGTCTTTTGAAAAATTTTTATTAGTATATGTTTACAGTACATAACATTTTGTGTGGAGTTGTACATAACACATCTTAATTCCTTTTTTCATCTCCTTCTCCCTTCCCTCTGTCTCTGGATCCCCTTCCCATTTGAGAAAGATCTAGCTCTCTACTTCCTATTTTGTATCTTTTATTTTGCTCTTTATTTATAATGGGGTCTCACTAAGTCATTAAATTGCTCAGGCTGGGCTCAAACTTGTGATGCTCCTGCCTCAGCCTCCCAGAGTGCTGGGATTACGGGTGTGCACCACTGCACCCGGATTGCTGTGGTGTTTTTAATGAACCATTTGTAAGTGCTCAAACTGTAGTCCACTTTTCTTTTCTTTCTTTTTTTTTTTTTTTTTTTTGAGAAATGGCTTTTGAACATCTGCCTGATGCCAGGCTGTAGAGAGTAGGCATGGGAAACAGGGAGGTCCGAGTCAGAGGCTCTACACCTGCTGGTTTAGATAGAGCCTGGGCTCAGGGTTGAGATAAACTGAATTTGAAGTCTGGTTCTTCCATTTACCAAGTGTGTGACCTTGAACAAATGACTCAGTCTTCCACAGTCCCCATCTCCAGATGTGTAGAAGGAGGACCATGACTGTGTTTCCCGCGCCAGGTTGTAGTGAGAGACAAGTGATGCAATGTGTGTGCCATGCCTGGCACAGGCCCCAGCACACAGCCAGCACCCCCCAAGGGAAGCCGCAGCCATCACAGACCACAGGCTGTGCCCAGGGGCTCGGAGTGGGGCAGGACACGGGCGTCCATGGATGATTCCCTATGGAGAGGTGAGAACGGGGAAGAGAGCACCCAGCTCTGCCTGAGGGAGCCGGGAGGGTTCTGCGGAGCAGGAGACATTTGCACAGCATCTTCCGGGGCAAGCGGGAGTTTCCCAGGTGTATCAGGCGAAGGAGAGCTTTTCCAGCAGAGAGGAAAGTACATTGCAAGGCATTGTAGACAGGAGCGAATAACCGAAAGGAAATAACGGAACACCTCCTCAAGAGGCTTGATCGCGCCTTCGTGTTTATGATTGCCTGTTTTCTCCAAGTCAATTTAACTGTGTGCCTGGTTGGGGTGGGAGGCATAAAGAGAGGACAGAGTTTTCAAAGTCTTGAAGAACAAGCTTAGACCAGATGAACTTTGAACCTCAGTGTCCTTCAGTTGTCCTTTGGGGTCCTGCCTGCCCCACAGTTTATAATCAGATAGGTCCACCTGCAGCATCAGGTCATCACAGCTGAAAATGGCTCCCATCAGTAATTGGGTTGGGCTCAACCCACTGTCCACACTGGGAGAGGTCGGGAACCTCAAGCCAGCGCTGTGGAGCAAGGCCTGGTTTCCCTGAAGCTGTGAGCGCCCTCTGCTGGGCTGACTGCCACACCGCCATCTGCCTCCTTAAGCCTTGAGAGCCGCAGAATTGAAGGCCGACCTATGAGGAAAGGCCCCTAAAGATCATTTATTCAAGTGCCTGAGTTTTCATTCAATGCTACTAAGATTCAGATTAGAGGAAATGGCTGGCCCAGGGTCACGCAGTAGCCTGTGAGTAGAGCCCAGAGTTGGTGGGTCCTTGGCCAGTGAGTGCGCTTGTCCCTCAATCGGTGGAGCCAGCTGCAGCCATCACACACTTCCCACCAAGCCAACCACCCAAGGCTGGCTCCGTAGCTTCCGCTTGAAGGGAGAAACCTTCGGTCACGTCCTAGATAGGATGCCAGTTGCCTGCTCCTAGGGAGGCCAGAGCAGGGAGCTCATTCAGGGCCCTGGTTAGGGGAACGGGCACAGGAATCGCCCTCCTGCTGGCCTACTGTGTGAGCCTAGCAGAGTCACTTCACCTCTGCACCTCAGTTTCTTCATCTGTCAAGTGGGGCCCATCCCATGCTACCCTGTCCTCTTATGGTGAGGGTTTTCTAAAAGAACACACAGTAGCTGCTGTTGTGTACACTCTCTTCCTGTTTGCAGAGCCTGCTTTTCACTAAAGCCTAGAAAGCTGGGGAGAAGAGAGGTTGGGCATGCGAGTGGTAGGGGCAAGTCTGTAATTACTAGCTGTGCAGCCCTGAGAAAGTCACTTCACTTCTTGGAATCTCCGTTTTCTCCTCTAGAAAGTACAGCTAATGGAGGTACATTCCCCCTAAGGCTCTTACTGTCTCATACACGTAAGGCCCCTAAGGGTCTGTCTCTGTTGTTAACACCACTGTCATTGTCATCCTCTTCATCAGGCAGGGTGCTGTGGAAGGTGTTCCTGAGTAAGAGGCCCCAAGATTGAGTCTGCCCTCTTTCCAGCTTCCTTCCACCCTGGTTTGGGGGCTGAGGCCAGCAGGGAACCTGTGTGTGTCTCTAGTGTTCCTATCCCACCATATAAGGCTTTGGCAGGACAGGGCTCCTCGTGCCTCCCTGCAGCCCCACTCCGGAGCCCAGGGGAAGCAGGAAATTCAGTTCATGCTGGGCCTTTGAGCTAAAGCACAAACACTTGAGGGCTGACAGTGCCTTCCTATTGTTCCCAAGGAGAGTATATGGTCCTCGGGACAACTAGATGGTATTAGGAGGCCTGTGCCCTCCCAGGACAGTAGTAGGTTTGTGGCTGTCTTCTGGGAATTTGTGCATCTTCCACACTCACCATCCCCTCCACCACCCTCTTCTGCTCCCTCGTGTGCCTCTGTTGGTCATTTGCACAGCTCCTGAGCACCTGCTATTTACCACCCCCACAATAGTTGCTTCATGTTCCTGTCACTCGCTGGTAATCCTCACCTCAATCCTGTGTAGAAGGTATCATCATCCACATTTGACAAATGAGAATTTCAGAGTGATAAAGACATTCTCCTAAGGCCACACAGCTTGACTAAAGCAGGGTGAAAATTTCCCCCCATGGCTCCCTGGAGGAATTGAAGATTGAGCTGGAGCTCAAGGAGAGACCACCTAAGTGAAGGGCAGAGGACAGACTGCTTCGAGGTGCTGGGGGCGATGGAGAAGCGATTACAGTCTGACAGGCAGAGTGGCTGGAGAGGTGATCCAGCAAGGGGCCCCTCATCGCTTGTCTGAATTGCCACGCCCACCTTCAGCTGGTCTTCCAGCTCCCAAGTCAAGGGTCCATGCTTGCTACCAGATCTTACAATCCTCAATATCAGCTGTGGAATAAATGTCTCATGTGTTTTTTAAATGAAACTAAGCTGGGCTCAGAGCTTAGTTTCCCTGTCATCTTTGGCTGGTAGGCGATTCCCCCTCTATCACAACTGGTACCCTTCTGCCCCTTCGCTGGAACTGCCATACCAGGGATGCTTCAGAAGAACCACACTAGGAGAGCTCGGATACCCCAGCCTGAAGGGCGCCTCTGGGGTCTGTGCCCTGGGTGGGGTGTACCTGGGTGGGGCACAGAAACCCCAGAGGCTAAGATCTGGCCCTCTCCGTGTACCTCAAAGCCATTCCCATGTGGCCCTGCCATGGTCCTCACACACAGTAGATGCCAATCACAGAACCTACTGGCTCTGTCACCTTCCTAGGCCTGAAGACCAACAGCCCTTCTCTCCCTCACCTTGTGTCTTCCCAGCCAGGACACTATGCCTCAAGGGGCTCCCACTTCCTCAGGACCCAGAACCAAGAGACACAGCTCCTAGGCGCGTGCGCTTGGTGTAGCCAAGCCGCTCTGAGACAGCTAGGGTGTGTCTGCCTTACCTCTCTGAAAACAGGACGGAGAAGGAAAACAGTGCAGATGAGCACTGTTGGCATGCCGAACTTGTCAGGCTGAAGTTAGCACCATCCCTTGAGGGTGCCCTGCTTTCTCTCACATCCAGGTCCCTTCATGTGCCCATCGTCTTGCCCCAACACCCTTCTCCCAGAGCCATAGCTATTCACTCCTGCTCCTCTTGCAATCCCGTGACTGCTCTGCCTCTGTAGGGGCCTTGGCAGTGCCCCCAGGCACTCCGCACATCTCCCACCAGATGTACCCCCTACAGCCTTACCTGCATCCCCCACGAGATGCTTAGAGTTCACTGTGCTCCCAGGACCTCACCATGGTCTCCACGCAGTAGAGCTGCATAAATGGATGGTCCATTCCCTGAATCAGACTCGCCTGAAAGATGGAAGACTGTGTTGCCCACACCCCTTAGCAGGCTGGTCCGGTCCACCACCATTCGATCTTCCCTGGGACTTAGCCAGAGATGGAAGGAAAATTATTCATTTAGGCACATCACAACCAGAGAACACTCAGACCCTGTGTTTAAGATCCGGAACACTCCAAGTTTACAGTCTGCTCAGATGTGGGGACAGATGGCTGGACAGTGGACAGCTGGGCCAGGAGGTAGGCAGCCTGGCAGGACGGAAATAGCAGTGAATTAGGCATTGGGAGTCCTAGGCTCAGAGCCTATCTGTTCCCCTGCTCTGTTGCACACACGCATCAGTCTGGGTTCTTTGGCTGCCAGCAACAGGACCTGACTCGCAGGAACCCAGGCCGCAAAGGTATTAATTAGAAGACTTGCAGGAATAACGCAGAAATGGCAGGTAGCTGAGCTCTGGCTTGGAGGTCCTGCCTTTGGCAAGGGGTAGGCAGGCACTAGGTAAAGAGAGAGGTACTCTCAACACGAAATCGGGATTTGGAGAACTACCTGAAAATAGTTGGTGCACTGCGTGACCTGAAGCAAGTCACTGAACTTCCCTGGGCCTCAGGTTTTGCGTCTATGAGAAGCTGGCCTCTCCTCCATTCACATCTCCAGTTTGCTTTTTGCTGAGAAAACTTCCTTCCTGTGCCTCAGATGGCAGCTTTCCCCATCTGGACACCTTGCGAATGAAGTTTGAGGAAGGTGGGTGAGTATGCCTGTGGCTCCCTGCAGCCCATGCGCAGAGGAGGCCCCATCTTTTCCACCTGCATGCGTGCAACACGATGACTCGTTTGCACAGGTGATCAGCCTGATCACTTACTCTCCATGAAAGCAGCACGTCCTCTGCCCTCTGCTGAGCATGCTGATCAAAATCTGGTAGCACTGTGAGTCTCTTCTGGCCATGGCCTGGCCACCTCCAGATTGGGAAGCTGGAGTCTGCTGCCCAGAGCCCCCAAAGCTACCAGTGCTGAGACCCTGCCATTGCCCTACTTTTGAACTTTGATATGTTCATCAGTAGGGCCAGGCCTTGTGCTGAACACCTGGGATGCAGGTGGAGGGGATGAGGATGTGGGTGAGGCAGGTGCATAAACAGCCAACTACAGCAGCAGGACAAAGAGAGACAAGAGAAACATCCAGGTGACAGGAGGGGGGACCCAGAGGTGTCAAAACTTGATTTCCTGGGAGATCAGGAAGCGTTTGTTGGGGAGGTGGTGCCTGAGAGCCTTGGAGGGTGAGGAAAATTTGGCAGAAGTTGAAAAGGATACTGCAGGTTAAGGAACAGCATGAATAAAGGCTTGGAAATAGGAATGGACAGGTTTGATTTGGCAAATAGAGATGTCTGGTAGGGTCAGAGCTTTGGGAAAGTAGTAAGAGCTCCATGGTGACAGGGAGAGTGTTTAGGGGCCCCTGAGGTGTGGAGTCCAAGGTAGAGGGCGCATCTGCCTGGGGCGGGCTCAGCCTCACTCCCAGAATCCTGGCTTCCGTATCCCATTGCCTCCTCACCCTTTACCCACCTTGGAGGCAGCCGCAGGCTACCACACCAAACCTGTCACCTCTTTCTCTACATGAACACCAGGCAGAGCTGGCATCCAAGAAGCCTCATAATATCACCCACCACCCCCCAGGCAGAGAGATGGTGCCCCAGCCCTTCCCAGACAAGCTTCTGCTAGCCTCTCCATCTGGCCCACAGCAGCCTCGGTGTCTCCCCAACCAGCCTAGAGCTCCAGGAAGTTGGGGTGGGTGGTGCGTCCTGGGTCTCCAGCTCCCAGCACTGGTGGAGCAGCTATAAAGTAATGTTATTGCCACAGACACAAACCAATGAAGGAACTGACATTCAAGTGACAAAGGGCTTAGAGTCTGACCACCTTATTTTATAGGTGAGGACTCACGTCCAAAGGAAGGAAGGGCTCTCCCAAAAATACAAGCTTGTTGGGAGTGTGATGTGAAAGAGTAGCCTGGTTCGTAACAGCACTGTTCACAATAGCCAAAAGGCCGAAACAACCCAGGTGCCCATCAGCTGATGAATGGACAAAGACAGTGTCTTCTCCATACTGTGGAAAACTATTCAGTCATTAAAGAGAGAAGGAAGTACAGTACTGATACCTGGTATCAGCTTGGGTGAAGGTAGAAAACGTTATGATAACTGAAAGAAACCAGATATAAAAGGCTACACGTTGCAGGATTCTATTTGTGTGAAATGTGCCCAGTAAGCAAGTCCATAGAGACAGGAAACAAATCAGCGTTTGCCAGGGGCTGGGAGGGAGGGGAAATGGGAGTGGCTCCTTAGTTGGGTGTGGGGAGCAGCTGAGCTGGAGATCAGCCACACATTCGGGGCTAGAGCAAGGCCAGCCCCGAGAACACAGAGCGACAGAGGTAAGCCATGTAAACAAGTTGTTGGGACCAGAGCAAAGCCAGTCCAGCAGGTGTCCGGCCTTGGTGTTCCTCCCTGTTAGCTACAGCACAGATAGCTGAGAATGTTTCACTTTCAGTGTTTTCAGCAAAACACTGAGACCTTGCACTTTCGGCCCCATTGCGCGCTTCCCCCCTTTTTACTGTGTATAAATAAGGACGCACCCATGCTGGGTTGCCACTGCCTCTCCATCAGAGACGTCAGGTCTCACCCGGTCCCAGCTTTCCTTTTAGTATGTGTCTAGTTTTTTCTTAATCTCCCATCACTCCTTCTCAAGACCCCGCTGGCTGTGCGGGTCATGGCAGTTGGGTGCATGGGCTTTCCTTTTGGGGCGATAAAATATTCTAGAACTAGATAATGGTGATTACACAACATTATAATGTGTTAAATGCTACCGAGTTGTGTGTTTTAAAATGGTGACTCTGATGCTATGCGAATTTTGTCACCATTAAAAAATGAGAGTAGTTTGGGACTAGATCAGATGCCACCAGCTAAGTCTAATGTCCTCTTCCTGTTGCCGACCTGCTCCAGCCCAGGCAAAGTGTGGGGAGTCCATGCCACCCGCTTGATTGAGGGAAGCTGCAGTCAAGTGAAAGAGGGCTCCCCACCCAGGAAACAGGATTCCTGCCTAGGCTGGTGCTTGCTGTCAGGCCTGGAGGCCCCATCTGCTTTCCATCCCACTGACCAGCCAGCTTCCAGTTGGTGCCAAATGTTTGTGCATCTCAGGCCTCTGAGCCTTGCTCTTACTATTTGTACTGCTGAGGTAGTATTGTCTTGCAACCTGTCATCCACCTGGAAACATCCTTTGAGAACCAGCCCCTGTCTTCCCACTGCAGGAGACTCCTTCCCCCGTCCCTCACCACAGACTGGGTTGAGCCCTCTGCACTGTAGTCAGTGAAGGAAGCACTGGGGTGCGATCCTGTCATCTTGGAAAGACTGGAGCCTGGGAGAGGGGCCTGGCTCGTCCACACTGTATTCCTGCAGTGGCTCTGGGTCTTGCTTGCTGGAGGCCCTCAGCAGTGCTTGTCGAATGAGCCCATTTATCTGTGGGGCTCTCTGGTTCTAAGAGCAACAGTGGGGGCCAGCCCTGTGAGTCGCTGCCTGTTGACACAGGCCATTTTCTGCTCCTGTTGCCTGGCTGATAGAAGTGGAGGAGGAGGAGGAGAGAGAAGGAGCCTACAGCAATCCATTACGAGCAGCTATTTCTGCTGCTGGTGGGCAGGGAGGAGCGCAGTCCCAAGACTGGGCTTCTCCATCCGGCTTGAATGGGCCTCTCTTCCCTCTGGAAATCTAGTTAAACCTTCCCCTGGACAGCCTAGATGTACAGCTTTTGGCCGGGGGCACCTGGAATTGCTCGCTCACAGGGCAGAGCAGCGGGCTTTTGCTCCACTTTCCTCTGCAGCCGAGAGGTACTACTCTTTCTGCTTTTCTGCTTATGAAATTAGTCATTTTCTAGGAAGCTTATTTATAGAGTCCACAGCACACACACAGTGCTGAGCTATTCTGAACGCGGCTGGGGGCCTGGAGGCTTAAGATGTGACAGCAGGTGTGAGTCACACGTGAGTCCCCTCCAGAGGTATCTGGACACTTTGGTTACCTTTGTGCCCCCCACCGTTATGGGCTGCCCTTCTGAGGTAAAGAAAGCAAGCTCAGGATTGGGAGGCTGGGGGGAGGAGTAGAAGCTCTCGAGCCCAGTCCCTGTGCCCACCAAAGTCAGACCCATTTTCTCTGCCTCAGTTTCCCCTCCGTGAAATGAGAGGCCTTCCAGATCTGTGGTTCTCTAATGTAAGCAACAGCTGTGGGGGAAGTTTCCAAGTGGCTTTGCAAAGACCTATGCACAAATAGCTCAAACGAGGGCTGTGTTTGAGGTCCCTTATGTTTCTCCAGAATGTGGAGGCAACATTCACTTATTGCACAAGTGTTTATTTATTGAACATCCTACCGTGAGCCAGGTACTGTGCTAGGCTTTGAAGATATAACGGTAAATAAACCAGAGATGGCGCCCCTTGTAGCCCACACATATCCTGTAGTCCCGTGGCTGAGAATGATGTCAGTCAAGCAATGGCATAAATTTAAATGGAATTCCCAGCCATGTCAAGGACTCTGAGGAAAATGTGCTGGGAAGCCGAGCTAGAGGAGCCCTGCAGGCAGAGAGGGGAGCGAGTGCAAAGACACTGCGAAGAAAAGAGCCTGTCCGGAGCTGCTGGAATGCAGAGGTGAAAAGAGAGAGAGTAAGATAAAATTGGAGGGGTAAACGGGGCCAGTCCATGCAAGAGCTAGTGAACTACGTCCAACAGTTTTTCTCTGTTCTAAGTAAATTATGATGCCATGAAAATACAGTTTCAATGAGTTTTTTATGTGATAAATTTTAGTTTGACTAAAATTTGGATTGACTCTATCTCAAGCTGGCCCCTTCCAGTTGTGCATGTTGTAAACCGTACGGCCCATGTAAGCCATATGCATTGCAGCCGGGTGGAGAATGTTTTAGTGTCCAGCCTAAGTGGGTGCCAGAGACCATGAAACAAAGAGAGCTCTTGGAGTTGGGCACTTCCCCCAGACTTAGTGTCCCTCTCTCTGCAGGAAGGCTGGGCTCTGGGATTTAGGATTCTCAGAGACCCTGCCAAGTGGAACAAGGAAATAATAAAAAAAAAAACAATTCCATTGAGAGCAGAAGATGTCAAAGGAAGAAGAGTCACCCTTAACCTGGCCTGTCTGCCCTTAATTATTTAAAATCTGTGGTTGGGCCTGAAATAGGTCCCAGGACCAGTAGAGGTGAAGGATTGCAAGGCAGGTGGGCAGAGAGGTCACCAGCCTCCTGGGCATCTCAGGAGTGTTGCACCAGGGAATCCCCAGGAAAGATGCTTTGGGTTACCAGTTTCAGAACACAGATCCCAGCAGCTTCAGTAAAATGTAGGGATTTTTGGAAGAGTCCTGGGGCGTCTCTTGGGTTTGATGGACATCAAGGCTCAGAGCAGAAGGAATGAAGCAGCTCTGAGGCCCCAGCCGCAGATCCTTGCAGGCTTCCCTGCAGGGCACCACACAGCCGTGACTTGGCACCAGCAGCCCAAGCGCCAGACCCTGCAGAATGCATCATTAACTGCAGGGAGAGGAGCTGGCAGACCCAGCTGGGCTTGCGTGCCCAGCTTTGCATCAGCCGATGACTGCCACGGGTCAGACATGAAGGGCAGGCAGCGCCATTTTGGCTCACATCTGCACTGCAGGCCCTTGCCAAAGTAGGGGATCCCTGTCGGCACTATGGCTGCCCTCAGGGTACAGCAACTCTAAAGACACCTCACAAGGTACTGCTGATCTCCTGCAACCTTTTTCCAGCTTACTGGGTAAAGGAGAAAAGCCAGACCCTAGGACTAGAAAGAGGACTTTCTCATTTCAGAAAGAATATTTGTACGATGCAAAATGCACCATTACTACTGTTCCTAGCTCTTTGTGGAGAAGAGGTCTACATGCCACTTTCCATTGCCTGAGACATGGGGCACTGGCATTTCTTGGGCACTTGGACACAGGACTGTGTCCTGCCCAGACCCCTCTTGCTGCTCATCCATGGTTCAAAACCACAGTAATTAGGAGGCAGAATGGCACAGCAATCAGAGCCTAAGCGTGGAGTACCAGATTATCGTTTCAAACCAAGCTTTAATGAACTGCGTGACCTTAGGCAAGTTGCTTAACCTCTCTGAGCCTCTTTAATCCCTGGTTCATGGGGTCACGATGAGGACTTGGTGTGCTGTTCAGTGTGGTAAAGTTTGTGAAGCAATTTGCACATACTAAGCCCTCCTTCCATGGTAGAGAGGTTGGTGGTGAGGATGATGGTGATTTTACAGGGAAGATACCTACAGTTCTCCACCCCCACTTTTGCAGCGTGACCCTTGACAGGATTTTCTTCAGGTGCCCCTGGTGAGGTGGGGTTACTCAGAGGGCCCCCGAGTGCATGAGAAGGCCTTACCGATTTGCTCAGGGTTTTGTCTTGATCCCAGCTCAACAGCCTCCTCTCACGTTTTCCCTCCTGCTGCAGGAGAGAGAGAGAACCGTGCCGCTGATGACTGCACAGGAGGGGCCCTGGACATGTGCTGCAGCGAGAGGCTGCCTGGTGAGTCTTCCTGGCACCCAGGTGCCCCTGAGCTCCCGGAGGACAAGGACACTGGGGCTGGGGAAAAGCCTGGTGGCTGCGAACTTGCTGGAGGAACAATGCCACTGCTCCAAGGTCTTCATTTCTGTGGGGATTTATTTTTCTAATCCCTGATGTCTTTCCGTCCTCTTATCATTGGGAGCCACTGTAGGCTCACTTGGAGGAAGAGCAGGCAGCCCAGAGCATGCTGGGAAGTGGAGGGAAGCAGGAAGCTTGGGGCCCAGGGCCCCAGGGACAAGGCCACTGGCGGGCAATGCAGGGGGCAGACCTCAAGAGGTAAGAGCGGGAGACACAAACCACATGAACGTGGCCTAAACCGGGAGGGGAGGGGATGTGGCAAAGAGCCACCCACCACCCCCGCCGAGAGCCCAGCTCAGTGTGGTCCTGCTGCTAGAGACTCTGGGCATCCACACTGGCGGGATCCTGGCCGTCTGAACCCCTGGCCATGGCGGTCACCATAGAGACGTGACCGGGGCTCCTACCCACAGGGTGGCAGCACATGCTGTCAGTTGGAGACCATATCCGCAGGCCATGGTGGACAGCCTTGGAAGGACCAAAGGAAGAGGGACCAAGACAGGATTTTGGGCTGGGGACGTAGCTTAGCAGCACAAGTGCCTGCCTGGCAAGTGCAAGGTCCTAAGTTCAATTCATGGTACCAAAAAAAAAAAAAAAAAAGACAGGATTTTAATTTTTTTATTTTTATAAATGCTTTTATCTTTTTTTTTTTTTTTTTTTTTTTTGGTGTTTTGTTTTGTTTTGAGACAGGGTCTCGCTGTGTAGCCCAGGCTGGCCCTGAACTCACTGTGTAGCCCAGGCTGGCCTTAAACTCATGGTGATCCTCCTGCTTCAGCCTCCCAAGTGCTGGGATTATAGGTGTGTGCTCCCATGCCTGGCTGTTTTTATCCTTTTTTCATAACAGATGTCCATTGTAGCAATACTAGAAATAAAAATGAGTGAGAAAGAAAGAAAAGAAAAGTCACCATAATCCTATAGCATGGCATACATTTTTAAATCTCTCCCAAACATTTGGTTAAATGTAGCCTTTTGGATTCTAACCTTGAAGTCCCAAACTTACAGCTTGTCAGATCTTCGTGATTGGTAAACCATATGACAGTCCACATGACATTCTTTTAGATAGACATTGGACACAGCTATAAGTGGGTGACACTTCACAATAAGCAGTTACTGATTCACACTAGTGTCGGGGCAAGCTTCCTGATAAAACGCCTCAGACAGCATGAGTGAGCCCCTTGGTGCAGTTCCCTCATTGCCCAGTAGGGGCGCCACTGCTCATTGGGACAGCCTGTCCAGCTGTTCTAGAATGAACACATCTACTGGAGTTGTCATCATGGAAATAGGAAACAGCTGGCTGGAAGAGAATTCTCAGAAGGGGTGTGAGAGCTGTCTGAACATCTGAAAGGCTGTCATGTGAAGGGGGCAGATCTGTTGTTCGTGTCTTAGGCAGATGACATGAGCCCAGTACCTAGACATGAAAGAGGTCCATTAGCCCAAAGGATGTGCAAATTTCTGACCGTAAAAGCGGTCCAGTCATAGAACTTAATGATTCCAGAGGAAGAAAATGAGTGTTTCATCGCTGGAGGCATTCAAGAATTGGGAAGACAGGCATTGGAGAGGAAATTTCCACAGTGGGTGGGAGGTCTAGATGACATCAAAAGTCCCTTTCAACTCTGAAACAGTTCTGTGATTCAGAGATGAGTCATAGAATTTGGAGATGATTCTACAAGCAGGGATGGCCCCACTGGCAAGGAGAAAAATCCATGGAAAGTAGGACATGATGTATAGGAGTCCAGGGAGTCGCGTGGTGTGGAGGAAAGAACACGGGGTTTAACGTCATAGTCTGGCTATTTTGTTTACAGGTTATGTGTTTCACTTCACCTTGCTGAACCTCTGGTCCTTCATCTGTAAATGAAAACAAAAGCAACGTAAATACTTATCCTTACAAAGGTCCTGGAGACATAAAAAATGTAATCATTCAGTCATCATCAAATACTTACTGAGCACCTGCTATGTCTCGGGTACTGTGGTAGGAGCTAGGGACTTGGTGGTGAATAAAACATAGTCCCTCCCCTAATAAAGGTTTATGGACAAGTTCTGCTTTAAGCTACTTCTGAAAAATGGGATGAAGCCACAGCAGAGATAACAATAAACACAATGTGTTTAATTCTCTCTCTCCCAGTCCTCCCCCAAAGCCAGCAAACAGTGTAGAATGGGAGCAGAGCATTAGTCATCTCCATTGAAGCTGGCACCTTGCCTTCCTTACGCAGTACCCCCAGGAAGTTGGAATCATTTTTACCCCGACCTTACAGATGGGACCACCAAGACCCAGGGCGGCTGGGCTTCCTGTCCAAGGTTACTTAACTGGTGTTTGGTAGAGGGGGGATTCGGTCCAGGCAGTCTGCCTCCAGAGCCTGAGTGTGCCTGTTCTGCCTTCATTGTCCCCATGGAAATACTGTTGTCTTCTGGCACCCTGTGGACTGAGGCAGAAAGAATTAAGGTATGTTTGTCCCCAGAGAGGAGTTTGGAGGAAGTAGACGGTGTCTCTGTGCCTGTCCCTTTGTATCTCTCCTTTGAGAAATCATCTCTGCCAGAGGCCAGGCAAGATGTGTCCCCTCTAGATTCCCATGATGCCATCCCAGTATTGCAATCATTTGTCCTCCATGGGACTGTGAGCCCTTTGAAGGCAGGTAGCTCTCTATTTTATCGTATCCTCCATGCCCAGTAATTACTCACTCATTTCTTCATTCACTCACTATTAATTACCTACATGTGCTGGACCCTACTGTAAGCCCTGGAGATTCAACATTAACCAAACTGAGAAAAGCTCCCCCCATCACAGGACAGTATTTTATGTGCCGGGTAAGAGCAGGGGCCCCGGACCCAGGCTTTGTTCCACCACATTTGCAAGAAAGCAAGTAATGCAGTGGGGTCATCCTGGGCTACCCACCCATATCTACAAAACGGCAAGACTAATAATCACTGCCATGTAGGATGTTGGAGGATTTGGTAAATTGATAAAGAGCTTCGAAAGGGGCTTAGCATGTAGCAAGTGCTATATAGGCATTTGCTACTAAAGGAAACATAGGCAATAAATGAAATAAGATAGATAGTCTAGGAAATAGTGCTAAGTGTTATAGAGAAAATTAAGAAGGGAGTGAGGAAAGACTGGGAGGTAATTTGGCATTGTAAATATGTGGATCTGAGCCTGGTGCGGAGTAGGATGCCACGAATGTTTGTCAGCCAAAGCCACTGACCTAAACTGCAGCCTGGACATAAAAGGAACGGAGTTGTATAGGCCAGGAGAGTTGGGGTGCTGAGCCTTTGGAAAGAGCCTTGGAAACTGCAAGCAGTTGCATAAGGATGGTGTAAAAATACAGCCCTTGAGTCCTCTCTTCCCCTCCCCGCTGCCTTCCCCGCTGGGAAGACGCAGGCAGAGTGAGGGCCAGCCATGCCTGGGTGACTCACTCATTCCCACACACACCTCTGGGCAGGATGACATGTCCAGGACTCCCAGCCATGGTCACCCAGACCTGAGCTAGCATCAGGCAGGTCACACAGTCCTCTCAGACTGAGCTGTCCAGAGTGAAAACATCCTCAGGCATCGCGGCGCCTCCAGGCAGCTCACGGCCTCCCAGAGCAGGGGCACTGGCGCGCACAGACCCCCACTCCCACGTGTGCACGCACACTCGTGTTTGTTCTCGCTTGACACAGCTGCGTGCTCACGCACACACATGCACATACCCACACAGTCACCAGGCACGTGGCCTGCCTCTGTCTCACAGGGCCCTGTGGGGGCAGACACACACCTCCAAGGACACATACCTGCATGTCGCCTTCCTCTTGCAGGCTCAGCTCTCTCGGTGCCACTGCTCCACCCTCCGGCTTCCACCATGCTTGCTTCCTGGACAGGGACAGACTCACTGGAGTTCTCCTTCCCTCTCTAGGCCTCTCTCTCCCCTGTTACTGCACCCCCCGCCTCACACAGATGCACAAAAGCTGGGATTCTCTGCAATCTCTGTCTTCTTCCCAGGCCTTTAGTCACGCACACTCCCAGGTCCTTTTGCAGGCACTTGGCGTCTGTGCACTGCCTTCTCCACCCCATGCACACACACAGTTCTCTCTCTCATGTACACACTCATTTTCACATAGTCACTGTCCTTTTCTCCTCTTTCACGCTGCCTTGCTTGCTCACTTCACTTGCTCACAGTCACCCAAACACATGGGTACATTCAAACTCCCCCTCCCCCTCTTCTATGTGTAGGTGTTCACGTTTGCGAGAAAGCAAGCAACACGGCTCATGCTGAGCCCTCTGCTCCTTCCCGCGACCAACATCAGTATGGGTGTAGCCTGGGAAAAAGAGGAACTAGATAGCAGTAGGTGTTGCTGATGACCAGGACATGGGATACAGCAGTGTCATCAGGTCTTGCTTTCAGTGTCTCCAGCGGGCAGATTCATGGGCAGCCCAGCGCCCAACATTTTCAGGGAGCCAGGCCCGATCACAAATGAAGGCCCTGTGGTAAACTACCCCCCGCTCGGTCGTGCACTGCAGAGGCCCCTGCATGCATGCATGTGTATTCAGGTGTGGTCCACAACCTGAGCTAGTGGCTGCCCTTTGGCCACCTCTCAAACCTAAGGGTACCAAAGCAGGAGACAGTGTACCCTCACTCAGAAGGATTTTCCTGGGAAAAGACCCATGCAGCCATCAGGCCATTTGGCTGGGGAATTCTGTAGCCCTGGTAGCCAGAGCATGGCCTGGAAAGGGCATGAACACCAGGCAGTCATTGAGTCCAGACGGGGACGTCTCCTGGGCCTTGTGGACATCTCACCCCATAGGAAGTGGCATGGCCAGAGGAGGGGGAGCACAGGGCTCAGGTCAAAGGACAACACTGATCTGGAAAGCAGAGAACTCCCAGAGTCCCCTCACAGCGGCAGCTAGCTGCAGTCATGACAGTCCCTGCCACCCTGAGTTTTAAGTGTGTCACAGTCACTGGGCTTGTGCAAGGTTTTGCATGTGTAAGATGTTGCCCTTTCGGTAGGAACAGGTGACTCCTTAGGCTGGAGGCTCTAGGCCCCACTCTGCACCTTAAACCCTGGTGCCTTGAAGTCCGCCTCCTGCCAAGCCCAAGGCCCAGTATTCTCTCTGTATCATCATGATACAGGGTCACCAGATGGACCCTCCTCTGAGCCCAGGACTAAGGTCTAGGTCTCAGCAGAAGCCACTGCCCAACCCGGGTGCCACTTTATAAAGTAAATGGGATAGAGGCCTTGTTGTCCCAATCATGCAGCGACTCTCTCTGTCTATCAAGAAGGATCAGGTCATGGCTTTCAGAGCTGCTCCACCATGCCACTCATGAGGTCTTGCACCAGAGCCAGTAGGGCCAATTGAAAAGGCAGCCTCAGACCCTTTTATTGACTCAAATCTATTGAGCATTCACTGCACACCTGATGCTTGCCAGGCACTGGTGACACAGCGAAGAGCACGACAGACATGCTGCCTGCTCTGAGAGTCTATAAGACAGCATGGAAAGGTGCAGGGATAATGCAGACCTGGCTCAATGGGCCCTGGAAGGCTTCCAGAAGCAAGTGGCCGAGGATAAGTGGGTGCCAGTTCGCACCTGTAGGAACCCGCTGCCAAGCATTTAAGGAGCTGGTAACCTGCCACCACCACCACAGTGGCCCTCGTCTCCCATCTCCTAACCCCTGATCTCACAGACCCCTCAGCTGGTGTCTAGTACTGATTCCAACTGGCCCGGGAGCAGGTGTAGGAGCCCAGATGAGCAAAGGTAGAGAAAACGGACCCGCATATGGTAGAATGGCTGTGATGTCACTTGTGGCTATTGATATTCATCAGTTTAGACACTGTTACTTTTTTTCTTTGTTGAAATGATGCTTCTGTTTTTATTCAAGATTTTTCATGCATGTAGGGTTTCTTACTGTGGCTGATGGTGCAGTGCCTTGTCTTTGACTTGAGCCTTCAGAATGGATAGAGAAACAAAACATGATTGAATATGCTAAGACTCTGATGGGGTAGCATCCTGCAGTGGCCTTGTCTGGGGAAGGACCATGCCACGTACCCACTGGTCAGCAAAGGTAGAGGTTAACCATTCTCAGACACCAGGACAGATGTGGTGAAGGCAGGAGCTCATCCATCTGGGCCTTGGGTGCTGTGGGGAGACATACAGACCTGGGTGCATATCCTGGCTCTGCCTCTGCCCAACGGCATGCTCTCTGGTAAATTTTCTAACTGCTTCGAGCTCCAAATTCTCCACTAAACTAAGGATGGTAACATGATAAGATCTTCACAGACTTTGTGAGGATTAATGAGTTGATGGTGTGAAGTGCTTATTACACAGTGCTAGGTAAATAGTAGCTCATAATGATAGTAATAATCGTTCCAAGATATGGAGAGTGAACAGGAAAACCTCTGCATCTTTGCTGTCTTGTTCCCAAGGCTCAGGCATCAAGTCCAGGCTAGTCAAGGCAGTGTGGTTTGTGGCTCTTGCATGGCTCTGTACCCCAGGTCTGGCAACTTATGGGGCCATCGCAGCCTCAGGCTAGAGGAGTGTTGTCTGCTTGCAGAGTCAAGCAGGAAAGGGGAACAGTGTTGGTGGGGAAGGCAGTCATTTGTCCATTTTCCTTCACCAAGACAGAAATAGTTCTGTTTCCAGGTAGGTGTGAGGATGCTAAAAAGAGAGTCTTTGCAACTGGAAGAAAAAGCCCATCCTATCCAAGCCCCTTGCCTTCACAAAGGTGGCTGCCAAGGCCCTTTCAGATACCAGGACACAGGTGAGGGTCCACCGTGTTCCTAAGACACGCAGTGGCAAATGCTGTCTCCTTTCACTTCGGCCTTGCCAAGTGACAAATTACCCCAGCTCTCAGGAAAGTTCTTTACATCTTTCTAAAAAAAAATGTTTAAGCATCCTCTCATTTCAATTCATTTGTTCTTTTCAAATCTCAGCATCTGTGTTGGTAATTAGTTGCTGCCTAAAAAATTTAAAATGCAGTGGCTTCAGATAGCAACCATTTTTTTTTTCCCATGACCTACAGGGTTATGCAGGGCTCCACTGGATGGTTCTTCTGTTCTGTGTGGCATCAGCCGAAGCTGTCCCCTCGACTGTATTTACCTGGTGCTGGCTGAGACAGTGTCCAGGGAAGCTTTTCCTGTATGTCTGGCAGTCGGTGCTCTTCCCCTTGACTTTTCTGTGTGCCTACCTTGGGCTTCTTCACAGCGTGGTGGTCTCAAGGTTATTGGACTTCGTATATTGCCAGCTGATTTCCAAGGAGGAGGATTCCAAAACAGGCAAAAAAAGAAGCTTCAGATCTGTTAAAGTCCAGGGTCTTAACAGCAGTCACAGGGCCTGCTGTGATTTAAGAGGTGGAAAATAAATGCCACTTCTTGATAGAAGGAGTCTACAGAATCTGCAGCCATCCTGAGTCCCCCAGAGCATCCTCTTGGTAAGCTTTCACATTCCTTCTAATAGTAATTCCTTCCTCTCCTGAATTTTCCTTCCCTCACCCTCCATCCCATGTCCCATTTTTTTCCCCTAGCCTTCTATTATTTAAGCTACTCCCCCATTATTGCTTAAATCTTTGGCCCTTTGGCTCTTTTCCCTTTGTCTTTTCTCCCTGCCACTGCAAAGAGCACACTTGTATTCACACGCACCCCTAACAATGGTAGGGCCCGTAGATGTTATGTCTAAAGTATTTAAAGTTAAAAATCAAGCTAATAAACTTGGAAACAAAATATGTTCTGTCCTTCTACTCTAACCGTATAAGTAGTTCAGAAGCCAGGTTAAAACTCTGACTTCTCTAAGTTCTGCACCAAAACGTGAGGCCTAGAGAAAGCCAGTCCGATTTTGTCTGGCCCAAGGGCTGACCGTTAGATCTTTTAAAAAAGATTATCTCCTTGCCCATATTCCTGTTGAACATTGCCTAGCTTCAGAGCATTTCTGCATCACAAACAAAATCATTTGGAATTGTGCTTCGGTCCTTCACCAGGCCCAAGTCTAGTGCCACACTTTGCCAATCTGAGCAGCCCACTCGTTGGTCCTGGCATCCTGCAGCAAAACCAACCCTAGCCTCTTAGACTCGCCTCTCTCCAGCCTGTTATGAAAGTCTGTATTGCCTAAGGAATAGATAAACTGCTTGTGTTAGTTTTATTTTGCTGCACAACAAATTACCCTAAAACAGCATTTATTATCTCACACAGTTTGTAAAGCAGGAACCCAGGAAAGGCTTCGCCATGTGGTTCTGGCTCAGTTTCTCACAACGTGTCAAGGTGTTGGCCATTGCTACAGGAATTTTAAGACTTGACAGGAACTAAAACTCTGCTTCTAAGCCCATTCACTGGTTGTTGGCTCACTTCAGTTCCTAGCAGCCTATTGGCCAGAGGTCTGAGTTCCTCTGCAAGCAGCGGGTCCCTTCCTGGGCTGCCTGAGTGGGACCCCAACAAGGCAGCTGGATCCCCCAGAGTGAGTGATGAAAGAGAGCAGGAAAGGGAGCAAGAGAGAACCCAGAATGGAAGTCACAGTCTCTTCTAATCTAATTTTAGAAGTGACATGCCTTCCCTCTGCTGCATGTCACTGGCCATGTAGACTAACCCTGGTACCACGGGGGAGAGACTGCACAAGGATGTGAATGCCAGGAGGTGGCAATCATTGAGGGCTGTGTTGGAGGCTATCTGTCATATTGCCTAAAAGTTGAATCCTTGTAATCCAGAGAGACATTCTTACAATATGCCCATATACAGAGAGAGCCAGCAAAGCATGGAATCCCCTCTGCCAGTAGAAAGAAAACAAAATGACTCAGAAGTCATAGGGGAAAAGTCCACCCACTAAGAGAGAAAAATACCAGAAAATACATCAAAAGGAAACCAGTGCCTTTCTCAGTGTGGCAGGATTATAGATGATTCGGTTTCTCAAGGATCATTTCCAGATTTTTTTTTAAATCATTATTTTTTTTTAAAGATAGGCCACTTTAAAATACTAATTAATTCTTGCCTAGCAAAAGTGGTAGCTGGTAGGAGACGAGACTCTCTGGGTAAGTCACCTCCCTCGGGGCCGCTGAGCTGGCAGGTGCAGAATCTGGGATTGACCCAACCCCAGAGATCTTAATGGGGGCTGTTTAATGGGAGGGGGTGCATAGAGACAGCCACCGAGGCATGGAATCCCCTCTTCTAGTAGAAAGCAAATAAAATGACTTGGAAGTCATGTAGGTAAACGAGGTCAGGGAAGAGGAGATCCAGGGTCTCCTGGGTAGTAGGCTGTACCGCAGCTATATTGATGAGTCTTTCCCCTTTGGGGGTCGGAGGTGCTGTTGCCAAGAAGTTGGGCCCTTTTCCAGCTCATCCAGTTCCAGGATACAGATAGGTTGAAGGGCCATCCGCTTCTCTTCATTCTTTTCCTGTTGGACACTGGCCCAACTTCAAACTCAGTGGTTTTGTTTCTGGTTTCCTTAGGGGAGAACCAGGGGGTTACTGAGAGTTTTCAGAGCATTGTCAGTCACGTGTCTTGGTTCATGGCCCGTGGTGCATTTTCAGTGGTCCACACAAGGCCCCTTTTCTGGTTTCCTGTGCTTATTATTTTCCTTTCATCTCCCACTGCTGTGCCCCTTCCTCTGTCACATGTTTCATGTGCCTTTTGCCCTTGCAGAATGGGTGGCAATGTTTTCTGTCCTGTGCACAGATGATCACTGGCTTGCAGTGGTTGGACTTAAGTTTTTTTAATTTTAAGATGATGTGAAAGCCATGCGCATTCAGTAGAAACTGAGCTTCAGACTTTAAGTTCTGATCTTTTCACGTGCTGGCAGTATGCGGTATGATACTCAACACGAGCAGCCAGCAGCAGTGGGCCGTGGCTCCCAGTCAGCCAGGAGAGGAAACCTCTAAGACTGCAGCTGTGTTGCTGAGCTTGATGTTCCGTAGGTTAAGTGTATTAAATACATTTCCACTTAGGACCTCTCAACTTACAATGGGTTTACCCGGCAGTAACTCCCTCGTAGGTTGAGGAATATCTGTATTGTGTCAGCTCCTGTTTTGGTCACTCAGTACTGAGGGCTCCTGAGCTCTTTGCAAGTTGCCATATGTACGAGGTGTGATCCCAATATATGGTGAATGTTTAAAATTTTTAAACTTTATTACAGTGAAAGACACATTGCCCTTAATCCACTTCAACATTCTCCCCCTTGCTTTGAAGACACTTCTCCCTTTGCCACTCTTGCCACTCTTGCCACTTTCTGGAACTGTTCTGGAAGTCCTCTTTCAGGTCTCTACAAGGTGTGATTCAAAATACAGTGAATGAGCCAAGCCGTGGTGGTGCACGCCTGTAATCCCAGCACTCGGGAGGCTGAGGCAGGAGGATTGCCTTGAGTTCAAGGACAGCCTGGGCTACATAGTGCATTCAAGGCCAGCCTGAACTGCATAGAGAAACCCTGTTTTAGAAAGACAAAAAAAAAAAAAAAAAAAATACAGTGAATGCTGCTGTCAAGTACCATATAATAGAGAAACAGGCTCATAAAAACATTACGGTGTGTCCTCATTCACTTTAGTCACCAGTCTGGCACTGTGCAACCTCTGGCTCTTCCCTATAGTTAAAATGACCACGAAGGTGACAATTTTGAATCAATTCAGGACACCAAGGCAGCCATGACAGTGCAACTAACGATACTGATGAAAGAGGACTTCCAGAACTGCTCCAGAAAGTGGCAAGAAGAGTGGGATGATGGTGCTCAAAATGAGAGGGAGTACTTCGAGGGAGGATTAATGGAAATGTATCCTTACTGTAATAAATTTTTAAAATTTAAACATTCACCATATATTTTATCATGCCCCATACTTTGCTCCCAAGGGCTGCGAGCACTCCTTGATGTCTTTGAACATTTGGCCTGCCAGTACCCCTGGCAATGGTGCCTCTACTCCCCCACTCTGCCACCAATAGTATGGGGGGGAGTGCTGGCTTTCTGACTCCCTTAGGGACTGTGAAAATTCCCTTGGCATTTACACCCTGGAGCGGAATCACCGGTTTCAAATCAGTTCCAGCAGAGGACTGAAAGAAGCTGGAGCAGAAAGAACCTGGAGGAGGAGGACATGGGTGGAGCCTGGGGAGCTAAGCAGAGCATGCTGGTCCTTCCTTACAGGCCGTGGCAAGGGTTTTGGTCTTTAGCCTAAGATCAGAGGGAGGCCATTGAATTGAACTAAAGCGGGGGCCTAGATTTTTTTCTTTAAAGCAGCCGTAGGTTTTCAGAGCTGGAAGGACTTTCAAAGACCCACTTTTTGAGTTTACGGAAGGGCTGGGAGCCTATAGAGGCAAGAAGATACTCCGCGTTACACAGCCTCATAGAGTTCAAGTCCATTGTGAGTTTTTTGGGATGAACCCATGGAGGCTTGGAATTTGTCAACACCACTGTCCCAGAGGGGTCTTGGACCTATCTTGCTCTTCTCTTGTCACCTAGACTTTCCCAGACTTCTCAGGGTATTTAACAGGACTCACCAAAGGACCCAAGCTAGGACCCAGCCCCCCACTGCCATGGGGCCTCAGGCCTCAGACCTTCCAGATACCCCTAGACAGCCTCTGTTAAATTTCCCCCTCCAGGTTAGTAATGAGAGAAACTGAGCCAGAGGGCTAAAGGCAAACCAGTCTTGGTTTGGCCTATTACTCTCTGGGCCTCAGTTTCCTTGTCCGTGAAATGCAAGGGTGGTACAGGATGCTCCCTCAGGCTGTCCCATCCCACCCCCACCCCACCCCCCGAGAGTCTCCAGTACCATTTTCCCAGGGCCTCTGCTGTTGGTTCTTTTTGTTCTCAGAGTAGGCAGCCGGGGGTGGGGGGTGCACCCTCAAGATTTCTTTGACCCTTTTCACCCTCATACTTTTAGGCCTCCACTCCAGGGAGACGCAAAGAACCAAGCCTTTGTTTGCAGCAACAAAGCTGTTTGCAGTTTCCGATAGAACCGTTTTATTATATCCCATCCAAAGCGTACTTGAGTCGCATTTTGTTTTGAAAGCTTGTTAGCATTCTGGATTTAATTAACTGGTGGAGACAAAGCTGCCCTGCTTTCCGCACCCCCAGTCCATGCCCACTCTATCCGCTGACCCCAGTTTCCATCCGGCAGCCTCAAAGCGCCTGCCCACGTCCAAGTGGGACACCCATCGTTTTCCCCGGGCTCACCTGGCAGATGAAAAGGCAATCCTCACTGCTACCTCTCCCTCATCCTTCCCACTCCTCCTCATCTCTGTTGGCTTTGGCTGCCATTTATTGAACAGTCACGTGTCCCAGGCACGTTTTACCTCATGGTATCTCCAGAGTCCTCTGAGATGAGTCTTAGGGCACCTACTTTCCAGGGGAGGACTGAAGTTCAGAGAGATTGTCCCTTACCCAAGGTCACGCAGGTAGCAAATTGCAAAACCAGGCCTCAAACCTCAGTCTGTAGGAGTCTAAAAGCTTTGGCCGCAAGAAGCTACGTGTCTGGAAACAGATCTGCTTGTTGGGACAGGAAGAGCTACAGTATAGACTTTTAGGGTCCAGTCCCAGAGTTAGTTCGAGTTACTTGGAGACCTGCTTGCCTTGAGCATTCCGGGCACAGTCCCTTTCTTGTCTGCCAGTGTGTCGCCTTCCATAGCACAGCCTCTCTGATGTCTGCAGACAGTGATCAGCCTCACCCCAACTCCACCTGAGCCACGGACACCCTTGGTTCCCAGACCTCTGCCGTCAGCTTGCTCTCAGTCTCACTTTTCTGTGCTTCCCTCTCCACACCCAGGGTATGATGACCTCAGCCACAGGCTGAGTCCCCATGGCCCCTTCCCTTCCTGTTCTGGGAGAGCCTGAAGCTCCTTCTCAGGCAGACTCCCTTCAGGACAGAGGAGGGGGCAGACACATGCAGGCCCGGGCTGGGGCAGGCAGCAGAGTCCAGTTAGGACCGATCCTGAAGCCGGACTCCCTGGTCCGAGTCCTGGCTCTTCCATTCTTGAGCGCTGATGTCCTTGGCCAAGTCACTTACTCTCGACTTCTGTTCTCCCATCTGTGAAAGGACTATCCTATTAACTTGTGTCATACGCTTGTTATAAAGGTTGAATGAGTCAATACTTGTTAAGCAGTCACGGACATCTCTCCCCACCAGGCAGCCTCGGGGCAGCCACCTTTCTCAGAAGAAACCAGCAAAGACTACAGAGACTTTTCTAACCTAGGCTCGCAGTCCTATAACACCACTTCTGCCTCATTCTTCTCTCCAGAGTGCTCACACTCAGCCGGGGGGGGGACATGCGCTCCACCTAGGTGTAAGAATTTACACACTTTAACAGCACCACAGGAATTGAGTTGCAGAGAGATCAAACAACTTGCCCAACTCATGTAACTGATCTGTGGAGATCACCCACAGTCAAGTCCAGAACTTCTTATGCCAGAACCTGTTTCCTTTTGTCATGTCATCCTGCCCACCTGGGGCATGCAGAGAGCGATAAGATGTGAGCTCTGCCCTCAGCCGGCTTCCCATCCAAGATGGACTCACTGCCAAGCCACACCCTTGGCATCGTGCTGCCTCTTCTGTGGATCTCGTGGTCGTGTTGGTCAGCAGGGCTGATGGGATGGAATGGTTGTAAGGAGCCTGTAAAAAGTCCCAGAAGCTCAGATCTACCATCCATTTATCTTGGTTGGGAGAAGCTAGACTTTTTTTCCCTGCAGTCCTGTTGGTTCGTCCTAGTCCTGTTGGTCAGTGCTGGGTTAGAGACACAAAAACATCTCAAGTGCAGGAGGTGAGGGCCAGGCATAGAGCAGATGCTCAATAAATGTCGGTCTAGTGAAAGCATGGTTTAGGGGGACTCTACCCTCGCCCTACCACATACCCTCCAAGTCCTAGTTTGCCTACTACACGCCCCCAAAAACCAGCAGAAAGTTAGGCATTACCCTTCCAGCTTCTCCCAGGGAGAACAGAGCCCACGGTCATGCCCAGCAAGGCCAGGCTCTCCCTCTCGGAGAGATACCATGGTGGTAGGAACAGCTGATGGGGCCTCTTCCTTCTAGACCCTTCTGGCACCTCTCTTGATTCTGCATTCAGACTCTACCCAAGCAAAACTTCAAAATAAGCCTGATAGGCGTACTTGCCCTGCCTTATCCCTCTTGTGGTTTCCATATGGAATAAGAGGAAGATATTAAATATGGAGGCCCATGGACGTGGATTTTAAAATCACAGTTCGGTCACTTCTTGGTTCTGTGATCCTGGGGAAGTCACTTAACTTCCCTGCTTTTGTGACGCTACAGGATGTGTAGTAAGATGTGAAAAGTAACATCAACCCACAGTGTGGCTGCAAGTATTGAATAGCCTCAGGCCCATGATGTGCCTGCCTGGGTGACCTTCCACAGGGGGTTGCTGCTAGAAATGGCCCAAGCTTACCCCATTCCTGCCATACTGCCCTCTGTCCCCATAGGGAGATGGGATCAGTAACCCTTCGAATAAGGAGACAGTGTTTAAAGGTGCCATTTTGGACACAGTGACAGGCCGTGGAGCAAGCGCTGTCACCTGGGCGGATGAGAGGCGTGGCGTCGGAGACATCTCAGAGATGACATCATACAGTAGGCAGAAGCCTGGACCTGGCTCAGGGAGGCGGTCTCACCTGGTGTATTGGCTACAGGTGTGAGCTCTAGGGACAGGCTGCCTGCTTCTAGTCCTAGCTTCTGCCCATTTATTAGCAGACCTTGAGCAAGGACTTCCTGTGCCTCCGTTTCCTCATCTGTAAAGGGTGGGGGTGGGGAAGGGCACACCTACCTTTGCTGGGTGGTTGTGAGGATTGAAAGTGTCCATGTATAAAGCACTGGGAGCCAAACCTAGCACATGGTTATTGCTCAGATCTTTCAGCCAATGGTGCTTGTGGGTGCCCAGGTTCTGCCGTTGGCCAGCTATCAAGCTTGGACTAGCCATGTTCCCTCTCTGGACCTCAGTTTCTCCACCTGAGAAACGAGCAGGCTGGCCCAGATGTCCCTCAGAACATGTCAGGTTGCAACAGTCAGTGATTCTGGAAGCCCAGGGAAGGTTCTGTAGGGCAGGGCCTCTGTGACTGTGTAGGCTTGGCTGGGAGGTCACTCCCGGCCATACTGGAAAAGCTGAATGGGACAGAGCCTCCCTCCTCTGTAAACAGGAGCCGGCTGAGCCAGCCTGCTGCTCCAGTTCCGGTGCCTTTGCCTGGGAGCTCAGAGGATGAGTCACTGACAGAGCAGCCACTGCTCAAGCTCCAGCAGCACCAGCCCTGGGCAGAGTAGCTGTAGAGTTCAGCAGTGGGACTTGGCAGCAGGGATCAGAGTGACATCTGAAGGCCCCACATGCTGCAGGAGACAGCTGAAGGCCATTTGCCCGCCTGCCAGACCCAGGATGCTTGGAACTTGAGTGTACGGAGCCCTCGCCTTGCAGTACTTTCCTTCCCTCCACACCATTGAGCCTGTGAGGATCCACCAGCTGGGTATCAGGCACCAGCACCCCCCAGGCATCTGGTTAGGGTTCAGGGTTCCCATGGAGACAGCCTCCCTCTCTCAAACTTTCACCATCCTCGCCTTTGCTTCAGGTGACCCTTTGTGGTATGGCAAAACGGAGCCATTGCTTGGTGTGAGCAAGCTCTGGCTCCAGTCTCGGGTCTGCACTTCCTTGGGCAAGGCAGTTAACCTCGCTAAGCCTCAATTTCTTCACCCAGAAAATCTCCTTCGCCCATGAGGAGCCCAATGTTAAATCGCTTGTCAGCAAGCTGCCTCTGAGTCAGGGTTTCACGTGTGGCAAAGCAGCTACCTCGCTGTAAACTATTGAAAAGCCAGCCCTTGACACAAGCAGCCGCCTCTCACTGACAAAACGGGGCTGATGATGATAATGTCTACTTTACAGGGCTGCCGAGGGAAGCAAATGCAACTGCGTGCGCAGAAGGGCTTTGGGAACTGCATGGAGCCAGCCCGGGAAGGTGGCATTATCATTCCCAGAACAAGACAGAGGCCAAGAGGACAATGGGCCCAGGACCCCAGTGGTCGGAGCAAGTGGAACTGTTTTGTTCACTGCTAAATTGCAGAGCCTAGCCCAGTGGGTGGCAAAGTAGACACACAGTAAATACTTCCAAAGGCCATGAAAATCAACTGCAGTCCTCCCAATACTTAGCTGGGCGCCCAGTGAATATATGTTGGATTCATGCACAAATGAGCAGAAACAAATCAGAAGGAGAAGTTCCTAGCCCAGTTCTTCACTTCTCCAGCTTCTTCATCGTCTTACCACAGGCCTCCCACTGCCCATACGATTAGAAGTTCTTGAGGTCTGTGAATCCCCCCAAATTATATAATGCATGTTCGAAAATGTACCTTCCTGGATAAAAAGATGTCTGATTTATGCCCAGCAAAACGTTTAACTAAACCCTGCTCTGAAAGATGTATCTGCCAGCTGGGCATAGTGGCACACTGCTGTAACCTCAATACTCTGGGAGGCTGATGCAGGAGGATCACAAGTTCAATCCCAGCTTGGATAACTCACTGACTTAGCAAGACCCAGTCTCCAGTGTAGCAAAAAAAAAAAAAAAAAGTCAGGTGCCCAGATAATACCCATCAGTTGGATCCATCAGGCCAGGTGCCTGGTGACTTTTTTAAAAAATTAAAAATCCTCATTCGTCTCTGATGTCTGCATACAGGAATCCATCAGCCTGCAGTTTTTCTCCTTCCCTCAGTGGACAAGGCAGTTAACCTGCCATCCTCCATATGCTAAGTGATGGTCACACATATTCAGAGGGACTCGCCTTCCCAGCAAAACAGCTGGGTGGGTTTCACGGAGCTGTCTCTCAAATCCATCCCATCGCATCGCACCCATTTAGACATGACAGATGAGAGGGCCTGAAACCCGAGAACACTGGCGAGGCTTCAAGATATCTGAACTCAGAACTTTTTCTTAATTTTTATTTTTATTAGTACATGTTTGCAGTACATAATGATTACATTTATTGTGGAGAGTTGGCACATGTACATAACACATCGTAATTCTTTTTTCATCCACTTCCCCTTCCTTTCCTCCCCCACCCTCCCATCTTTGGTCCAGTTCCCATGTGCAAAAGAACTATCAGAACTTTGATCTCTTTTTAAATATATTTTATCATTATAAATATATGTGTTGGGGCCGGTGATACAGCTCAGTGGCATAAGCACCTGCCTGGCAAGCACAAGGTCCTGAGTTCGACTCCCGGTACCCACATATAAAAAAAAAATATATATATATATGTATGTTTATATATTTATTGGAGGAAATGTAGGATATGTCAGTAGTCACCCTTAATCTCATCCTCTCCCCATAAAGTTCTTGTTAACACCTCTTTTCTAGTCCTACTTTCTGTGTATGGCATTTATTAAGCACTTCCTGAATACCAACCATTCATGGTGCTCTGCGCTGTACATTTCAAGCCCATTGGTAACCTCTCATCTCACATATTAAGATAAGAATATTTTAAGATTAAGATATTCTCCATCTTTATATAGGCACATGTATACTTCCTTACTTTTCAAGGCCAGTGAGATCATGCTATTTTATAACCTTGCCTTTCACACTCCACACTTTCAGAATTCTTTCCATGTTATTAAATATTCATCAACACAGTCATTTATAATGGCTGCATGATATTTTATTGCAGGCAAGTTTCATGCTCCCAGACTGAGGTGCATGTACCCCTGAGGGCAGAGCCACAGGATAAATGTCACCCATCTTCCTGAAGTGTAAATTTCATTTGAAGCTTTGGGAGGGGGAAAACATTTTAATATCAAAATCAGTGCAGATACACTGTAGTGTAGGATACAGAATGAATTTTAAAACAAAGCAACAAAGTCCAAAATTGTGTGAGTTTGCTGTTATTCCCCACAGGCCTGCATTTCTTCCCCTCTGAGCCTGGCAGAAACATCTAAACACTGAATTCTAGTTCAGGCACCTCTTTTTATAGATAAGGAACCTGAGACCCAAGGAAAAGAAGGGATTGCACCATTTGATCTCTTTTTAAATATATTTTTTTCTCTCTATAAATATATGTGCTTAAATGTTTATTAGAGGAAGTTTGGGATATGTAAATAAAATCACCCCTAATCTCATCCTTCCCCCCCACAAAGAGTTGTTAACACCTGGCTTGTATCCCATTTATTGTGTACAACATCTGTTAAGTACTTCCTGTGTGCCATGCATGTAGGTGTTACAGAGCTGGGGCACAGAACCAGGTGACCCTGGGCCTGCACTCCTCCACTCATCCACATGGGGCATCATCACCTTCATTGCATGGGTGGGGACCTTGCCTTTGAGAAGTCACCCCTCTCCTTATCGGTGGTAGGAACTCTTGCCTTGCCATGTGACCTATCCTCCAATGGTGTTTCTGAGCTGATTGCTCATGTGGTGCACAGTAACTTTCCCCTCCGTGGGTAGATGCCCACCCCGCGCCCTCGAATTCACCAGCACTTAGATGCATCACTTCGTGCATTGGACTGTGAACATGTACTTCCTGGTTTGTCTCACCCGTGAGACTAGGAAAGAATTATGTGTTATCATCTGCTGCTTATTGGGTTCTTACAGTATGCCAGGGACTATACTAGGTGTTTTATCAGTAGAATTCGGAGTCTTCATAACAGCTTTCCAAAGTTGTATTATCCACTGTAGACTTACTTGCCAAGACTGTGTTGTTGCAGTCATGATGAGCAAAACCAGTACTACCACTCCAGCCTTCACAGGACCCCCGGGCGAGTAGAGATGTATTCTTCAGGTCATTTTGCAAACCGTAGCAAGCGTAACGTAGCCTGGAGTCGATCCACCTGCCTCAGACTGAACCTACCTTTGCCACTTGCCAGCTAGGTGACCTTGGGCAGATTTCTTAATGGCTCTGCACCTCCTCTTCCTCTTCTGTAAAATGGGGATAATCACAGTACTGGCTTCACAGGGCTACTGTGAAGTGTAACCACATGAACAAATGTAAAGCACTCAGCCCTGCTCATTCTAGGTGTGTTCTTGCTGGTGGTAGGAAAGAGTGGCACAGGGTGCTAGTATATGATAGGGCAGGACCTACTTGCGGTGAAATTGAAGCTACACGATGAATAGGAGTTACCTCGGCAGAGTATGTGGGAGACAGCGGAGGGGAGCAGAGTGTCAGAGGGCTGTTCCAGGCAGAGCACAGTGGTGGGCTCACCTGTGGGACCTCGCAAGGTGTGGCTGGGACACAGCAGGTAGGAGCCATCCAGGGTCAGCAGCTGGGAAGGAGGAGCCCATGAGGCTAATATAGGGGTGTCTCCAGCACCAGCGCTTTTTGCCCCCACTGTTGATTAGGCCATGGGAGAGGCTGAGGAAAGGTGCATCGAGTGCGTGAGGCCATGCACGTGTTGGCCTCCTATGTCTGTTGCCCACTGTCCCATATACACAGTGACGTGGGAACAGCTTCATCCCAGCTGTCAAGCTGTATACATCCATTCTGTTGGTCTCTCACTTCTTGATGATAAATGAAAACCTGAATTTGGGTGGGGACCTCCCACATCTGGAGCTCACCCAGGGAGAGGCCACTGGCATGCCTTGCAGCTGAAGACTCAGATCTAAGCCAGTGGTGTCCAGATGTGTTAGTAGTTGAGCTCTGTTGAAATAATCTAGCAGAAACCCAGCGGGGGGATGGGCACAGCAGAGCTTCCACACTTGAGGCACAGCCAGAGGGACTCGGTGGGACTTGTGACAGGGACTTGTGACAGTCCCTGCAGCACTTGAGAAAACATGTGGACTCTGTAAAACACAGTTAGAAAACCAGGGATTGAACCCAACCCCCATTTTCCAGGTGGAGAGACTGAGGCTCAGAGAGGGAATGACTGCTGAGGTCACACTAGCTAAGGACAACCAGAACTGGATCCCAGACATTGGGTATCAATTCTGCTATACTAAGATTGTCCTCCACATCAGCCTGGTTGTCCCCACTCCCTTGCAGTGTGAGGGTCACAAGGTGGGGGGACACATGACTGTGATCTGTTCAAGACTCTAGCTTCCACCCCCAGTCAGGGCACAGACCACGAGAGAAAAAAAACCCAGAGAGCAGGCGTGGGTTTGTTGTTCAGGGTCACGGCCTGGTTTTGCTGTGTCCCCCCCCCTTTTTTTATTAATTGATTTTGAGGTGGTTGTTTTTTGTTTCCTTAAGAAATGGAAAAGAGGGGCCGGTGAGATGGCTCAGCGGCTTAAGCGCCTGCCCGGCAAGCGCGAGGGCCCGAGTTCGACTCCCGGATCCCACATACGAAAAAGGGGCCGGTGATATCGCTCAGCGGCACGGGCGCCTGTTGGCGCGCGAGGTCCTGAGGTCGACCCCCCGGTACCCACCAAAAAAAAAAAAAAAAAGAAATGGAAAAGAGTGAACTGCATAAATACAACGATATTAACTCTGAAAAACCTCCTGCCATTTTAACTCTGTTACTGGAGAAATAAAAGAGAAATAATTTGTCCACCCACACTCAGCTCTTTCTGACGAAGGTAGGTGAATATTGCCTTGCTAATCGAGGGTGACTGCTGGAAGTGGAGCCACGCTGACTGATCCCAGATTGAGAGGAAGTCACAGCAACCCCAAAAGGAGCCATCCGCCGTGGGTCGGCAGAGCCCTGTGCACGAGCAGGGCCCTGAGTCACCGGCCGCGTGTCCCACCTTCCACAGGTCTTCCCCAGCCGGTAGTGATGGAGGCACTGGACGAGGCTGAAGGGCTCCCTGACATGCAGAGAGAGATGCCACCGCCCCCACCGCCCTCTCCGCCCTCAGAGCCTGCTCAGAAACCGCCACCTCAAGGCGCTGGGAGCCACTCCCTCACTGTCAGGAGCAGCCTGTGCCTGTTCGCTGCCTCACAGTTCCTGGTAAGGATGTCACAGGCCTCGTGAGGGCCTGGAGAGAGGGTGGGTTGAGGGACAGCCTTCTACTTCCTCCCCAAGATGGCCACCTGGGCAGGCAGAAGGATGAGGAGCCTTCTCGAAGTCCTCAGTGATTTCACGTCCTCAAGACTGGTGTAAGAGGAAAGCTGGAATTCTGAGCAACAGTCTCAATAGCGAAGCCCCTCAGACCCTGTCTTCCCTAACCTGAGAACCGGGAACAGAGGGCCCCAACCCTTGACTCACTGATCCTGCAGACTTCCCGTCTGTGGAGGCCATTCTGGAAGACTTCTCTTTGCATGTGTGTACCTGTGATGTCCCCTCTGGAAGGGCTTTGTCATGGCTGCCATTAGCTTTTCTCCAGGAAGAGTCTTGGGGCCTCCTCTGGGCACATGGCAACTGGGCCCTTCCCTTAGCTGCCCAATCTGGACCCAAGAGGCTCCCAGGTTGAGGCTGAAGGTGATACGGGGGCAGGGAGCCCCAGCTCTGAACTCAGCCCGCTCCTCCTGACTGCCCCAGCTTGCCTGCGGGGTGCTCTGGCTCAGCGGCTATGGCCACATCTGGTTGCAGAATGCCACAGACCTCCTCTGCGCCTCGCTCGCAGTCCTGACACAGCTGGGACCCACGGTGAGTAAGCTCTGGGGAACCTCAGGGTCGGGACCACTTGGGGGCCTCCAGTCCCATCTACCCCAACCCCAGGATGGGCTTCTCTGAGCCCCTGGCATTCTTCTGCCTGCTCCCCACCCCGGACATGGGATGCAGCTTTTAGAGCCTTCGTTTAGTCGCCCTTGAAGGAGAAGAGAACACTGCCCCACTACCACCCTGACCTGTTGTCTTCTGTTCCCCAGGCCTGGCTGGGCACCGGGACCTGGGGCGTCCCCATTCTGCTGCTGGTCTCCCTGTCTGTGGGCCTTGTCCTCTTTACCACCTTGGTAAGCCTCCTCCTGACCCAGCCTCGGTGCTTTCCTCCTCTGCCCCCCAAGGTCCCGCTTCCTGCCTGCTCCTGTCTGCAAGCTAGACTGCCTGGATTCTGGATAGGACAGGGACACATATCTGTCTCATCCACCAATGTGCCCAGCCTGGGGTGCAACGCTCCTGCTTTCTAAAAATTGCTTTGCAGTGATGTGGGCTGGGGAAAGGGGCTGAGGCAGGGAGACCGCCGGGCCCCACCATGAAAGCCTGAATCCACAAGAGGCTGGGGGCTGGGCGGGAGGGGTGTGGCTAGGGGGGAGTTGGGGCTGAGCTCCCACCCAGGCAAGCAGCAGTGGCTTGTAACTTCAGGGACTTGGAGGAACAGAGAGCTGGATGTTATAGAACCCGTAGTCCCCAAATCCCTGTGCTCCCAACCAGGTGTGGCACATCCTGAAGGCTCCCCAAGAGGCAGCCACCCTGCTGCCCCCAGAGGACAGGCGCCAGTCCGTGAGCCGCCAGCCCTCCTTTACCTACTCTGAGTGGATGGAGGACAAGGTGGAGGATGACTTCCTGGACCTCGACCCTGTGCCCGAGACTCCTGTGTTTGACTGCGTGATGGACATCAAGCCTGAGGCTGACCCCGCCTCGCTGACCGTCAAGTCCATGGGTCTGCAGGAGAGGTGGGAGGGGTGGAGGAGGGGTGGGCTCCATGGGCCCTTGGGCTCTCTCTGAACTGCCGGTGCCCAGGACAGAGCTAGCCGCATAGCTTAGCCAGCGTAGACACATGCTCGTCAGGTGATGGATGTAGATTAAAACAGCCCAAGGTGAACGCGGACAGATCCCGTTGCCACACACACACTCGCAGGCACATGCAGGGGTGGTCTCTTGTGCTCAGGGAAGTGTGGGTAGACCACCTTACTGCAGGGCCTCTCGGGGCCTCTAGCATGCCTGTGTTTATTGTAAATCAGCAAGGGGATAGTACGTGGCACTTCCCGAAGTTATTTGGCCGCAGAGCCCTACTTCTCTAGAGTGTCTCAAATGTTCCACAGAGCATCCTTGGATGTATGGACAGCCCTCTTCTCAGAGCCTGACTGGGTCATGCAGGTCATATCAGGTTGAGTTAGCCACAGGATCTTATAGAAAGAGCACCGGATGAGGAGTCAGGACACCTAGCTTTTGTTTCAGCTCTGCCGCCCCCTTCTTCTGAGAGCCTGGGCAATTCTTGTCCTGTCGTGGAGACTCGAGTTTCCCTGCCTGCATAATGAGGGCCCTTCCTATTCTGTGATTTTAGACACTGCACATAGTAGTTTGTCTGGTATAGACATCCTCACTGCTGCCATGTTGCCCTGGGGACCCCTCTTTCCCTGGCAGTGGGGTGGCCCTCCCTCTGCTGGATGTCCTTGACCATTGGCAGCCTTACCCCAGGACTGCCCAGCCAGAACTGTGCAGAGGTCTGGAGCCGTCCTCTTGGGTGGAGCCCTGCTTCTCTGCCCATCCTTGGCATGCGTCTCCTCTGTGGGCTGTCTGGGGCCCGGGAGGAATGGCCCCAGCAGTGACACAGGAGAGGCCAAGGAGGGCTGCATTGGGCTTGCTTTGACCTGGAGCTCTTAATCTGCACTGTCGGAGGCCTTTGCCTTGGGGCTGAGACTCCGTTCCTTGTGACAGGGTCCTGTCACGCTCCCCCTCTTCCTGAGCACACCCTCTTCCTCCCTCCCTCCCTTTGTCCATACCCAGAGTCCCCAGGTGAAGCCTCTCCCTGCCAGAGTCTCACTTCCTCTTTCCTGGGCCTTCCAGGCGGGGCTCCAACGTCTCCCTGACCCTGGACATGTGCACCCCGGGCTGCAACGAGGAAGGCTTTGGCTACCTTGTGTCCCCACGTGAGGAGCTGGCCCATGAGTACCTGCTCAGCGCCTCCCAAGTCCTGCGAGCTGAGGAACTGCACGAAAAGGCCCTGGACCCTTTCCTGCTGCAGGCTGAGTTCTTTGTGAGTCCCTTTGAGCCAGCCACCCCACACTGGGCAGACCTTTCTGCACATGCCACTCAGGCATGCAGCCAGGCAGCAGGGTTCGGTGTGCCCAGACTTAGCACCTGGGGTAGGCTGATGTCACCTCGTTGTCAGTTCTCCCACCATCTTGGGCAAGCTGCTTCCTCTCTGAGCCTCACTTTCCTCATCTGGAAAATGGGATGAAACAACAGGGCTGTTGTAAGGATGAGAGAGGTTGATAACATGTGATGGGTGTGCGGTGGTCCAGGGCCAGTATGTGAATGTCATAGAAGGCTTCTCTTCGCACGCTCTCCCCACCCTCCTCTGCCCAGCATCAATAAGCATCACTTGTCTTCTTGGCATCTCTCCAGCCACCTCCCTCCTGCAGCCTTAGCTTAGCCCCTGGATCTAGCTTAGCCCCACTCTCCTCCCAGCAGGCTTTGCAGCAGCCTCCAGAGAGCCCAGTACATGACAACTGGGGCATAGGAGATCAGTGTCCCCTTTATTGTCACAAAAGCCTAGGTTTGGAGTGAAGCCCATCAATATATGGCAAGAGCGAGCTTTCTGATACCCGGTCCCAGAATCAAACTTTCTGACACATCAAGGGCCTTGCCCCACCGGGCACCCCCATACATCTTTCTCAGCAGGAGGCCTCAGAAGGAGGAGGAAGGAAGGAACTGCAGCTGGAAAACTCACTTCCTTGATCAGACTCACCAGCCAGGCAGCTCATCCCTTATGCCCCTCAGACCCACTGCTCCAAGTTCTCGGAACCTGGCACCATCTGCAGAAGAAATCTGCCCGCCCTGCCTCCTCCTCCTGCCTCATGCTGCACCCCCAGCCTGCAGAGTCTGTCCACTTCCTGCCGGGCCCCCCCATACCCTCCTCACCCCATTCCCTCCCTGATGCCTCTGGAAAATGGTCCTCCACCCCCTGGGCCTCAGCTACCACTGCAGTTTCCCACCACCGTCACCTCCCGAGAAGAAAGCTGGCATCCTGCATGCCCCTCTCTGCCCAGGACATTATCGTAGATTCTGCCAGAGAGGAAGGAGCCCGGCCTGAGCACCCGCCACAGGCAGTTTTGCACAAATGTTTTCTTCCTTTTGCCTTTCACAACAGCCTTAGGAGGTATGATCGGCTGCATTTTACAAGGTCCCTATAGTATTCCAAGCACAGTGGATAGTATGAGCCCGTGCGGTCGGGTGCTGACCCGTGTGGACAGATTGAGAGGGGGTGCAGAGGCAGGAGGCACCGGAGTCGCAGTGATTACCAAGTCACATTTTGTCTGGTTCTTCATTCACCATCCATGTAGTGAGTGCCTACCACATGCCAGCCTGGCCCTCCGTAAATGATAGCGTTTATTATACACTCAGCCCATGCCAGGCACTATTCTAAATGCTTTATGGGTGCCAACTCATTTAGTAGTAAATGTTGGTCACCCGAATGCATGCTCTCGAGCCAGCCCCTAGATGAGAAGTTGGGGGCAGGTAGCCCCTGGATTTGAACATCTTCGAAGGCCAGCCCATCCCTGCTCACGCCCCTGGGTCCTCATTCTGCAGGAAATCCCCATGAACTTTGTGGATCCGAAAGAGTACGACATCCCTGGGCTGGTGCGGAAGAACCGGTACAAAACCATCCTTCCCAGTGAGTACTTGCTGCCCGGGGCAGGGGGCCAGGGGCAGGGGGCGAGCGCGCCCTCACCAGCTGTGACCTTCAGCCAGAGTGGACCTCCAGGGGTGACGGGACAAAGGGGAAGCGGGCTGGGTGCCCAGGGAAGGGGGAAGGCCACCCCAGCATGAGGGCAGATATTGGTCCATTTTGTCACACAGCCCTGCCTGAACCTCGCCTTCCTGGCCAGGTGCTGTGCTGGGCTCTGTAGAAACCCAGAGAGAAGGGGTGGCTCCTGAAACGTGTTTCTGCATCCTTTCTCTCTTCAGAGTGGGCACATTTTAAGGAGAAAAAGTTAAGGCTCAGGGAGGTTATGTGTCTTACCTGCAGTCACACAGGAAGGAGAGAGCTGAGATTCCAGCCTGGGTGTCTCTGACCCTCGAGTCACGCACTTTTGTCTGCCTGTGTTCAGTTTGGTCATATTGTCAGTCCTCTAGCAGGCAGAGCCACCCCACAGGCCAGTGAGCTGCCTCTGTCCTGTAATGAGCTCCCCGTCACGGTGTGTTCAAGCGAGGCCTGAGAGGGGCTTTTCTCCATTGGGGGCATTTAGACCAGGTGACCCGATGTTCCCATTTCGTCCCTGTGGTGTCATTTTCAGGTAACTTTCATCAGGTCCCTAACTGCCTGCTACCCCTGGCACGTCTGGCCCCTAGCTTGGGGAGGGGGGCGTTGGAAATGTATCCCCAAAAATCTACTCCGCTAGGTTTGTTGAGTAGCGTGGCTTTAAAAAAGCAGTTTTGCCACCAGCATCTCCAACAACATGTAAGATGTGATGGCTTATTTTTAACTTTTAAAGTATCTACTCGTGGTTGCTATGGTTACACAGTCTCTAGGTAGTTCCGGTTAAACAAAGCACCATTTAAGGCCAGGATGCATTATTCAGTGCGGTTCACCTCTTCCCTCATCTTGCCCTCTCCTTCCCAGCTCTACCTGGAGGGAGGGGCTGCATACCCCAGAACCTAGGTAGGGCTTTGCTGGCTTCTCCGAGCGGCCGGTGGAGTCAGGCCATGCGCCACATGGCCCACTGGGCTGCTGACTGCTGAGTGTTGAGGTCCCTAAGCCCAACAGAGAATCTTGTCTGTGCCACATGTCCAGCCTGTGTCCTCAGAGACTGGCCCTGGGTGCAGAGGGCAGGTCAGGCTTAGCAGACCCAGGACACGCTGAGGTGTGTGCTCTCTGTTGCTCCCAGCCTAGTGAAAGATCGTTCTAGACGGTCAGTGTCAGAGTGGGCAGTCACCCAGCGGGCAGCACTGAGAACAAGACACGCGCGAACAATTCCTGTTCCTTCTCCACTGCGTCCCGAGCACCAGAACAGCGCCTGGCATAGGGCAGCGTTCTGCGCCTGTTTGAACCAACAAATGCATGAGTGAACATTGCATCTCTCACATATGGCTGCCCCTCTCCATCCTCGATGCCAAATGACTTTTTTGGGGTTCAGGCTTCCATGTTCCCCAGTTCCAGGGAGTGCCATATTACATTGACCTACACCCCCCCCAAGTTGTGCCAGGCAGGGCAGCCCTATGACCTTGACTCTTCTTACTTGAGTCACCCTCGTGATCACCTGACCTCCACAGTCTCATCTCCATGCAGTCCACCATCGCCACCAGCGGATGCAAAGCAGAAATCTAGGCATGCCAGTCTCCTCGAGACTGTCGTTGTCACCCTTTCTAAGCACGGTTTCTATGACTCTGGCCTCCGGTTCCTCCCCAGCGTCCTCCCTCATCGTTCTGACCTTGCCCCTGTGCCTTTGAATCAGACAGAACAGGGTTCCCTTCTCATCCTCCCACGGGTCCTTCCACCCCAGCCAAGTGCCACCTCTTCCGGGAAGCCCACCTGCCCTAGCCAAGTCCAGGGCCCCTGTGTTGCCCCAGTGCAGTGCTCACTTGCCACACACTGCTGGCCTGCCTGCCCCACACTGGGTCTTCTTTAGGGTGAGCACCGGGACTTGCGGATCAGGAGTCCCTCCTCACATGCACAGCACCAGACAGTCAGCTCTCAGTCAGGACTTGTGGAAGGGAATCCTTACCACTGCCTCAGTGGTTCTTTAACATCAGTGGCCCTGGTGTAAGAAAGAACTGGAGAGGGTGGCTTATGCCTGTCACCTCCCATTGCCCCACTAGGTGGATCCTTCTTGATACCCATTAACTATGGTAAAACTTTAGTGACAAGGGCAGCTACCTGCCCCCACGTGATACTGTACATTGGCCACATGACTTCCTGGTCTAAGGGCTCTCTGTAGTCACAGTAATGCCTTTAACCGTTGTAAGATAAGTGAGGTTCAGCTGAGCATGGTGGCACACACCTGTAATCCCAGCATTTGGGAGGCTGAAGCAGGAGGATCACCATGAGTTTGAGGCCAGCCTGGGCTTCATGGTGAGTTCAAGGGCATCCTGGACTACATGGTGAGACCCTGTTTCAAAAAACAAAAACAGAAAGGTAAGTGAGGTCATTGTGGAAGGTATCCCCAATTTATAGAGAAGGTACAGGAGGATGGATGGCCCATGCTGATGTTACAAGTAAATCATGGAGTCACTTAGTTCCCCTAGGTCATTTGAAGCCAGGCTTTCTGGCTTGGATTGTAGATTCTTACTGACACCCCTCACTGCCTTTGAGAGCCCCATAATATGCACACTGGCAGCACCTTTAGTCCAGTGAAGAAACTGAGGCCCAGAGAAGGGACAGAACAGTGAGCTGGAGGCAGAACAAGATCCGCCCACCCCCAGAGAGTCCCATTCACAGCCCCGGCCTCGGGCTGACAGGCAGAGGCTTCCGCTGGAGGGAACAGTTCTCCAGGGAAAGCACCGTGTTACGCAGCCTGCTGCTGTGGGAGCTGACGGGCAGAAAGATTGGGGGCAGCGTGGAGCACGTGAGGCTGTGCTCCGAGAACCCCACAGTCCTGTTTCAGACATGGAAAACTTCACCCTTTCATCCCAGTTTTTTCCTTAAACTGTCCACCCTCAACACTTCATTATAGTCATAAAGCACTTTACAGCTTACGCGGCACTTTCCCGTCTGCCTTCTCGTCAACAGCCCTAGAAGAGAACCATTTGTACCCTGTTTTACAGATCAGAAAACTAAGACTCAGAAAGGCCCCGTGCTTCCCAGGGTTACACTGAGGGCAATGACAGTGCATCCTCAGACTCTGGCTGTTGCCTGCTGTCTGGGACCTGTCCCTAGGTCACTCCTTTCTGGCTGGCTTTCTCCACGTCAGAGCACGAGATTGGAAACTTGGGGCACAGGCAGAGGGCAGGCACTGATGCCACAGAGGTGAGACCCAGGGGCTCCCTCTCCCCCTTTTCCATCCTCTCCATCCCGGGTCCTCACCTGCCTGCGTGGACCAGGGACAGATCGGTGTCTTGCTACAGGGCAGGGGAAGGAAGAAGCATAAGGTCTCAGAAGAAATGTAGGTGCTCTGGAGTGGCCGTAGAAGTGGGGATGCATGAGAGGGCCCAGCTCCCAGCCTCTCTTGTCTCCCTCAACCCCAGATCCCCACAGCAGAGTGTGTCTGACCTCGCCAGACCCCGAGGACCCTTTGAGTAGCTACATCAATGCCAACTACATCCGGGTATGTAGCCCCATCTCCACGGGCTCCCAGTGAAAGGGAGGCCCGAGTCGAGGGGATCCAGCCTCCAGGCTTGTCCCTAAGCCGCTCTGGCTGCTGTCGGTCCCGGGAGAAGCTGGTGTAGGAGCCAGGTCCCGGCAGCACTGCCTCTCACGCTGCGTGTGTGGACTTGGCTGGTCACAGGGCTACCGTGGAGAGGAGAAGGTCTACATCGCCACACAGGGACCCATCGTCAGCACGGTGGCAGACTTCTGGCGCATGGTGTGGCAGGAGCACACGCCCATCATCGTCATGATCACCAACATCGAGGAGATGAACGAGGTAGGACACCCACATCATTGCCAAGTGCTGCTGCTTTGCGCCCCGCCCTGCACACCTTCGTGGGACTGTCGAGATGTGAGGCTCAGTGAGGTTAAGTTGTCTGCTCCTCCCAGGCCACCAACTACACTGGCTCTGTCGACACCCATAATGCCCCATGTCATTGAGTCCCCATACAAGTCTTTCAGATGAGTATTGTGTCCATTTTCCAGATGGAGAAACTGAGGCCCTGAAAAGAAAAGTAGCTTACGAGTCATGAAGCTGAGATTTGAACCCCACACTGACAGCCAACTTGTTGCCCTTGTATAAGCCACCACCGGCTCCAGGGGGGCGTCAGGGAGAGTGCGGGAGGGGACAGGGTGTGTCCCAGCCTCATCTGGGCCCCTACAGAAGTGCACCGAGTACTGGCCGGAGGAACAGGTGGTGTATGATGACATGGAGATCACCGTGCAGAAGGTCATTCACACCGAGGATTACCGGCTGCGGCTCATCTCCCTCAGGGTGAGGCCTGGGGCTGGGCTGGGCTGGGAGGATGGGGATAGGGACTCCACAGAGCCCAGAAGTCCACTGAAGCTGAAATAGAGGCCAGTGTCACTCCCAGGAGTCACTGATGAGCAGGGTGAAGGAGGGGTGGGTGGACATGGGGGCCGAGGGCCAAAGTGCCAGTTGCATTTCCCAAACCATTGCTTTTAATGCTGTTGGGCTGTCTGAACACTGCCATTTACAGTGTCTTGTAGCTCTACGTCAAGTGCTCCCAAGGCCAGGAGTTACTGGGTAAGGGAACTTCAACAGCCTCCAGCATTGTCCTTACTGCTGAGGATTCGTCATGGCTTTGAGGTCCAGCCTGAAAGCATCCCTGCGGAGGGGATGCTGGGCTTCTAGCCTGTAGTGCCCAACATGTCCACCAGAGGGCAGGCACTCCTTGCTGCTCTGGGATTGCGCAGGAAGGCTGTGGTTACAGAAAATAGCGAGAAAAAGGAAGGCACGCAATATGAGCAATTCAGAACAGCCCAGAAGAGTGGGGGGAGGTATCCTCCCACCCTGAAGTTGTGCTTCTTCCAGGATAGCGTAACAGAAGAGACTGTTCCTTTGGCATCGGATTAGTAGGTTCTGTTTCTGAGAAATGACAAGATCTGAGTCTGAGGAAGGCGGAGTCCGTTGTAATAACTCTGAAGTGTGGAAGAGGTGAGCCAGGCACCAGGACCCAATGCCTTACCTAGAAACAGGCTGAGAAATCCACTGATGCAAACAGCCACAGGGTTCAGCTCCAAAAACTGAGTTCAAGGCCTGCAACTAAAATCTCCGAGCTGCCCCCTCTTCCATTGGGTAGGATGCTAGGCCCGCGCCCACCCGAACAGCTCCACGCCCACCCAAGCAGCTCCAAGCCTTTCTGGAGGATCTGAAGGGCCAGGAAGGCTGTGGTATCTGTCACAGCCAGGTAACCTAGGAACCAAAGGAACCTGCTTCCCAAGAGGAAACTTCCGGGAAAGAGGCTGTGAGGCAGGGGCTGTTCATCTTTCAGTGCTGTAGGGCTGGTTAGGGCAGAACAAAAGCATCTTGGGGTTTGAGGGTATTTGCTTTTGTCCATAAACTGTTACAACCGCCTGCCCTGGGCTTGGTTCTGAATTGGGTACCAGGAACACTGCTGTCCAAAGCCTGGATTCTCTCACCAAGAAGTGCCCATAATGTGGTAAGTGCCAAGCTAGAGATCGGTGAGGATACAGGAGCTACCCTGCCAGCTGCCATGCTTCCTGAAAGGGAGGCTTCCTGAAAGTCATGGTGTTGGATGGGGTCTGAAAGGAAGAGAGAGAGCTGACCAGGAGCAGAAAAGTAACGGTTAAAGGCATGCACGATGCAACAGCTCTGTGACGTATGTGCGTGCGTGTGTGTGTTACATGCACATACTGTGCTGCACAGATTTTATTACAAACCTTTTAGAGCACAGGAGCTCTAGTAAAAGGGCACAGTAGCAGATGTGCCTGGAAGAGTGGATGTTGCCAGGTATCTTATTTGCCAGGCTGAGGACTAAGGCGAGTGGTCTTATTCAGAGCACAGTGAGAGCCTTTGAAGGGAGTCTTGTCCAGTTCTGGCCGCTGTAACACATAGGCGAGACTGGGCGGCTTAGAGCCAGCAGGTTTATTTCTCTCAGTTCTGGAGGCTGAGAAGTCCGAGATATGGCCCCCCCCTCAGACACCCTCATGTTGGAAATTAGGTTTGAACATCAGATTTGGTGGTGGAAAGACACAAACACTACGTAGCAAAGGGTGTGAGAGCAGCAAGCACAGATATGTGCCGTGGACAGACTGTCCCGGTGTCAACGCAATAGAGCGAGGCCACGGTGAGGGTGGTGGTGGTGGAGAGGAGGTGACAGTGGGGACAGTCAAATGGTGCAGGCAAAGCACAGGTGGGGAAAGAAAGTCCCAGGGCTCCAGGTCTGGTGACTAAAGGACAACTGGGACATTTGTCAAGATATGGAACCTGGAAAACAGTGAATTGGAAAAGGGACCTCTGTCCTCTTGGATGATCCTGGTGGTGTTGATATAGCACCGAAGAGCAGGCCAGTGCAGACTGCCAGGCTGGCTTTGGCCTCTGTCTGGTACCTGGGGCAGTGGGGTGTAGATGGGAGGACTGAAGGCTCCTCCTCCCCACGTTCCTTCTTCCTCCATCCCATCTCTGTCTCTGGGGTTTGTGGGCTCAAAGCTCTCAAGTGTCTGGGTTGGGCCTCTGTTTCCTGGGCAGAGTGGGACTGAAGAACGAGGCCTGAAGCACTACTGGTTCACATCCTGGCCTGACCAGAAGACCCCAGACAGGGCACCCCCACTCCTCCACCTGGTACGGGAGGTGGAGGAGGCAGCCCAGCAGGAGGGGCCCCGCTGTGCCCCCATCATCGTGCACTGCAGGTGGGTTCTCTGGTGCCCACCAGGGTGGGGCTACCCTCCCCCGGCCCCTGGGCTGCCCCACCCCTCACTCCGTCCTCCCCAACGGCCCTCAGTGCAGGGATCGGGAGGACTGGCTGCTTCATTGCCACCAGCATCTGCTGCCAGCAGCTGCAGCACGAGGGCGTGGTGGACATCTTGAAGACCACATGCCAGCTCCGACAGGACAGGTCAGCCCACTGGGAGGGGGTGGCAGCAGGGAGGGTCTGATGTGTGGACGGGGGAGAGGGGCAGATGACACACAGGCACGGACCGACAGGCCGATGGGTAAGCGTGATGGCTGGGGAAGGGGTAGGATGCAGAGCATTCCTCTTCTGGAGGAAGAGGGGAGACAGAGCTGGTGGACACGTAGGCTGGGAGCGATAGGACACCCAGTCTGTGTCCCTGGCAAGAAGGGGCAAGGGACAGTGGCTGGCAAGGGTTGTCTCTCCACGCTGCCCAAGGACAAGGCCCCCACCTTGCCTCCTAAGTGACTGGTGCTCCTCGGGACTGGGGTCCCCTCCTGCAACCTGTCCCCACTGTGCATCTCTGCCGGGCAGGGGTGGCATGATCCAGACATGTGAGCAGTACCAGTTTGTGCACCACGTCATGAGCCTCTATGAGAAGCAGCTGTCCCGCCAGTCCCCAGAGTGACCACGTTCCTCCTCCCAGATCCTCCAGGCCCTGCCCAGCAGCCGGGGGCCTTGCCTTGGGTCCCGGCCTGCTCCCCACCCTGCCCCCTCTCTTCCCCTCTCAGTGTGCTCCCTTCCTCCTTGAGCAGCCCGGCCTGGCCCCTACCCCCGGCATTGCTCTTCCTACTGTATATACGGGGAGTGTGGGAGGGTGGGGGAGGAACATGCCAGGCCAGGCCTGGGGCCCTGGGGCCTGACCCACGCCGTGCAGCCCGGGGACCTCAGTTTTAACGACGGTTCCGTTGCTACTTGATCCAAAACATCTCCACGCCGCACCCTTGAGTGTCCTGCCGCAGTGTGTTCTGTCTGTCCATCTCTCTCTGCTGTCTGTACCGGACACTGTGTCTCAGCCCAGGAAAGGGGTCTGAGCTCCAGCCCCTTGGCAGCCCAGGCAGAGGTGCCTGCCTCAGGTCCCCCACCCCACTTCCCCCAGCAAGCAGGCTGCATTTGAATGGGACTCAGGATGTCGAGGGTGGGACTACAGAGGACCTGGAGGCCAGGCACGGGGAGCTCCCAGTTGGGGACGGTCTCAGGCTGGGGTGGGCATCACAGCCCAGGTGGCCTCAGGGTGTCAGGTGCCTTCAGGTGTCAGTGACTAGCCTGTGAGGTGTGGGAGAGGAAAGGGACAGGTGGGGGTGGAACCCCGAGGCTCTGGGCCCTGGTGGGAGTGGGAAGGGGGAGCTCCGAGGGCTGGGTGGGGACTCAGGCCCCAACCTGTGTGACACATCTTTCTGTGTCACGGTGGGAAAGCTGTCCCAAGAGTCTTGCTGTGTGTCGCTCTGCGTGTGTTCCCATGTCCATACGTGTGTTGAGAGCCCATCAGCAGGGCATGCATGACTCTTTGGCAACATGTGTTATCTTGGAGCCACGTGTTTTTATTGCTGACTTTAAATATTTATTCCACAACAGAGACATTTGGTGTCTTTTTATAATTCGCCCGTGGTCACTGAATAGAGCAATAAACAGAGCATTTTGAGCAAAACTAGCCTCCTGGGTCTGTGTGATTTACCTCTTCACCCTGCTTTCTGCCTCCCTGTACCTCAAAGCTTTGGACGACTCTTTCCCACACAAGCACCCTGAGCCTCCCACTTGTGCTCACTGGCTCCCCTTGTGGAGATTCTGGGTATGGCACAAGAGCAAATTTGAAAAGCCAAAATAATTCTCTTCTGCAGAATTTTCCCACACCGTCAACCCCAGCCTGCCCAGGTGCCCTCAAAGGGAACCTCAAAGACAGCTATGGGAGGCTTCCAGTGCGGTGAGAAGACCACCAGGGCAACAACTGGGCCAGAGAAGCCAAGTCTGGGGCAAGGGGTATTTGGGTCACACCCAGGCTCCTCCCTGTTGAACAGCCCACTTATCCCACGTTAGCCCCGCAGGTCCCAACAGCAGCTGCAGCCCAGCCACTTCCCCTGTAAGGCCGGGGCTGAGAGTCACCCCTCCCAAGGGCCCAGGGAATTGGATGCTAAGCCATCCCGGACACTCCTGCTCTATTCTTATCCCCTTCTGCCTGGGTTGGAGCAAAAGTAGCTGTGACACAACTGATAGCAGATGAGGGTCACTCCAGGGCAGGAGGGGGTGCAGGGCAGGGCTGCTGGCCAGCCAGCAGGTCTCTACAGGATACCAGAACCTTGGGTGGGTTGGTCAAGGGTCCGGACATGCAGGGCATGCTGCAGATGATAAGAACGGGGCTGGCTGATGCGTTCAGGTGGGAGCCCTGGAGAAAGGGGCTTGCTCTTCAGCCATCCTCGAAGTGAGGGCTCTCTATGCAGAATGGGCTTTTCCACCCTGATTACAGAGATGGGGCTGCGGAGTGGGACAGGAGTGACGTGCTCACATCCCCTGCTCCTTCCCCAGGGTGGTCTTGTAAGACTGCTTGGGCTGTGCACGCACCACACAGTGCAGGGTGAATGGTGCCCCCTGGATTTTGCCACATAGCAGATCCCCTGCCCTCCCCAGTGCACCCCTGCCCAGTCCCAGGAAAACAAGACCTGTGGCTTTTGCTCACAGCCCCTATTGTACAATGCATGCACGTGTACCCAAGTGTGTGTGTGTACACACACACTAACCTGAGCCCCTCAGCTCACAGGTCCCACCCAGCAGCACTAAGAAACAAAACCTCTATCACGGGGCACAGGAAAAGTACTCCTGGGCCCCAGGATCTCCTCCAGCCCTGAATCCGGCAGCCACCACCACCACCACCAACTCCCAAAGCAGGTGCCATCTAGCTGAAGTAAGAGCTTGAGTAAAGGATCGCCCCCAGGGGCACAGGCATTAAAGCAACTGATGACTCTGAGTGCCTCAGTCTTGGGGCAAAGGAGGAGGAGATTGCCCACCCTGCAGTCCAGGCACCTGCTGAACCTCCAAGCTGTGGACGCAGCATTCAAGTGTCGGAAGGTACTAATGTGTGCAAAAGTAAGTGTTCCCGGGGCCCAGCCTGGTACCTTCTGAGCCCAGTGGGCAACATGGGGGAGACAGCCAGAGTGGGCGGGAGCACAAGCTGAGGAAGTGCTCTCAGCTTCAAGGTATGAACAGCCCAGCCAGAGATGTATGGGCTAGAAGGGGGGGCGCCTCAAACCACCACCAGAGCTCAGATGAAGGCTTGGGTTCCCTAGCAGGGCCTGGCCTGGCATCAAGGAGATTGGATTCTGTTCTCAGCAACCTTGGTCAGGTCATTTCTCTCAGCATCAGTTTCTTCCTGTACCAGAAAGGGTTCTGAAAACTGCCAGTCTGGTCAAGTAAATCCCTTCTGGTCAAGGTACAGCCCTTCATCGAAATACTGTGGAGCTCTTAATAAGAATGAGGAAATGCCATGACCTGGTATGTAAAGATCTCCAAAACAGAGCAAGTGGAGAAAAAAAGGTCAGAATGGTGTGCATAGTGGACTTCCTCATGTACAAAAAGAGGACGGAGACAACAACATGTATCCACATCTGCCTGGAGGAGCTCCGGGAGGGGACGAGGCACTTCACGGGTCTACCTGTCGGGAGAGCTTGGGAAATGGAGGACTCAGGAATGGGGAGTAGATTTTTGTAGTGTTTTTAAAATGTGATTGAGGGCCGGTGATATAGCTCAGCAGCATAAGCGCCTGCCTGGTAAGCACGAGGTCCTGAGTTCGATTCCCAGTACCCGCATATAAAAAAATAAAATGTGATTGAATTACCAGCTCAGACCGAAGCATAAGCAATGAGAACTAAACCTCTGCCTTTACCGTGTTGCATTGAAAGCAGAACTGTGGAAATGCACTGTCGTCTGCTTAGCATTCACCAGTGCCAGGGCTCCCCCGGCCCAGGAAGAGGATCCACGTCTTTCTTCTAAGGCCCACTCCAAATGGCTGGGCCAGGAAGTCCCTTCTTAGGTCTCATTTCATTTCCTCCCAGTGAAACACCCACCCGTTTCCCTAGTTCCACTAACTATGGCCCTTAACTGGGCCTTAATTGGTTGGCGGTAAATCTAAGCTCTGTATCCTCCCTTCCAAAGAACATGGAAGTGCTTGGAGTTATTCAGGAAAAGAATGTTGGCGCTTGTAACCAATCAGAGAGAGGGAAATAGGAAGTAAAGAGAGATCAGAGAGTAAAGGCTTGCTGCCTGACTGCTATCCTCACTCTCCTGTACACGCCATCTCTTCTTGTGTACACGTGCAAATGTGTGCGCGATATATATATATATATATATATATATATATATATATATATAAAAGGGGGAGAGAGAGTGCAAGCGTGAGCAAACACCTCCAGATATCCCTCCTTCCTCCCTTGTCCTTCATGACCTCATCCTCTCCTGTTTGTCACAGGTGAGTGCCCAAGCCTGCTGTCACCACGACGACCATTCACCACCAGCAGATGCTATAGGAGCACATATCCATGAAGGAACACGTGTCCATGGAGTTCTCCAGCTCCACCACCCACGTGCACACCTTCTCCCAGACAACCAAGATCGTGGGAGGTGAGTGAAGTGTGGGGGTGGGGCAAGTGTCAGGCAGGGGCAACCTTTCTTCCTCCACACTCACCTTTGCAAGGACTCCGTCTTTGTCATTAGTGTGGGCCCCTCGGGAGCCCATAGCAACCTCCTCCCAACCTATGCTTCCAGCAGGAAGCTCTGGATGTTCACCCACAGACCAGAGCTCCAGGCAGACAGATTAAGAATAAATCAAAATCACATGGATATGTATGATGGATTGATGAACTCTTTTTTTTTTTTTTTGTGGGTACCAGGGATCGACCTCAGGACCTCGTGCACCAGCAGGCGCCCATGCCGCTGAGCAGTATCACCGGCCCTTTTTTCATATGTGGGTTCCGGGAGTCGAACTCGGGCCCTTGCGCTTGCCAGGCAGGTGCTTATGCTGCTGAGCCATCTCACCGGCCCGGATTGATGAACTCTTAATTGCTTTAGGAGATCAGACCCAGAGGCAAATGGACTCTATCTCCTGGGGTAGAATTTCAGGGCTGGGAGAAGGTAGGAAATTTACCTACATATGAGTATGGCTGACCCTGTTCCACTTAAGAAATGGGAGACTTGGCTACCGGTGGGGGCAGGATGAACACATAAACAAGTGACCTAAGCTCCCAGGCTCTCAGCCCTTGGGGGCCAGACTTGGGGGAGGGCAGATCCAAGGGAAAGCTGAAAAAGGATCTCAAGTGCAAAGCAGACTGTTTAAGTCATGTCTGTAGTGGAAAGTTATTAAAAGATGGCCAGGGTCCAGGATATTGAATATCCATCCTCAAAGTCATTGCCTCTCCCTCAAGAAGTCCCAGTCCCAGGACACAGTCACTCAAAGTCTGCCAGGGCCAAGTAAATACTCTATACCAATCGCTCCCGGCCAGCAAAGCAGAGCAAGTGGAACCGCCAGGATTCAAGGTCTGCGCTACAGACCAGCAGCTGAAAACACACGATTCATAGAGATTCTCAGCCTGACTGCACGCGAGAGTCATCTCAGTGGAGGGGTAAGGGTGCGAGCAGAAAAATGGCGATACTTGAGTCTACACCAGACTGTTAAATCAGGCATTCTTGAAAGCTCTCTGGGGATTCCTTCAGCCACAGCTGAAAACCACTGACCAACCAAGTCCAAGCAGGGAACATGGATGTGGAGAAAAGACTGGGGTAAACTGGAGAGGGCACCCTATGTAAAGGGGAGCCTCAGTTCACTTCCCACTGACTGCTGCTGTGTGGGAATACGAGCCCAGGGTTCAGAATACAGCAACCTGAACTTTTATGTGAAACCTTTCAATTTTCAGATGTAAGCCTACTTTTTTGTGTGCACATTGGGGGTCAAGTAAAAGACATGCCTGCACATTGCTTGTTTAAGTGACACTAAGTCACTATTTAAAAGCAGGCTGGGCCGGTGAGATAGCTCAGCGGCGTAAGCGCCTGCCCGGCAAGCGTGAAGTCCTGAGTTCAACTCCCAGTACCCACATAAAGGAAAAAAAAGGGCCAGTGATATCGCTCAGTGGTGCAAGCACTTGCTGGCAAGCGCGAGTCCTGAGGTCAACTTCTGGTACCCACATAAAATAAATAAATAAATAAATAAAAGCAGGCTATGAGGTCTTCTTAGCACTTTTTTTTTTTTTTTTTTTGTTTGTTTGTTTGTTTTTTTGTCTCTGTGCCCAGATTAGTGGGGATGATAAAAGCACCTGCTTCACTGGGATGCTGTGAGAGCTGGATAAAACCATCTCCGACATGTGCCTAGCACCGTTTCGGATGCAGGGAAAGGACTCCAGGAATCAGAGCCTTTGTTATTCATTGATAACTCACCAGCCAAGAAGATCTTCCATACTTTATACTTCATAGCCAGTTCTTGTTTTCCAAGTACAAAATTATATTACCACACTGAAATGCTCTGGGGGCTGGAGGTAAAGCTCAATAGCAGAGAACATGCTTACCCCTGTGTTTAATCCCCAACACGCGCACACACACAAAAAAAGTGCATATGCTCTTTCAGATAAGGAGATTCCCATATGTAACCCTGCTGAAATGTCTTCCTCACTCAAGAATCACCAAACCGAGCCAGGGATGTTGGCCCACGCCTGTAATCTCAGCTACTTGGAAGGCTGAGACAGGATAGACTGCAAATTCAAGACCAACCTAGGCAACTTAATGAGACCCTGTCTCAAAATCTAAAAAAAAAAAAAAGAAGAAGAAGAAGCAGGGAATATAGCTCAGAGGTAGAGAACTTGTAGGAAATTCTGGGTTCAATCCCTAGTTCTGAAAAAAAAAATTTTTTTTTAAATAAATCACTACTCCAGTGGCAGTAAACACTAAACCACAGAGTTGCGGCAGAGAGAGAATCTAGAACAGAGTTCAGCTAAGCTACAGCCCTCCCAGAACGAAGCAGGCCTGGGTTATTTTAATGCTACCAGGGGACCAGGACTTTCAGGAGAAAAGCCCAGGAAACAAGACAGTTCCAAATAGGAAGCCTCCTTTTTAATTTAAGAAAAAAAAAAAACTAAGACACTAGTGAGGGGTGGGAAGGAGTTGGCGTCCCCTGGTGGCGGAAATCTGACACAACACAATGACGGGGAGCGGGTTCCGCCCCGCTGGCCTCCAACGCCCTTGGTTCCCTTGTTCCACCAGGCTGTCAATCAAAGACGCGTCCTCCAATCCCGGGCTGCGCTCCCACCCGAGCCGTGTCTGACCTGTCACCTGCCCCACAGAGGAAGACACGTCGAGGAGGTCCTCGAGCTCCGTGGAGTTCTTCAGCCTGGCGACCCGGAGTTCCAGCATCCCCCAGGGCGAGAGCGTCCCCGAGTTCGTGAAGAAACCTCACCCTCGCCTCGCCGGAGGGTGTGTCGCTCCCCGTGGCTCCCCGGCGCCCTAACCCCCACCCCAACACCCCCCAGTACACAGACCCTGGCAAAGCCAAGCTGAGGGTCCCTCCCCGCCGGGCCCAGATTCCCGGGAGGAGGCAGCACCCAGCCTGGAGGCTGAGGTGGAAATGCGGCCCGTGATCCGCAGGGGATAAAATCGTGTTCCAAATCCGGGTTCAGGGGAACAGCAAACTCAACGTCTCCTGGAAGAGGGAGGGTGGCATCCCCATCAAGGAGTCGGCCAAGATACTGTACGGCAGCGTCAACAAGGAGCACGTGCTGAAAGTGCGGCCCGCCCAGAGGTCCACGGCCCAGGCGACCCCAGAACTGGGCGGTGGGAAGACGCTGTCCCTGCCCCAGAGTCGCGGCAGAAACTGTGGGTGTGCTGGGGTCCACAGGGCAAAGCAGAGCTAGGCAAAGACCTGGCCAAAGGCGAAGGGGCCGCCTAGAAGTTGAGACCAAAGTGATGGACAGGGCTGGGAAGGGTTGGGACCATAGTCGGTGGAGCAAGGTTGAATGGGGACAGCACAGGGACCTCAGGAGCAACTGGTCCTGCAGTTGGGGTGAGGTCAGAGTTGCTGGGGTCTCCAGAAGAGCCTTGCCAAGGGCCACTCACCCTTGGGTGTAACCAGCTTCTGGGTCACTTCCTGAGAACTCGTGCCCAGCTGCAACCTCAGACTTAAAGCCAGTTGAGGAAAGGGAGGAATGGGTCACTGGGACACTTGGGCCTATAATTATTCCTGTCACTATAATTACCCAGGACCTGCCCTGACCTCCCGTTGTGAAAGACAGAATTCTTCTCTCTTCCCCAAGATTCCACAAGGATAGAGTCGCTCTGAGAGAAGTCGGTTCCTTCTCCTCCCAAAGGCCCATCACTGGCCCTTCAGCACTGCACAGCTCCCACGCGTTCCTCTGCTGGCCGCCCTTGCACACGCTCTTCCACCCAGCAAGAGCTTTCTGAGAGCGACTAGTGTGCCATAAGCACGGTGCAGACAGGAACCAGGTCAAACTTATTCACCCGTTTCCTGTGAGCTTGGCGCAGGGCCTGGTATCAAGTATTAAAAGGAACGCGTTAAGTAAAGAAATACTCATCCTAGTGCCAGAAACTTCAAATAAGCGTCTCAACTCAGTAAGTCCCTTTCTTCTAGGAGTTCACAGTCCAGGGGAGAGTCTGGTGGTGAAGCAGTGTTTATATGCCAAGGAATCAGGCTAGGAACGCGTATCAGCTACTTACTTGGTACCTTCCAATCACAGAGGTTGCCCCATCCTCCACATATACACCCAGCAGTCAGTCGCTTCCCTGCCCCAAAATCTCTTTCTCCATCTCATGAAAAGTCTCTCTGTGGTTCCTTGTCCACTCCTACTAACGTCTGACTCTGATTTTTGGTCCAACTGGAACCACTGACCTCAGATGACTCCGACAACTACAAGTGCACTGCAAGCAATGAGCACGCAGATGCCATCTATACTGTGTCCTTGATGGTGACAGAAGGTGAGCCAGCGCCTTCTCTTGGCCTTTTCTCTTAGGAATCAGTTCCCTCTGTCTGACCTTGAGTCCTCTGTCCTCACGTCAAGAAAAACTAGATTTCAAGAAGATGTTGGACCGGTGAGATGGCTCAGTGGCGTAAGCGCCTGCCTGGCAAGCGCGAGGGCCTGAGTTCGACTCCCGGAACCCACATACGAAAAAGGGGCCAGTAATATCGGGTGCCTGTTGGCGCGCGAGGTCCTGAGGTCGACCCCCGGTACCCACAAAAAAAAAAAAAAGATGTTGAAGAAAAGGTGGGACTGGGGCTGCTCCCCCCACAAGGTGCTGTCTCCCCCGCAGCCTCTCAAAGGCTTCTCAAGAATCCATGGAGTGGGGGTGGGGTGCATCTCAAGGTTGAGAGAGGCTCCCTCCGTCTTCAGAGGGAGACACTGCGTACAAGCTTGGTCCCCTCCTTCTCCTCCTCACAGGGTTCCTCCTCCTGCCCCCAAAAAGTAGCAGAAGGTGACAGATGAGCAACAGATGCTGGAAATTTTGTCCAAGGTACCCAAGAAGGACTTTGAAAAGGTCTTCATGGAGTACGGTTTCACGGACTTCCCAGGGCTGCTCAGGAAGCTCAAAGGAATGAAGAAAGAAGTGGAAGTGGAGGTCAGTGCCCAGCAGGGGGCAGGGGCCTGCAGGCCAGGGGCTAGGCGTCACCGGAAGTACTGGTGTCTGTGCATCTCCCCAGCCTGCAGGCACATGCTCAGAGACACTCTGCACTGTACTTTCCATGCAAGAGCAGCCAGGGAGCCCAAGTCACCTTCCCTCTGCCTCTCCTCTTTTCCTCTCCCTAATGTGCTCGCATGGACTTTTGAATCAGACAGATCTGGGTTTAAATCCCAGTTCCACTGCTTATCAGCGGTGTGACTTTGGGTGTCTCTCTTTGTTTCAGTTTCCCCACTGCAAAATGAAACCTATACTTTCCTCTTCCCTTTGTTTTTGTGTTGTTGGAGGCATTCATTCATTCACTTGGCTAACTATAGTAAGCGTTGACCCCGTAATTATAGAATCTGTGTAATGGGCCCCGGTGCATAGTGCTTCTTCCTGGAATAGTGGTTCCTTTCTCATCTCCCATGATATTCCTCTCCTCCTAAATCTTACAGTCAGTGGGGTGGGGGTGAAGGGCTTGTTATCTAATGAGCCTGGCATTTCCCCTCAGTCCCTTGGGGGCCTCCTCCAGGATTTTTTTTTTTTTTTTTATGAGACAGGGTTTCACTGTGCAGTTCATGCTAGCCTTGAACTTGCTTTGTAGCCCAGGCTGGCCTCAAACTTGCAGCGATCCTCCTGCCTCAGCCTCCCGAGTGCTGGGATTACAGGCGTGCACCACCACACCCGGCTTCTCCAGGATTTTGGACATAGCCTGGGCAGACTCTGACCATCCCTAACCACAGTGATCATCCCAAATGTCTTGATCCTGATCATCTCCTGCTTCCTAACCACAGCCATTTCCCACCAACCCTAACCACTCTCGACACCAATGAGCAGGCATCCCCCAGACTAGCATAACCAGAATGAAATGTCCCAGCTGCACTAATCACCTTCCCATAAACCATCTTTGGTCTTCCTGGTGACTATTTTTCAAGCCACGGAGCTTTCTCCAACACCCGCTCCCACCTACCTGCTACAGTTCTAGTGACCATCTGGAAATGGCCTGACTGTTGTCAAACTACCTGCTCATCATGATTTTGATTGACACAGCACTCCTGACTGCTCCTACAACCATGCCACCAGCCCTTTTCCCATGAGTCCTGTCCACCACAACACCCTGACCCGGTCCCGGCCCCCTTTTCTCCTCAGAGTGTCTGGCCACCATGAAGAGTAGGATGTCCAACATGCCCCCGGCCACCGGATCCCCATCACAACCCCAGCTGGGCTGTGCATAATGCTGAACGACGGGAAGGTGCAGGTGGTGTGCTGAAGGATGGCGAGGAGGTCTGAGGCCGGGGCCAGGGAAGGGGGTGAAGGAGGTGACTGCTCACGCCCTAACCCTAAGCCTTGCCCTTCAGATCATGGATTTGCCTGGCGCACAGATCGTGAAGCAGGGTGCAGTGCACAAGCTCATCTTCCCCAGTGTGAGCCCAGAACACGAGGGCAAGGGCACGGCAAGCGGAGCCTCGGTGTTCATCACAGGTACACAGGACTCCAGGTAGACGAAGCTCAGGGAGGTGTGGCCTGGCCACAGGCTCGTAACCACACACCCCTTCCCTCTGGCTCCTCCCCATCCCCGTGGCTGACTCATCCCTGCTGCCCCGCAGAACAGACCCTCCTACCATCCCCCCATCCATCTCAGAGGCACCGGCAGCGCACCCTGGGGCTGTGAAGGTGGGCCAAGTGATGTGGTACAAGGACAACATGGAGGTGACAGAGGAGGAGCAAGTGTCCGCGGAGCGCAAGGACGAGCAGGCGCTGCTCACCATCTCCAACTGTGTGTCCAAAGACAGCGGCCTGGTCCTGCTCAAGCTCGAGAATGAGCATGGCACAGCCACAGCCACTCTGCATCTCAGTGTGCTGGGTGAGGGAGGGGCACCAGATGCCCAGTGCCCAGGGTGGGTGGCGGGCTGGGGAGGAGACCCAGAACACAGTTGCAGTGTGGGCTGAGAATGGGATTTCCAGCCAGAAGCTCACTTCCTAAGTGGTCTTGGCCAAGTGAACCTCTAAGCCTCAGTTTCCCAACAGGTACAGGGTGATTTTTCCCCCAGTATCTATATCTAGTGATTTTAATGTGCAGAGCCAAGTGCACAGCACATAACAACCTCCCAATATGTTACTGAAGCAGTTATTGGCGGGATGAGGAGGACATGGTTGGAGCTGTGGAGGAAGTCAGGTAAAGCAGGTGGGATTTCAGAATGGAAGTGAGGCTGACTGGCAAGAGTACTGAGGTGGGAAGTGAGACGGAGAGAGGCAGGAAGGTAGGGATAAAGTAAGGCTGGAATGAGGGCGGGAATGGGGTTGGGACTGGTCTGAAGATGAGGAATGAGATAAGAGCAGCCCTTAATGGACTTATATTTGACGTCTGAACCACATGTACCCCATCACCACCTCCTCTGCCTGCATTTCCAGCAAGCTGTGGGGCAGAAAGAAGGAATGAATTCTGTGTTCTCGATGTCGGGGACACAGAGGCGAAGTATCTTCAGCGGTTCCTCAACCCAAAAGGGAAAGAAATAGCAAACAGATGAGTAATTATAACTTAAGGTGGACTGTGACGCCAGAAAGCACTGGTGTTCTGAAGCTCCGAAGAGGGAACTTGTCTGGAAGGGAACGGGGGACTAAAGCTGGGATCCCCAGGAGCTGCAGTCCACGCATTCCTAGGCAGGAAGAAGGCTAGGGGAGCAAGGATCAAAGCCTTTGAGCAAGTCTTAGAGGGGATGGACAGCGGGAAGAAACAGCAAGGGACCCAAAAGCTCAGAACCCAGCTGTACCCCAGCCTGGCCAGTCCTCTGGTGAGTGGGAATAAGCCCTTTCTGAGCCTTTGCTCCAATGCTGCATTGTGACGCTGTTCTCTGTCCCCAGACCAACCCAAGCCTCTGCAGGGGCAGTGGAGTTCCTGGAACTCTAGGGTAATTGCGTGCACGTGAAGCGGAAGGCCCCAAAGGACAATGGCAGGCAGCCTGTGACACATTTCATAGTGGAAGGGAGGGCAGCTGGCAAGAAGTCCTGGGTTAAGATAGGCAAGGTGGACAGCAAAGTCACCAACTTCTCCACCAACAGGGTGGAAGAGGGAGAGGCCTACCAGTTCCGTACCCTGGCAGTCAATTCAGAAGGTGTGAGCTACCCACTGGAAACCAACGAAGTATTTGCAGAAAATCCCATGGGTCAGTGAGATTGCCCAGACTAGGGGGGCACCCCAGGCTCAGGATGGTGAGGAACACAGGTTTTCCAGGGAATTCCACGCTCATCTAAATATCCCAGGGGACAAAGTGATTGCAGAAGAGGAACAGAGCATCATTCCACTTTTTCCAGCCAGATCACATGTACAACACACACATGGATGCGCACAATTCCAGGGAACTAACTCCCCTTCTTTCTCCATCCCAGAAGTCATCCTAGAATCCAAAGGAGTATGATGTTACCTTAGGGTTAACCTTGAAACCACTCCAATTTTGTTTCCAAAGAAAGCCCTTGGCAATATTGGCATTTTAATTAGAGTTGCTGAGTAATTACTGGCTGCACCCTTCCCGACTGATTTCAATGTCTCAGAGTGTCTAGAAAGCAGAATGGCAATAGTGGCATTGGGGAACACACTGGTGGAAAGTTTACGTCAGTGACCCACACTTGTGGCTACATGTTAGAATCATCTTATTAAAAATGCTAATCTCGGGCCAGTGAGATAGCTCAGCGCCATAAGCGCCTGCCTGGCAAGCACAAGGTCCTGAGTTCGACTCCCAGTACCCACATACAAAGGCAAAAAGGACCGGTGATAGCGCTCAGTGGCACAGGCGCCTGCTGACAAGCGCGAGGTCCTGAGTTCGACCTCCAGTACTCACACACACAAAAAAAAATGCTACTCTTTGCCCTCTACCCCCAGCCAATTAAACTGGAATATCTGGGAGTGGGACACAGATGCCTGACAGGGAGCTGGCAATGGCGAGTTTCCTTTACTCCCCACTGAGGTTAATGTGCAACCAGTGTTTTCTGGGTTTTTTGTTTGTTTGGTTGTGTTTTTTTTTTGGTTTTGTTTTGTTTTTTTTTTTTTTTTTTTTTTGGTCTTTTTGAGACAGGGTTTCACTATGCAGTTCAAGCTGGCTTGAACTCACTTTGTAGCCCAGGCTGGCCTTGAACTCGCAGCGATGCTTCTGCCTCAGCCTCCCGAGTGCTGGTATTACAGGCATGTGCCCAGCCAAGAATTATTGATTTAATGAGCTGGGGGGAACTGTCTACATGCTCCCCCTCCTAAGCTTTGTCCTTTCTGTGTCCCCACAGAACCCCGAGGTCTTGCCTCTCAGCTTGAAGTGACTGATGTGACTGAAGAATCTGTGACCATCACATGGGACGCCCCAGCCCAGGATGGGGGAGTCCCAGTGCTCGGCTACATTGTGGAAACAAGAAAAAAAGGCAGTAACATGTTGGTGCCAGTCAACAGGGATCCCATCCAGGGTGAGTTACTCGGGACAGAGGCCCAAGAGGGACAAAAGAAGGTCTTGCTGAGTGGACCCATTGCTACTCTGAAATACTCTCCCTCAAATCATTTGGGTTTTTGTTTGTTTTGTGTACTGAGGACTGAGTCCAGGACCTTTGCACTTAGCTACAGCCCCAGCCCTTTTTTTATTTGATTTATTGCTTGATTGATTGATTGAATTGCCCTGACTGGGCTCAAACTTGTGATCCTCCTGCCTCAGCCTGAGAGTGCTAGTACTACAGGCATGTGCCACCATGCCCAGCTCCTTTGGGGCATTTTAACAGTGTCCCATGCTGTCCTCTTCCACAGTCTCTCATTTCTTCGTCTCTCACTGTGCAGATGCCCCGCCCTCACGACCCCTTGTCTTCCCATCTTCCCAGGCACCAAGTGTACTGCAGATGGCCTCCTGGAGGACATGGAATATGAATTCCGGGTCACAGCTGTGAATAAAGCGGGCCCTGGACATCCCGGAATGCCATCCAGTTCAGTGGTGGCCAAGGTTCCTGTCAGTCAGGATGGTGCCACCAGGTCCCGGCACGTAGTGCTATTAGCCCATTCAAAGCGGAGGGAGAATCGCTTCCCGGGAAGGTCTGACAGGAGGGAGGGGTCACACAGTCTGCTCGATGGAAACTGCCAGCCTTGCAAAGGGACGCAGTTCACACCCAAGAGAAAGCCAGAGAATAAAGACTGCACATCAGCGACACAGACAGGGTGGGAAGCAGTTTTCATCAAGCTTTGGGGTAGCAGAGGCACGCTGAGGATTGGTGGGGGTGTTGGGCAGGTCACGAGCTTAGGAGATAAGGTGGGAGTATTGTGTGTAAATGGGTATGTGAGATGGCTGGGTTGAAGACTGGGGTTTGAAATGTAGAGGCTTTGAAGGTTTAGGGTTTATTAAATTTGCAGTGTATTGACTTTAAGGATGGAACTGTTGATTGAGTAAAAGAACTGAATTTGGAGGTTGTCGACTGCGTAAGGTTGGGTATTGAGCATTTAGCTGCGGGAGGTGGAAACAGTGAAAGAGGTCAGGAGTGCAGTGTGGTGAATGATCATGGGGTTGAGTGGTGTGATGATGCAGGGCCTGCACGTGTCTGATTCCTCCAACTCGAGTGTCTCCCTGGGATGGCAGGAGCCTACAGGAGACCCACCCTCCAGCTACATCCTTGAGATGCAGGCTGAAGACAACACGGAGTGGTCCAAGTGCACAAAGATCCCCATCTCAGGCACCTGCTCCACACTGAGGCAAAAATACTTCTTCTGTACTCAGGCTGGGAACGAAGCTGGGGTTCAGCGAGCCTGTGGAGCTAGATGAGGGGGTCTGTGCTATGCCACCACCAGGTGAGGGCACAACATTCTACATCCATCTGAACCTTCCTCTTGTATGATGCTATCATCAAAAATAAGTCATCTGAGCTGGGCAAGAGGATTGCAAGTTCAGGCCAGGGATATAGCTCAGCAGCACAGCACCTGCCTGGCAAGCGCAAGGTCCTGAGTTTGATTCCTGGTACCAAAAAAAAAAAAAAAGGGATTGCAAGTTCAAGCCTAACTAGAGCAACTTAGCAAGACCCTCTGTGAAAATAAAAAAAGACTGTGGATGTAGTTCAGTGGGGAAGGCCCTGGGTTGTCCCCAATATCACTAATGACAATAACAGTAATAATAATGATGGAGGAGGAGAGGAGGAAGTCATCATCATCCCAAGCTTTGCACAGTGGTCTGTGCCTACAGTTCCATCTACTCAGGACACTGAGGCGGAAAGATTGCTTGAGCTGAGGAGTTTGAGGCCAGCCTAGGGAATATAATGAGCCTCCATGTCAAGAAAAAAAAAAGGAAAACATTATCCAGGACTAGAGGTGTGTAGCTCAGTGGTACAGCACTTGCCTAGCATGCACCAGGCTCTGGATTCAATACCCAACACTGAAAAAAAAAATTATCCATATTTGGGCCTGGGCAGAGGTGGGGATAACTCTGCAGGGTCCCCAGCTGAAAAAAAAACAAAAGAAAGAAAACCCACTTATTGCAGGCCAAATACTGTCCACTGCGTGCCAAGGGGAGTGTTAGGGCCTGAGAAACAAGCAAGACACGGGACTGCCTTCGGGTTCTCCACACCAGCGGAGAGGCGCTGACGAGGAGACAAACGCTCCGCACGGTGCAGGGCTGCCAGATGTCTGTGCGGCCTTAGCAGGGGCGAGTGGAGACACTGGGAGAGGCCTGGGACGGGAAGCTGCTGAAAGCTGCGTCTTCTTGAGCGGGAAGTCCATGTCCTTCCTTATGTCTGTTCCTTCGCACTGCACCCAAGTTTGACCTCAGTGCCTGGCTGAAGAGCCACATGGTGGTTCATGCTGGGACAGCCCCCTGCATCCACGCAACCTTCTCTGTGAGTTGTTCCTGACCCCGGCTCCCCCGTCTTCCACATAATCAAGATGGCTGCTGTACCCACCACAGCCTCTGCCTCTGCCTCTGCCTCTGCCTCTGCCCCTGCCCCTTACCAGATCCCTACACTGGAGCCTGGCAGGAGACTCCTTGGCAATAGGTGGAGGGCCTTCCTCCAGATACCATCTGGGTGACGATGGTGCCACCTCCTGTCCCCACTCAGGGCTCACCATCACACAACATGATACGGAAGAAAGAAGGCTTCACCACCCAGAGCCAGGAAACCATCACCAAAGGCAAAAACTACTCCCAGTTCCTCATCAACAGCACCAAGCGCTCTGACTCAAGGGTGTATCGAATTGTGCTCCAGAATGACTCTGGGGAGGCACACGATGACATCCACATGCGCGTGGCGGGAAGTACAGTGGGCAGAGGTAGGCCCACCTCCCCTCCGAGACGCAGTTTCCCAACGTCGTGTGTGTTGTGCTGTGGGTCAGGGAAGCCTTTGTCAGTCTCTGCTGAGTGGGGAGGGTATTTCCTCTCTTTTTCTCAAAGGCCTGCAACCCTCGAGACTCTGAACCTTAGAGGCATTGAGCAAGTCCTTATTTCAGCCTCCGCAGTCGTATCTGGTGAGCTCTGATCATACAGAGTGTGCTCAGGGACAGAACAGGAATAGGTCACAGTGGGGTAAAAGCTATTAAAAATCAGAGTGACCTCTTAGGACCAGAAGCTTTATAAAAAAAATCTCTGGACTCCCATGGAAAGAAAAGAATGAATGTTTATTGAATAGTAACTGCATGCTGAGCCCTTTACCCATTATTCCTATGAAAGGAACAGTTACTGTTAGTCCTTATTTTACAAATGAGGAAATGGGTCTCAGAAAAAGATAAATAACTTTCCCAAGGTCACAGGGCTCCCAAATGGCAGAGTGACACTTGGGAAACAGGTTTTTGTGACTCCAGGACATCCGCTGCCTCAGGCTCGAAGAAGAGAAGTGCCCCACCAGCAGGCATGGCAGGGGTTATGAGTGGACCTAGCATCAGGAAACAGGGGAATTAGGGACTGAATGGGACAGAGAAGACACAGAAGTTAGACAAACGTCGAGTCTGGGTAAGTTGTGAATACCCAATACCTGGGTCTGGCAAGTTGGGGCTAGAAAGGCCCCTCTAGTCTGGGAAAATGTAAAAATGTGCAAACCTCTGTTGGGCTGAGGAATCCTGGAGTGGATGGGGGCTGGGCGGTGGGGTGGGGAATCCCACTGGAAGAGCCCTTAGGAATCAGCACAATGGGGCCCCCCACAGCTGCTGGCATCTGAGAATCTGGCCCAGATCTTTGTGGTTCCACAAGGCTGGGTCTCCAGGGCACCTTCAAAGCTCAAAAGCTGGGATGGCAAGTGGGATGCCTGGGGGCCACTCACCATCTGCCCTGTCCCTGCCATGCAGTGGAGGACCTGAGCATGAAGTTAAAGCCCTACCAGAGGGACTGACGCCACGCACCACACTCCTGACCCCGCTCAAGCTGCACACGGTGCTCTGCGGCCAGGACGGCACCACGACCTGTGCCTTCCTTGGGAACCTGCAGCCCACGGTGAACCTCTACAAGGGTGATGTCAACATCATGGCCAACTCCAAGTTCTGGTACAACTCCACCAGCGGCGTGTGCACTATCGTCATCCCCGCCTGCACACTGAAGGTCAGCAGGAATACAGTGTGCTCACAAGCTGGGCAATGACCGCAACAGCTGTGCCCTCACAGTCTATGGTGAGGGCACCTCTGGGACCAGGCAGGGGTGGGAGGTCCTTTCTGGGGCACAGAAGCAAAACCACAGTCTCCTAGGCCATTAATCAACTCTCTTGATTTCACTGGCACTGTTCTTTATTTAATCTGACTGCCATCAGGTGATGCAGATACTCAAGGTTACCACTCTCCCGTGCTCCAAAGTCTTTTATTATATTCCTGACCCTTGCAGATGTGTTTGTGATCCCTTGATAAACCACAGTTTGCAAGCCAGGGTGGGGTTAGACCACCTTTAAAAAAGATACTGTTGGATGGGCCGGTGAGATGGCTCAGCGGCATAAGTGCCTGGCTGGCAAGCGCGAGGTCCTGAGTTCGGCTCCCGGAACCCATATACGAAAAAAGGGCCGGTGGTATCGCTCAGCGGCACTGGCGCCTGCTGGCACGCATAGTCCTGAGGTCGACCCCTGGTAACCACCAAAAAAAAAAAAAAAAAAGATACTGTTGGGCATGGTGGCACATACCTGTGATCCCAGCACCTGGGAGGCTGAGGCAAAAGGATCGCCATAAGTTTGAGGCCAGCCTGGGCTACATAGTGAGTTCAAGACCAGCCTGAACTACATAGTGAGACCCTGTCTCAAAAAAAAAAGAAAAGGGGCCGGTGAGATGGCTCAGCGGCCTACGCATCTGCCTGGCAGCGCGAGGGCCCGAGTTCGACTCCCGGATCCCACATACGAAAAAAGGGGCCGGTGATATCGCTCAGCAGCACGGGCGCCTGCTGGCGCGCGAGGTCCTGAGGTCGACCCCCGGTACCCACCAAAAAAAAAAAAAAAAAAAAAAAAAAAGAAAAGATACTGCCCATCAAGCCTAAACCAGACACACCAATCACGAGTTCTCTGGCAGGTTCTGAAAGGAATCTGGATGTTTATAAAATTTTACAAATGATCCTGATGTGCAATCAAGATTGAAAACTACTGGTCTAGGATGAGGACAGATGGGAGGCACAAAAAGGAAGGACTGGAGACCCTCCCTCTCGTGCATGTATGACTTACTTCTGCTCATGTATGTGCACAGAGGGGTGAGACAGTTTATTCCTCCCAGAGTCTACTGTCTGCATAGCTGCACAGCTAGCAGCATAAACGCAATAAAGTGGACCTGCTTTGCTCCCTCTTGCCCAAACCCCACCCAGCTCTCCCCTGATTATCATGGTAAAATCTCAACCAACAAGGCTCCCTGCTCCCCCATCTCTCCAGCCTTAGCCTGTCACCCCCTCAGCTCTGTACTCCATTGTTTCGGTCTCCATGGTTATAGACTTTGTCCATCCGGTTATAGTTGCCTTTCCTTGGAGAAAGAACCATATCCTTTTGCTGTCTCTCAAGTGCTCAGCTAAGTGTCTGGCACTGAGATGATAAAGCCTGCAGAGTGGCTGCCAAACTGTGCAGCAGAACTAGGCCAGCAAGGGCACTGGGGAAGGTGTCCCCATTCACTGCTTAGCTGGAGATCCTGACAACTTCACTCTGAGTTGTGAGCACATGGGCCCAGGGCCTGACACCACTACTGACCAGCCATGTGCCCTTGGCAAACTACTTTCTGAGCCCGTTTTCCTACCTCCTGGGGCTGTGAAGTTTGAATGAGATGGAGCAGGGAAGTGCCTAGCACAGCGCTCTGTAAACGTCAGGTGCTGAACCAACAGCAGCTCTTGACTACATAAACTCAGCCAACCCGGGATTGAGGGCCCCAGGGCCCAGTCCCAGGTCTTGTGTAGTAACTCTAAGTCCAGCAGTTTGGAGTTTACCCAGTCCCCAGCATCAATGACTAATGAATATTTGCTTTGGTCTTTCAGACAAAGACAACAAGACAATCAGCATCCATCACAGAGAGCCCGCAGAAGAAATCCAAGCACCTTATGTGAGTTCCAGGAGGCTGCTTGTGACGGGGGCTTTTTGGCCTGTCCTCCAAGTGGCCCCAGTGTCTAAGCCCAGTTGGCCCTCTGGTACACATCGGTGTAAACATTCTGTGCAGGGATGGGACAATAAACTCACTGAGCTCACCCTGCCCGACCCAGGGGTGGACAGAGTGTGGGAGGGACCAGGCTCGAAATTCGTCCACAGCAGAGCAACCAGCCCTGTGCCTGGGCCTTGGCTTCTCCTCCTCCACAGCCTCCAGGCAGGAGCAACTCTTGCTGACTTCACCCTTGTCCCCGTCCTTCTTCCTTGCATTTCTTCACACCACGCTGTTCTCTGTTGAGCACTCTGGTGTTTGAAAGGATTAGGATTTTGCCTCATTAGAGTCCAGGGATCCTGCTGTCAGATCCAGAAGGGACCAGTCATCCAGTTCACTGAGTCTCAAACATCTTTCACAGTGGAATGCTTCCTGAAGGGAAAAATTCTTAGCTACAGACTTAAAATAAGGATAGAGGGGGGAAGGTGAGATAGCTCAGCGGCATAAGCGCCTGCCTGGCAAGCGTGAGGTCCTGAGTTCGACTCCCGGAACCCACATACAAAAAAAGGGCCGGTGATATTGCTCAGCGGCGCGAGGTCCTGAGGTCGACCCCCGGTACCCACACACACACACAAAAAAAAAGGTGGCGAGAAAAGCGGCGGCCGCGGCGCCTCTTCAGAGAAGCTGAGGGGTTGGAGGAGTTCCCTGCTGGTGGGTGGCATCATCATAGACGCGGCTGAGGTGGAGTTCCTGGCTGGGAAGGAGCTGGTTACCATCATCCCTAACTTCAGTTTGGATAAGATCTACCTTATTGGTAGACCTGGGCCCGTTCAACCCCAGCCTCCCCACGGACATGCCGCTGTGGCTGGCCGTCAGCCTGAAGCAGAGGCAGAAGTGTTGCCTGCTGCCGCCACCCTGGATGGACATCGAAAAGTTGGAGAAGATGCGGGATCATGAACGAAAGGAGGAAACTTTTACCCCAGTGCCCAGCCCTTACTACATGGAACTCACCAAACTCCTGCTAAATCACAAAGCAGATGCGATCTGGACCCCGATCAAAGATCTGTGGGACACACGCACGGCCAAACTCCGGGTGTCTGCTGACAGCTTTGTGCAGCAGCAGGAGACACATGCCAAGCTGGATAACTTGACCTTGATGGAGATCAACACCAGCGGGGCCTTCCTCACAGAGGCGCTCCACCACATGTACAAGCTGCGCACCAACCTCCAGCCTTCCGAGAGCGCCGCGTCACAGGATTTCTAGAGAAAGGCTGTGGTTGTGGTGCACAGAGAGGGCCTAGCACCTGCTGCCAGGAGGCTCGCTGGGTGATGTGAGTGCCTGCTCCAGATGTGCCAGAGGTACTCATGGTTCTAGAGTTCTGGACACGTTTTGAATGTGTGAAAAAGTGTAATGGTTCCAGGAGTGAATTTAACTAACAGGTGAGAAAGCAGCAAGCTTGTGATTAGTCTGCAGAACCCGGCTCCCCCGGACCATCAGTTCACCATCCAGTTCTGAGAGCCACCTTTTCTTCTGTGGGGTAAAGGAAGAAGCTTTAGGCAAGCAAGTTCTTCTCCCTAGCAGAGCTGTGGGTCTCCTGCATGAAACTGCCACACGCAGGCGAATGCTCAGTGACAGGTGGAGATAGACAGGAGTGGTGATGTGGCCGGGGGCATTTTCCCTTTGACTGGTTTCTTGACTAACATTAGAATCTCTTTTTTTTTTTTTTTTTTTTTTTGTGGGTACCGGGGGGTCGACCTCAGGACCTCGCGCGCCAGCAGGCGCCCGTGCCGCTGAGCGATATCACCGGCCCCTTTTTCGTATGTGGGTTCCGGAAGTCGAACTCGGGCCCTCGCGCTTGCCGGGCAGGCGCTTAAGCCACTGAGCCATCTCACCGGCCCTAGAATCTCTTATATATGTGGCTAACATGGAAGGATGGCCAATGAAATGGCTGGTAATGCTGATGGTTGTCTGTCATCCAAGTCTCAATCCACAATAAAAATGTGCTCAGCTTGTCAAAAAAATAAATAAATAAATAAATAAAAATAAGAATAGAGGGTCTTGGCAGGGTGTGGTGGCAGGGAGGCAGAGGCAGGAGGATCACAATGAGTTCCAGGCCAGCCTGGGCTATATAGTAAGTTCAAGGCCAGCCTGAACTACATAGTGAGACCCTGTCTCAAAACACAAAAAATAAAATAAAATAAAGTTAAAATAAAGAGCCTTTGAGCCCTCCTCTTCTCCTTATTCCTTTGCTAACCCCCACCAGGAATCTCTGCAAAAACCCTAGTTTGGAGCTAGAAGTGTAGCTCTGTGGTAGAATGCATGCTTAGCATGTGCAAGACCCTGGGTTTGATCCTCAGCACCACAAGAAAGAACAAAAGGACAAAAGGAGGGAGGGAGAAAGGAGAGAGGGAGGGAGGGAAGAGGGGAAGGGGATAGGATGGAGATGGGGAAAGGAAGAGGGAGGGAGGGGAAAGGAGGGAAAGGGAAAGGGAAAGGAAACAAAGGAAAAAAAACCTAGTTTGAAACCTCAGATTTAGCCAGGCATAGTGGCACACACCTATAACCCCAGCACTAGGGAGGCGGAAGTAGGATCACCTGGAGTTTGAGGCCAGCTTGGGCTACATAGCGAGTTCAAGAGTAGCCTGAATTACAAAGTGAGACCCTGTCCTCAGCCATAAAGAAAGATAAACTGGAAACTTTTATAGGTAAATGGATGCAACTCGAGAAAATACTCACAAGCGAAATAAACCAGACGCACATTTGTAAACATCGTATTGTCTCCCTAGTATGAAAATGCAATTTCATTGTGACTATTCCATTCCTTAGTCTTCTATTTTTACCTAGCTTTTACATGGCTTAATCCTATACTGAGTAATGTTTTTCTCCAAAAGATATTTGTACATTCTCTAATGCTTGAGTTTGTTAATACAGGAGAATGTTTACTTGTTGTCTTTAAAAAAAAATAAATTAATTAATTTAAAAAAAAAACAAAAACCAAAGTGAGACCCTGTCACAAAAAAGAAAGAAAGAAAGACAGGGAGGGAGAGAATGGATTCATCCAACACCCCCTCCCCGCGATCTGAGTCTCCTCTATTGTACCCCCACAAATGTACAACAACTCTACCAATGGCATAGTCACCTTACCACTAACTAAGGTGTCCTTTCCTGTTAAAATGCAAATGCCCCCCAAGTAGGGTGACACTTTATTCTGTCAGGGCTAGAGTATGAATCAGCCAACCTAATCCCATTCCTCAGAGTCCAAGTAGGAGATGCTTAAAGGGAAACCCGGGTGTTTTGGAGCAGACAGCAGGTGTGGGGTGGGGAGGGGTGGGGGCCGGCAAGAAGAGGACACTGGGTAACTAAAGGTCACCAAGATTGCCGAGCCATCTGCACATACAGGAGTGCATCAGTGAAAAAGGTGGACAAAGTGCCACCCATCCCCCACCCTCCTGAACCACATCCTCATGCCCACCTGTGACCCACTCCAACCAGCACAGTGTCAGCACAGCCAAGGAACCAGCCTGGTGCCAAGATGCCCTCCCCAAGACTGTGACCCAGGCTCTCTAACTGAGGACAGCCAGGGCCCGTGGCACCACGCCCCCACTTCCTCTCCAGGACAGGCAGGTGCCACACAACCAGACAAGTGGGGAAGCCAACGGCCCTTGGTTTTTATTTTTTATTTCACATGGGCAGTAAAGGATGGACTGCCCCATCCTTGCTCCCCTTGCATTGAATGTGCCTTGGGTTTTAAGACCCCAGAGTGTCATTTGGAGCCCCTTCCTCTTGCTCTCAGTGCAGGAGGGACAGGGAGGAAAGCACTGAGGATGGGTGTGCAAGGTGAGGGGTCCTGGCTCTGAGCCAGGCTCCACACCTCTCAGCAGCTCCCTGAGGCCCTCTCCCTATGAGACACTTACAGACAGCAGGACAGAGACACACGGCAGAGAAACAGACAGGCCAGGAGACGCACCACACACGCACGCACACAGACTGCCCCTTCCTTTGGCATGGTTCCCCCAGCTCTGGAAACAGGGTCTAAGGGTGGTCATGGGGGCACAAGGCCAAATGAATCCCTGGTACACACAAGCTCTCCGACCAAGAAGTTCCCTCCCCTGCCACCTGGACAGACACCCCTTCCCTTTCGCACTCACCACTTAAAGACTGTTCAAGTAATAAGGATAGACAAGGGGAAAGGAGACTCCACCCTCATCCAATTTTCCCAACTAAGGGCCAGTGAAAAGTGCTTCAAGCCCTGGCCCTGGGTCCTCTCGGCAGAGATTTTTCCCCTCTTTCCTGCAACTCTATGCAGATCAGAAAGGGTGGGAGGGGATAAGACCAGCACTGCCTTGGTCCTAGGCATATGAGATGCAATCAGACTCTCCCACCTAGCAGGGAATGGGGTCAAGAAGGTAAGCACCATAATCCTGGGGTGGTGGGGTGTCTGACCGTCCTGATGGGGTAGAGGTGGGAGAAGTCTACCTTTGCCTCCAGCAAGAGGCAAGCAGCTGCCTCCCTGAACTCGCAGTGTTGTCCTGGACCATTAGCTTTGCTAGGGAGACCCTTCTGCTTACCCCCTCAAACTCATCAATCCCCCCAGGCAGTACCTGCTGCCCCAGGCTGCCCTGCAGCCATCCTGATCCAGTTCCTGTAGGTTCCCAGAGTCTGGACCCCAACCCCAGGAGAGAGGGATGCACAGACCCTGGCCTCTCAGTCGGCCTCTCTCAGTCTATAGTTTGCCACTGGCTCCCGGCTCTCAACAGCAGACAGGGCGATGAGCATCTGAGCAGCGTAGTAGGTGGACATGATGAGTGCCCGAGAGTAGGGCACAGGAAAGCAAAACTTGTTGAGCCCAATGGTCAGGTCTGAGATCATAAAGAGCAGTGCGCCACTGCTGGCTGCCAGCTCTGTCCAGCGCCAGGCTGCCCCAACCAGCCGCAGCCCTGCCATAGCTCGCCAGCCCATGAAGCTGATGAGGGCCACATAGATCCCCACCAGGTAGGTGAAGGCACCTGAGAGGCCAGGGTAGAGGAGGGCATAGCACAGGCTGGACAGCACTCCCATCACGAGTCCAGTCCGGAGAGCCAGTGGCTGCATGCCAAAGGCCGAGGCGTAGAGCATGTGGGTCACAGCAAACATCAGCATACCTGGGAGTGAAAGGGGACAAGGGATGTAGGAGGTGTGCTTGGTGACTATGAGTATTTGGGGGTGGGGTAACCCAACAGCTTTGTGTTAGGAGTCACAGGAGCAGGAAGACCCACCCCCACACAGACACACACTATCCTGAACTGATCACTAGATCACCTGCATCCACCAACAGGGGACCCCATAGTCCCTGGCCCTGGAAAACCTCTAACTCCCTCTTCAAAAGTTCCCTTGTCCAAATCCTTGGCTCCCCCAGGCCCTTCCCCAGCCTCAGAACCCCTCCCAGGCAGCTACTGTGACCACTGACCATGCACGAAGTAGCCCTGGTCCTGCCAGATGAGGAAGGCATCCCCTACAGCAGAGAAGATGAGCCCCACAAAGATGCGGGTAGCGCTGGGGTGGGCCTGCAGGAATCCAAGGCCGTGCGCCAGCAGGAAGAGCCACAGGCAGAAGATGGGCAGGCACTTGATGAGGGCGCTGACCCAGGACGGGCTGGAGGAGGGCAGCCAGAGCACAAAATACACGCAGGTGGCCTTGAAGAAGGGTACCAGTTTGGGTCCCTCACTTTTCACCTGGAAGACACAGGACAAGGGCAGCACTGAGATCTTGAAAGTTCAGAAGCCCATTGTGGGGCTCAGAGCAGTACCCTCAACCCTAACATCTACCTCAGAAACAAGCCTTTACCCTCCATGCCACCCCGAACAGGGAGGACATAGAGTAACCCACACAGAACTTCTCCAACCCGCAGGGGTGAGTGAACAAACCCACTGTCACCCTTAAGCCTGATTCCCTGGGAGGGGGAAGGGCTCTACTGTCCCCGTTACTTTTTTTTTTGGTAGTGGGAATCAAACTCATGACCTCACACTTGTTAGGCAGGCACTGTGCTGCTGAGCTCTACCCCTGCCCCTGCCCTGGTTACTCTTGTCCACAGGCTTGGGCAGCAAACAGTATGGAGCATACCGTCCCCTTTTTCAGCCCAGTGCTTTTCCCTTCCTTGCTCCCTCTCTCTGCCTTATCCAATCTCCCTGCTAGCATCAGCCCCCAGCTGTGTGAAACCACAGAGACTGGCCAGCTCATGACCCTCAGCAGTGGCCAGGACACAAGCTTAGGGCCCTGGCAACACCAGGTGAGTGCCAGGAATGTAGGAGGGTGAGATGACAACCACCTCCACCCCCTCAGGCCCTGTCCTCCTCAGCCTCCATTCCACCTACTCTAGACTAATAGTGGCACCAAGGACAAGGAGCGTGGCTTGGGATGCTGAGTAGAGAGAGACCCATGAGTTGGGAGTAAGAAAACTGTCTCTGAAACACCAGAAACCTCAGGGGTTGGGGGAAGGGGTGTGTGTGTGTGTGTGTCTCGTTTCCCAGAACACAAGAACAACTGGAGGGGCGGGAGAAAGGCAGGAAGGGGGTGGGGGAGAGCTTCTTTTCCCAGCTTCTGATCCGGAGCCAGCAGACAGCTTGGGAGGAGACAGGGAACTGAGAGAGGGAAGTTAAAGCAGCTGACTTGGTCTCAGCCGGATTAGGGGGAGGGTGGCTGAAGTAAGGTTGTACCCAAGGCCACTGCAGGAACAGTCCAAGCTGGGGGTGGGGACAGCTGCAGAGATTCTGAATCCGGGATCCCCGGAAGCAGGGGTCTTGGATAGCTTGGACAGCTGGGGTCTTGGATACCCACACTCGGCCCGAAGTTATTTTTCTCTGCTAAAGTGTCTGTCGGGTGATCTGTCAGGCACAGGGTTATGGGGACACACTCAGATTCCCAGACCACCAAATACTGATCAGACAGACTGTGATGGGGTGAGGGGGAGGCCTGTTCTTGCTCTCTAGGAGGCAAGAGCAGGGAGTAGAGATGACTTTCCCTTCGCAAGGAAACAACCATCCCGTCAAGGTGGTCAGGGTGGGGGTAAGGCAGAGGCGGAAACTGGAGGAGAGGCCACCGCTTCCACCTCCCCGCCCTAGCCCTCGTAAGCATCAGTGGTCCCTCTCCTTCCTCTACCCCAGACCCCTATTCCTAGGAGAAACTGGCAGTAGGCAGCGAGACCATGACAGCCATAGAGAATCCAGCGCTAGAAAAAGAAGGGTGGGAAGACAAGGCAAAGGCTGGAGTGGAGAGAGTCTGAAAAGGAGGCAATGTCAATAATGCTCCATCTTCCCCCAGCGAGGTATTAGCGTAGCGTAGACTCGGGGCGTCCCCTCCTGCGCCTTGTTTATAGGCGAGGACAAGGAGGAAAACAACTTGGCCAGGATTCCCAGGAGGTCCCCGCCACCCTCCTGTCCCCCTTCCACGCCTCCCTCTGATCCGCCTCCATCCCAGGCCGCGACCCCGCCGACCCGCGCTAGACACACAGATCAACAAAGTCACGCTTCCGAGTCACGTGCCGGGTGTTTTCCTCCCTCCCGCGGGCGCGCGAGGAGGAGCCCGCTCGCTCGCTCGCTCACTCACCACAGTGACCGGGGACACCATGGCGGCGGCGGCGGCGGCGGCGGGGGTCACCGGCTCCGGGCTGCAGCAGCCGGGACGCAACCGCGACCAGGTGAGCAGGAGGCGAATAACAAAGCCAAGGGACCAACACTCCCTCCCGCGCTCCGGGCGCTCGGAGTTATGTCTGTGAACTTCGCGACGTCACGGCCGACACCGCCAATCAGCGAGCGGGAGCCGGGGTGGGCGGGGCCTGGAGGGCGGGGCCTGCCTGGCTGGCGCCGCCAGCCGGCCTCTCCGGGTCTCAGCCCCGGCTTCTCCTGGGGCGGGAGGCGGAGCCCTAGGCCCCGCCCCCAGGAGGCGGGGCCAGAACGTCTCCGAAAGTGAAGATGCCCCAGGACCAGAGTGAAGAGGGAGGTTGGCTCTGGCTGGGAGACAAACACATCCCTGCTCTGGACACCCAGCAGACACTTTCTCCTAACTCAGGACAGCTTCCCTTCGGCTTTCAAGCGTGCAATCCCCTCAGACACAATTGCCCAACTTTAACTATGTACAGACACACATCCAAATGGACACACGATCAATCAGCAAGCACACGGCTTCAAGAGAAGAGACTCCTGTGTAGGTACAAAGAAAAGCCTACCATACTAAGGAATATACAAACATGCGGGCCGGTGAAATGGCTCAGCAGCGTGAGCGCCTGCCCGGCAAGCATGAGGGCCCGAGTTCGACTCCCGGAACCCACATACGAAAAAAGGGCCGGTGATATCGCTCAGCGGCACCGGCGCCTGCTGGCGCGCGAGGTCCTGAGGTCGACCCCCGGTACCCACAAAAAAAAAAAAAAAAAAAAAAAAAAAAAAAAAACATGCAGAATCGCAATTACACTAAACAAGGGTCAGATATTCAACTGTCCTTAGGCACACACTTCTCACAAATCTGAGACGACTGTGACACACACAACACCACACCAGGAAGGGCAGACAGGCGGACTTCGTATACTCTAATAACGCAGAGCAGTGTGAATTAACTTTGCTAATACGTGAGTGGATTTCATGTTGATATTACATAAAGTTACACAAGTATTGAGGAACTGAGCATGCTCAGAATCACGGAATTACATGGGCAAACGCGTAGGCGTTAAATGGACTGGATCTGGTTCGAGTTCTGCGGCTTCCGTGCTCTGCAGCTGGGTGAATCACGGCCGTCTCTGGCTTTGATTTCCTCATGATCTCTATGGTTCTGCCCGACACAGGCATGTTGTGGGGGTTTCAAGTAAGTCCAGCAGGCTTCCTGGAGATGGAGGCTTCAGTTACACCTCCAAGGACCGGGAAGGGGTCTGCGCTGGGGTCTGCAGTCGGAGCGCACTAGCTGTGTTTTGGACTTTGGGGACTAGGGGGAAAGGAGAGACCAGCCCTAATTAGCAGCCATCAAGGGCTAGGGTGGTGACACTAAGGTCCTCTGCTGTACCAAGCCTTGTGCAGTACCAGGGAGGGACAAATGGGCTACAATCTCCTGTGTGCTTCTCCTACAGCGGATCTTTTCCTTCTCTTTTGGCCCTACCTAGCTTTCCCTAAGCCTGTGCTGTTGACCTGACAACCCCTCAGAGGTGGGACAGCCCACCCCTAGTGACAGAATTGACAACCAGAGATTCAGATCCTGGTTCAGTCAGGGTGAGAGTCAAGGATTTGGGATGGGGGAAGCAGTCACCCAAAGTCATCCCCACTCCCTTTAGATACCTCCTACAAGGAGCCCCACTGGTCAATGAACACTACCTGCTCTGTTTTCTTTCCAGGTGGGGTGTGGAGAAACATACATCTCCAGAGTGGGGAATGAGAGTTGCTGCACCCAGGGCTTTGTCACACGCATGCGTGCACGTGGGTACATCCGCAAAATGTGCTACCTGAAAAGAACACTGAACTGGGAGAAATACTGTACTTAGTAGTAGTCCCTCCTTCTTATGACATGCTAGTTGTATAAATTGGGCCTATCACTCCATCTTTGGTTTTTTTTTGTTTTTGTTTTTGTTTTGAACCGGGAATTGAACTCAGGACCTCGCGCTTGCCAGGCAGGCACCGTGCCACTGAGCTACATCTCCGGCCCCCATCACTCCCTCTGTAGAGCCTCAGTTTCATCATCAGTAAAATGAAGGCACTGTGCCAGGAGATAGGTATAGTACACAGTCCAGTCTTCCAGCTAAACCCCCGAAAAGGGATAGTTCCAGCTAACACTCAGGGATAATTCTCAGAAATCAGGCAAGTCAGGGCATTTTTCATTTCTCTGAGCATTCATTTCACTAATTATAAAAATGAAGCCAGGTGTAGTGGCACATGCCTTTAATCCCAGCATTCAGGAGGCTGAGGCACGAGGATCACTGCAAGTTCAAGGCCAGTCTGGGACACATATGAGTTTAAAGCCAGCCTAAACTATATGCAAGACCCTGTCTCGAAAAAACAAAACCAAACAAACACACAAACAAAAAGATAAGCTTGGACTGAGGGCCTGTGTGGTTCAGTGGTGTAGCGCTTGCCTAGTAGGCCTGGGTTCAGTTTCCAAGATGGAAAAAGAAAAGTGGGGGGGAAGGAAGAGAGAGAGATAATTACATCAGTGGTTCCCAACAAGTAGGGACTATAAGTTACTTGAAAAACTTTTTAAAAATATAACTGGCTTTGTCCCACCCTAGTCCTAATAATTCACAAATTTTAATAAGCCTCTATACACAGATGCCTAAATACTGTATGCAAAACATGAGATTTAGAACTGTCACCCTCGGGTTTTGAATTATCCAATAGACAAGTGAATAGCCTCTCCCCTCCATGCCAGTTATTCTTTGTTTGCCCCACCACCACCCGGATCCATACTTGGTCATTCTCCATCCTGCCCAGGATCCCAGGCTTTAAGGTCTGTAGCATTGGGGCTCCCCAGGCCCCTGGCTTCTAGCTGGGTTCACTCCTGAGAGTCAGAGGCCAATCTGAGGATGGGAGGGCAATGTAGGTGAGCTCCACTAGTCCGGGTTGAGAATCTGGCAGTTCTAGAGGCGGGGCTTCTCTGCGGCCAGCTCTAGGCTCACTGCTTACTCTTTCAGGCCTGGGATGGCAGTGATCTTCACCCAAGACTGGCTTCTTTAACCCTGCCCACATCTCTGCAAGTGGTCATTGAATTCTTTTCAGTTAAATTCTTGAGATGCCAGCACCCTGACTGATATAGTCACCAACAAATAAGAGACACTCGCTACCCTCTTCCCCAAAGTAAAGAACTTATCCCCATTTCATTCGTGTGGGTAAGATTTCTGTCTGTTGAAAAAATAAATTTTTATTTACTACTCAGTGTTTTTACTTTGGATTGCACATTGCAGGGCACAGAGAGTGAGCTATAGCTGCCTGCAAATTGGCATTCCTTCCTTTCTGTACCCAAAACAACCTTTTAGCATGGTCCTTTTCACACAGCTTTGTAATTTTCTCTATCCTTGCTCTTCTCCTCTGTAAGCCTGAACTCACAAGTCCATTCATCCAACAAATGTTTCCTGTGCACCTCATATGTGCCAACCACTGTGTTAGGTGCCTAGAGTTTAAAAGACTGAGTAAAACGTGGGCTCCATCCTCACGGAGCCCACGGTTCACTTCAGGCAGCAAGTAAACAGACGTGCAGTGTGGCAAGTGAAATAGTTGAGGGATGAAGTTATGCCACAGGTGACATCAAAGAGCTATCAGAATCATTCATCACACCTGACACAGTTGAAGAAACTGGGGCTAAATCTATAAGGATGAGTCATCTCCACTGATCAGACATCCACGGATGTAATATCCTAGACAAGGGAAGCATATATATGCATAAGAGCACAAGAGACACACTGAATTCAGTGCAGTAGCTGTAGTACTGGGGTGAGCTGAGGAGTGGAAATGGAGAAGCCAGAGAAGTACGCATGAGCCAGGTTGGGAAGGGTCTTAAATGTCCTACTCAAGGAGTTTGGACTTGACCCAGTAGATGACAGTAAGCCAATTGTCTTCTATTCCTTAACTTCACTGTTTGGGCCTGGCTGTTACATAGCAGATACATGGAAAATACATAGAAAGGTGACCAAATGTTATTCTGGACTTGCCCTGCTTCTTCCTGGGGTGCTTCTCACCCAGTGGCCTCCTCTATCTCTGACCCCAGTAGTTTTGCCATATGACACCTTCTCGCTCAGTTTGCCCTACTTCGAGTTGTAATCAGCTCTGAACTGTTTACCTAAGCGGCCCTTCCTCCATTGCACTCCTGTAGAGCTGGGGAGGAGACTGGGAATGTTGATGAAGGTGTGAGAGGTCAGGCGAAAGGTGAGCAGTGTGGGGGAGTGATGTTGCTCGAAGTGAGCTGAATGTGCACCAGCAAGTTGGAGGTGTTTGACAGCCGTACATACAGATCTAGAGGTGAGGCTCAGAAGCAAAGGGTGGGGTGTAGACTGGGAAGTCACAGTCGCCCTGAAAGCTTGTGGATGTGATTAACCAAGGAGGAGTATACAAGGAAGGACCAGACAAATTCTCAGGGGCAATTACGTGTAAAGGAATGACAGAAAAAGAAAAACAAGGAGAGAGACAAACACACAGGTTAAAGGATACGCTGAGGACATGCCTGATGCACCGGATATACCCAGATCCACGTGCACTCAAAGAGAAAGAGACGCACACAGAACAATGTACATTCGTGCAGATGATCTTGCTTTTTGTGATTTGGTTCTCTCCTTCCAGAACAGATGGCAGTAGTGGTTTTGCTTCCCCTTTGTGGTAGGCCAGAAGCTTTGCAGACAGAGATTCACCCAGCACCTTTCCTACCTATGCACTCCAAGTCCCATGGATGAGGTTCCACACCCCTAACCCCAGCCTGGGGCATTTCTAAGGCTCCCTCCTACCTTTTTGCTTCCAGGAATCAACCTAGGAATACCAGATGCTGGTGTCATCCCTCCTCTGAAGACATCCATCCCAGAATGCCTCTGTCTTGCTGGAGCCCACTTGGGTCAAGGAAGCGAGCCCTGGAGTAGTCAGTGTAACTCGTGAGGCAGAATCTGCTCCTGAAGGCAGTTAAGAAAAGAGCAAAGATTGCCTTTATCCGAACTCATCTTGATGTCGGGGATATAGCTCAGACGCCAAGGTCCTGAGTTCAATTCCCAGTACCAGAAGAAAAAAAAAGAACTCATCTTGGCCAGACATGGTGGTACACACCTGTAATCCTAGCACTTGGGAGGCTGAGGCAGGAGGATTGCTGCAAGTTTGAGGCCAGCCTGAGCTACAAAGTGAGTTCCAGGCCAGCCTGAACTGCATAGTGAAACCCTGTCTCAAAAAGACAAAAACAAAACAAAACAGAATTCATCTTTTCAGAACCCAGAGAGCTAAATCTTGGGGTAATTTGTGGAGCAGTATCCATAATGACATTCTGGGCTCTTTGCTTATCTTCTGAGCTTGGGGCTAGACACGCCCTGGTTTAAGTAGAGGTTTAACCTCTCTGATTCTGTTTTCTTTTCTGTAAACTACCAAACCCAGTGAGGGTGGTGTGAAAGGAAGTTTGTTGATACATACACCATATCTGGCACAGACCCTCACCCATAAGATGCCCACCCTCCTGTCATTTGTCTTTTGACAAGATTATTGTTAGGCCTTCAGACAAAAGTGGATTTTTCTAACTGTAAATCTGCCAAACCAAGGGTCTCCTAATGAAGTTCAATAGCAGGGATCTCCCAGGAGGAATCCCTCTCAGTCAAATGTGTGGGATTAGGTAACATCCAACCCCCACACTTCCAGAGTCCTGGGCTCTGTGAAGTCAAGAGCTTTGTTCCATCCTTGTGGTCATCCACGCTCAGGCCTCTCAGCACCCCCAAGCTCCACCATTGTACACCCCTTTCAGACCAAAGCTCTCTGGGGTGCATCTTTGTGTTGTTCCTCATTCAGTGTTAGGAAGTTAGTGGAAGGAAGTAGAAACAAGAAAGGAGTGATGTCTAGGGAACAGCCTTTGAGAAAAAAAACCCCCGAAGATTCCACTCATCAAGCCCCAGGACCTCATTATTCTCCCCTCATTATTCTAGAGTTTGAGGAGCAGTCTTGGGGTAACAGGCAAGAGCAGATCTCCCTAACTCTTCCTCTCAGAGACTCATCTTGGCTGACCAAACCCCTTCTCTAATTGACCTCATGATAGAATACAGTGATATAGATACAATTATTCATTCATGTAATTGGCTTTTATTTTTTCATAGTACTGGGGATTGAACCCAGGGCCTCACACATGCAAGGCAAACGCTCTACCACTGACCTGCACCCTTGGCCCCATGCAAGTGGCATTTGTTAACTACTTGCAATGGTCCAGGCTATATCTGGGACACAGATGTGAACACGACTGACCTTCCATGTCCCTGTGGAGCTGAAGGCCGAGCTGGAGAGGCTGACACAATGACTTTCCTCTCCTCAGAGCCTACAAAACCTGGGAAGTAGACAGGGACAGTGAGAGCTGCCTGGGCCTGGAAATTGTGCTGACTGGTCAGAAGTGGAGCAAATGGCAGTGAGGCTGAGCATCCTGTGCAAAGGTCAGAAAAGTTATTTATATGACCCCAGACTCTGTCCTAGTCCAGCTCAGCTTTGCTCCTCCCATCCAGAGAAAAGCAGGCTTTGGGAGTGTGTAACACTCATGTGTTACAATAAGGTTTAACCTGGAAAGAGCTGGAACTGTGAGCACACTCCTCTCCCTGACCCCAGCTTCAAGGGCTCCCAGGTTGGGAAAGAGAGGGAGGCAGCATTAAAGGTGGGGTGTGACATAATCTCTCCCTACAACTGAAAAATAGACCTTCACCTAGGACAGGGCGAGGCACCTTAGGAAACAGGCTCAGGTTGCGGAAGCAGGATTGGAGCTGTTACCACATTTGGGGGATTTCCAGAACTGACCCACCAAATTATAAAAGTACTTGGACACTGAGCTAGCATTGCCTTTTTTTTTTTTTTTAAACCAAGTAGGGATTTAGAAAGAAAATGAACTGTCAACTGCCATCATCATCAATTCATAAAAGACATTTTAATCCCAGAAATGAAGAGAATAATCTCAGAATTGAGGTCAGTCTTTTAAGTGGACATTAGTTTTGAGTGAAGAGCTGCATTTCTTTCATTTTTCTTATCTCTCCTGGGCCTGGCGAGACCATCAGCAGGGACCAGCATCAGTTTTCCTGGTGGGCATTTGGGAACAGTGAAAAAAGCACACAAACCAGAGGTACCGGTTCTAACACGCGTGAGGAAGCAGCCGGTGTCGTGGAAACAGACTTGGACTCCTGGTTGGATTTCCAGCACCAACAGCTTCTCCTGGGCAAGTGACTGAATCCTTTTTAAGCCACAGTTTCCTTTGCCTTTTCTTTTTTTTTTTAGCACGTGTTTGCAGTCCATAATGATTACATTCTTCATGGGGAGTTGGTACATGCAAGTAACAACTCTTAATTCTTTTCTCACCCTTTTCCCCTCTCCCCTCCCTCCATCTCTTGATCCTCTTTCCTTTTGCAAAAGGTGTACCTCACAGTTTCCCTTGAAATAGGGAGATGAGTAGTTCTGTCAGAGAGTTTTAGTGGAAATCACGTGAAAAAAGTATATAAGGCACCTGAAACTCAGTACTTAGTAATTAGTGCTGTCCTTCCTTTGAGGAAACTGAACTTCAGAGTGGGCTTCTGCCTGTCTGGAATGACTTAAGCCTCGGCTCTTCTGAACCGGGGTAAGGCTTCTTCCCATTCAGAAGCTGGAGCATCAAAAACGTTCAGGAAGCTTGTTGAATAGTTAGATGACCCAACTTCACCCAGGAGCTTCTGATTCAAGGGCTTGAGGGTGGAGCTTTGACACCTGTATTTTAACAAGCTCACCAAGTGACTCGTGTGCACGCGGGAGGCCTAGAACCTCCGCACCAGATAACTCACTGGGCCATTCATCCAACAGGCATGTGTCAGATCCTAGGTAGAGGCAAAGAAGAAAACTTATTTTGAAAGGCACGGGACCTGCTGGATAGTGAGCGCTTGTTAAATGGTTATGAAATCATAACCTTCGAGGATATGGATTTTATGGGTGAGACAGATGTATAAATCAATGAATCAATAACCCAGCCACCAAGAAAAGGGTAGCCAAAGGGAACTAAAGCTGCCTATACAGGAAGAAGTCAGAGAAGGTTGTCTAGGGGAGCGGACAGCTGACAGCTTAAGGATAGGGTTTAGCCAGAGCAGTGGATGTGTACACAGGCAAAGAGGTGACAGAATGACTAGATGTGTCTGGATTCAGGGCAACAGGAGGAATGGTAGGAAACAAAGCCAGAAGAGGTGTGTGTGTTCGAGTATTAGATTGTGATGAACCTGCTCAGCTGCAGAGTTTCAACTTTGCGCTGGGCATGGTGTTTCCCATCTATAATCCCAGCACTCAGGAGGCTAAGGCAGGAGGATTGTGAGTTCAAGACAAGTTTGAGGCCAGCTGAGCTACATAGCGAGACCATGTCTGAAAGAAGGAAGGAAAGAAAGAAACAGAAAGAAAGGAAGAAAGGAAGGAAGGAAGGAAGGAAGGAAGGAAGGAAGGAAGGAAGGAAGAAAGGAAGAAAGGAAGAAAGGAAGAAAGGAAGAAAGGAAGAAAGGAAGAAAGGAAGAAAGGAAGAAAGAAAGAAAGAAAGAAAGAAAGAAAGAAAGAAAGAAAGAAAGAAAGAAAGAAATTTCAACTTTGTGATGAACTCCATGGGGTGCGAAGAGGATCATCAAATAGGGAGTGAACAATAAGATGTTCACTGTAGAAAAATCATTCTAATGTAACCACTGTGGATGATGGGACAGCACCCTCCCTTCTAGAGGCAAGGAGAACAATGAGGAAGCCATGGAGATAACCCACAGGAAGGCTGGAGAAGATTCTAAATGGAGTAAGGGCAGCAGAATGTGGAGAAACCAATTCCCAAGAATTTTAAATAGTTCCTTCCATGAAGGAGCTAAAGACATCCCATCTCTAAATATATCAAATTTATGTGATGATTATTTCAAGGTGACATTCCCGGAGGACCTGCAGCTGCAGGAAGGGCCATTTGCCTGCCATTCCCTACTGCAGCGAGCCATGAATATTCTCCCAGGAGACAACATACAAGGCTGGAGAACAGAAACTGGTAATTGTGGCTGCAGTAAACCTGAGTAGACAAACTCTTTTTTTTAAAGAACACTTATCATCTATAGGCTTCTACACCCCACCCCCTATATCTCTTAGTAGCATCTCCAGAATTTACTGCCCTAGTCCTGATGCTTATTGGTCTACTCATTCCTTCACAAATTTGTTGTTCTTTGTCTAACATGTCTAAAAGTATCATGCTTTGGTCATTTCTTTGGACTTCACTCTCTTGGGAAGATCCCAATGTACAAATAAAATTAATAAAACTCTTACACAGTTCTCTTAGTTAATCAACTCTTGTGTAAACTGGGTTCTTAGATCCTGCCAGAAAGCCCACATAAAAGCTAAGGAGAGCCGGGTGTGGTGGCGCATGCCTGTAATCCCATCACCAGGGAGGCTAAGGCAGGAGGATTGCTGTGAGTTCACAGCTAGCTACACAGTGAGTTTAAGACCAGCCTGAATTACAGAATGAGACCCTGTCTCAAAAAGCAAAAACAAAAAAACAAAACAAAAAACAGAAAAGAAGAGCCTGAGAGAGAGGTGCTTCCCCCCTCCCCACCATACCAGTATTAGGCTTCTATCATCCCTGTGTGACCCTTTTCAAAGCCTAGGAGAAAAATTTTTTGTGTATGAGGCTATTAATTTTCATTGTGAGTGTAACACATATTAATCATGACAACATTGGATAACAGTACATCAGAAATAATATTGAAAGGAAAAAAACTGTACAAGAGAAATTGTTCTTTTTAAAACTTTGTTCTTTTGAAACTGCCTAGCTCTGTAACTGCTTCATAGTTTTGTCATTACTTTCTTGACCCCTGTAGCCACAAGAGCGTAACCAAACATACAGGATGCCTGATTGTACCATTGTACCAAGCTTCATAAACTGATGATCATTAATCGACCCTTATAACTGATGATCTCACCCTGCTAGCTGATCAGAAGAACTGCCAGGCTGTTCTGTCTCGCCTTTGTACCTCCTTTGTACCTGCTTTGTACCTTGCCTTTGTACCTGCTTGTGCATCATATAAAAGCCCTAGACCACCAGAGATCAGGGCCTGATATTCTGGGAATGATCCCGATCAGCGCCCATCGATGTAAATAAATCTGCCTCCAAATCCTGGGTGTCATTTCGGTGTTTCTGTTTGTCGTTGCAATATAGTAGGGATCACCTATAATGTCACAGTCTGGAGATAATCACAGTTGTATGTTTTGGTATATTTCCTTTCAATTGTTTCACATGCATACTTTAGGCTTTAAAATGTAAATTCACCATCATTTCTTAAATATTCCCATACATTTGGATATGTAAATTGTTTTCCTATTATAAATAATGTTATAATTAACATCCAATACATAAATCTTTGTGCATATTTTCTTGGGAAAGATTCTTAGAAGTAGGATGATTAAACCAAGAGGAATTACTGTATTTATGATTCATAAATTACTCATAAATTATTCATAAATTGCGAAGTTACTCTCCAAAAGAATTTATGGTTTTGTGACAACAGTGAAGAAACTTAGTTCTTCTAAATAACCGCAAATTCTTAAGGATGATATCAAGATTTATTTGTTTCAATTAATTTTTTATAAGCTATACTTCCTAATAATAAATATTTTCTAGAATTTGCTGTATGGCAGACACTGTACTGGATGCTTTATCTACATTTTCTCTTTTAATGCTCACAATACCTTTATGATACAGGAAATATTATTATCTTCATTTTATAGATGAGGAACTTGAGGCTTAGAGAGATAAGCTAAGAAAATTGCCCTATGAGGAAACAGAGGCCTCCCATGCTAGCACCCTGAGCTCAGACTTCCAGCCCCCAGAACTAGGAGAAAATAAGTATCTGCTGTTCAAGCTACACCACTGATAGCATTTTGTTACAGCTGCTGCCTAAAGACAGTTTCTAAGTTTGTTTACTAAGACCAGCAAAGGTTCATTGTAGAAAACTGAGTTGTTTGCTCAAGGTCATATACTATATTTATCATAAGAGGTTGAACTCCTCAATTTAAGACAATTAACTCCTTGTGACTTCCTTGACTTCATTAAGTCACTTTACTTGTGACTTCACTTGTCTTTGGCCAGCACCATGACTACTGCCTTCAGATTGCTCTCACATTGCCTATATCAATTTGTTCTTTCACAGGTATCATCCAAATTTGCAATTATGAGGTGAATTAATTAGATTATTTGTTATTTTCTCCCTCATCTATTATAAACTCCACAAAAGGTGAGACCGTGCTTGTTTCTGGTCATCATTATATCACTAGTATTTAATGAGCCTAGCACATAGTGAGTGCTCAATAAATACTTGGTGAATACACGAATGGATGTCTGATTGTACATACTATATAGCTACATAGCTGGTAGGGGTCCCATTGGAGAAGGAGAGCTAGAATGATGAAGAAGTGGAGAAACTGAATGTTGTGGCAGAGGGGAAAAGTTCACTGGTATTGGAACATTGAGGGGTTGATAAAGACTGAGATGGTTAAGTAACAAAACAGTGGCATTCAAACCATAGTCCTGCAAGACTTCAACAGCTCCTTAACGTTCTGTAATGTGGCCTGAAAATATTTGTACTACTAAAATAAAATAATCTTAAATTAATCTCAATTTAAATTTTCTCCATCTAAAATTTTTATTTCATGCATTTCTGTTGACGCTTTGACAATCTATCTCCACCCAAAGACCTAGTATAGTGCAGCAAGTTATGTAATAAATAGTAAGAATTAATACATTTATCAGTGCTTCATGACAGGACCACTGAGTGTGTTTGAAAATACATAGGGAAAAGCCAGGCATGGTGGTGCAAGCCTGTAAACCCAGCACTTGGGAGGCAGAGGCAGGAGAATCACTGTGAGTTCAAGGCCAGCCTGGACTACGTAGCAAGATCTTGTCTCAAAAAAAAAAAAAAAAAAAAAAAACCTAGGAAAGAGGGTTGCAGATGGTAGAATTTGTTTTTAAGCGGCAGAAGCTAGATGGCCCCAGTCCCAAGCTTCCAAAGGTATTTTATGCTGAGGACCAGCCTGATGCGGTACAGAGCAGACAATAATTAAATTTTCTTTTTCTTTTTGGTACCAGGAACTGAACTCACATCCTCACACTTGCCAGGCAGATGCTGTGCCACTGAGCTATATCCCTGGCAATAATTAAGATTAATAAATTAGCACAAATATAAACTGAGGGTCTGCCCTAGGCCTATGTGACTTGTGAGATCCCCGGCTGGCTTAAGGACAGATTAATCTTTAAGCCGACAGCCAGAGCTGAGGCCAGCAAACAGTCTGTGAAGTTCTGGCACCTCAAAGCAAGATAACACGGCAGCTGAGGACTGGACTCGTGCAAATTCCAACTAGCTCAGTAGTCGCAGTTAGCACACAATCAGGTTACTGGTCAACCCTGATCTGTTCCTATGTGTTTTCCCAAAAAGGCATTGTTCCTCAATTCTTACCCCCACTGCTTCCTGCAGCCACCAGCACCCCCCCCCAATCATGCTGTGCACCTCAAAGGCCAAGGACACCGTGCCTCATGTCTTAGCCTGTCATTGAGCTTTAACCATCCTGGTGCCCATTGTAACTAAAATACATGTTTTGTCGGTGTTTTATTCTGTCGTCAAACCTCTGAGCAGGAGATCATGGCCCTAGGCCAGGGCCCCGATAATTTTACAGTTGCATCTTAGAACTGAGTTATGAGGATGTTGCACAAAGACATTGTCCTAAGTTTTTATTTATATTTGCAAACAGCAAAGAGTCAGCTCTCTTGGCGACCACACGGTCCCCACTGCCTTGGTCTAAGGTAATAGTTAATTAAATCCTAAAACATTTTATTTCATCTTGGATTTTGTAATTTTTACAAATCTAAATCTAAGACTCAATATGTTTTTTCTGTTGTTTCATCTCTGTTGAATTCCTGCCCAGAAAAGCTTTGTGGATCCAGATCCTGGCAACAAATTCCATAGGTCTTGTCCATTCCCTCATACTAAATTGTCTCTTCAAATTTGTCTTGTTTTGGGTTTGGTTTGGTTTTGGAGTTCTGCGATTTTGGTTTTGGCTTTTTTAGCTTTTAGAGCCAGGGCCTCATGACATAGTCCAAGCTCATAATCCTCTTCTTTCTGATTTCCAAGTGCTGCATTTACAGGCTTGTGCCACCTGTCTTAGTTACTTTTCTCTTGTTGCTGGGACAAAATACCCAACACCCAAAGTGAAAGGGGGAGAGGTTTATTTAGCTCACAGTTTGTAAAGGTTTCAATCCATAATCAGCTGGCTCCAAGGCAGGGTGGCATGGTTGAGGGGAACAGTTCATGGCAGTGGGACAGCAAAAGCAACAAGCCAGAGAGGGAGGGAGGGAGACAAACCTCCATCCCTTATATCGTATGCAGGCTCTCCACCCTAGGGTGGGTGTGGGACTCACACCCATAATCCTAGCACTAGACCATGAATCAATCACAAACTCTAGATTCAGCTGTCTCTGAAAAGCCCGGCCCCCATGACCACATGAGGCTTTGGGGGACATCCAGACACAAACCATAACACCACCGCACCTAGCTTTTCCCAGTGTGATAGCACTGGGAAATGGGGTCTTTGGGAAATGATTAGGATTGGATGAGGTCATAAGGGTGGGGCCCTCATGATGGGATTAGTGCCCTTATTTAAAAAACAAAAACAAAAAATCAAGGCTGGGGGTGTTGCTCAGAGGTAGAGCACTTGCCACCATGCACAACACCCTGTGTTCAGTCCCCAGCACCACAAAAGAGAAAAAGAGAAAGATACTAGAGACCCTGTGTTCTCCCTTATACCCTCCAACCACCATGTGAGGAAGAGAGCTCTCACTGGAACTCTGCCATGTTGACTCCCTGATCTTGCACTTTCAGCCCCTAGAACTGTGAGAAAATAATGTCTACTGTTGAAGCCACCCAGTCTGTAGTATTTTGTAATGGCAGCCATAGCAGATTAACACACCCTCTTTATCCCACTATCTCACAGCTACATTATCTGCAGTTCTCCCTTTGTCGTCATTGTCATCATCTAGTCACACCACCAGGTTATGTGGTTCTTCACCTTCTAGATCCCCTTGCACTTGCCCTACCTGCTGCCATAGGTTGCACCTGCCTCCATCCCACTATACCTTCAACAGCACTGAACACACCCTCATCTGGGCTCCTCCTCCATAAACCAAGATATGGAAGGCCAAGGAAGAGCCAAAACATTTAATAAAGTAGTTTAAAACCCAGGCTTTGGGCCGGTGAGATGGCTCAGCGGCGTAAGCGCCTGCCTTGCAAGCGCGAGGGCCCGAGTTCGACTCCCAGATCCCACATACGAAAAAGGGGCCAGTGATATCGCTCAGCGGCACGGGTGCCTGTTGGCGTGCGAGGTCCTGAGGTCGACCCCCCAGTACCCACAAAAAAAAAAAAACCCAGACTTTAATCGGGTGTGGTGGTGCACATGTGTAATCCCAGCACTCAGGAGGCTGAGGCAGGAGGATTGCTGTGAGTTCAAGGCCAGCCTAGGCTACATAGTGAGTTCAAGGCAAGCCTGAATTACAGACCAAGACCTTGTCTCAAAAAACAAAAACAAAATAAAACAAAGCAAAACCAAATGCTCTGAGGCCAAACTGTCAAGACTCACATCTTCATTCTATCACGTGTTATCTCCCTACATTAGGCAAGTAATTCAACCTGCCTGTGTCTAAATAAACAAGGTCCTTGCATGAGTATCTCTGGCACTTGGAACTGTGTCCAGCACACAACACAGATGCACAATTGTTACCATTATTAATGTTCTGCCCCAGGCACCATCCTAAGTGTTTTGTTTATAGTATCACAAGTAACCTTGCTATCAGCCTGCCAAGTAGGGATTGCTATCTCCTCTCAGCCCTTGCCACTCTTTCACTTTGCCCTATTTGATTATTTTTATGGACTCTGCCTCCATTTCCAAATGACATCATTTCTAAGTTTTCTTGTTCACTCCTCCACACCTGAAGGCTCATGGGGCTAAAGGGACTTTTTCTTGTTCACCAGTAAATTCTTAATCATTTTTGAATATATGTGTGATCGAATGAATGGAAAATAAGGAACTGAGGTACACAGAGGCTAAGTCAGTAGGCTGAAGTCACCCAGCAAGTAAGTCACAGAAGCAGGATTTGACATCATATGTAGATGGTTCTAAAAACCCGTGCCTTCTACCCTGCTGCTTCTCAGAGCCACACAGATGAGCATGGTTGGGAGGAAGAAGGTTCATGGGGTGAGATGAGCCCAAGCTTCTCCTCTCTCTCTCCCACTGGCCAGGGGACACATCATAGCCATCAGGCTCAATGCTGATATCCAAGGTGCCTGCAGGACTAGCAACCCAGCTCCACTTACCTACAAAGTAGAGAGAGACTCTTGAGCCAAAGGACTGACCCTGGCCCAGGAGTCTGGAGACCCTGGCTCAGCAAGTCACCGAATGACCATGAGGACATGCACAAGGCACTTAATCTCTCTCTCTCTCTCTCTGAGACAGGATCTCACTATGCAGTTCAGACTGACCTTGAACTCACTCTGTAGCCCAGGCTGACCTCAAACTCTCAGCCATTCTCCTGCCTCAGCCTCCCTAGTTCTGGGATAACAGGTGTGCACCACCACACCCAGCTTTTAAACTCTCTTAACACTTCTCCCTTTTGTCATTTGTGCTGATGGCATGATTCTCTCCCTACACACTAGTGAACAAACCTATCAGAAAAGGAATCTACCACAGTGCCAACTCTCAGAAGGGCTGCCTTAGCATTAACTGTGATTAACTTTTTAAATGCTCTTTTTGCAGAAAGTTTCCAAATTTTAAATGGAAAATACTATGATGAATGGCCAACTAGTTCATCTACCCAGTACATTTGGGAGTACATTTTTAAGCCATATAAAATGATTCTTTCTGCAAAGTTCTAGTTTAAAAAAAAAGTCATTGCAAGGTTAAAATAACTGGTTTGTAATATATTTACTTAATATTTTGGATATTCTCTTTTAAGGTTTATACTCAAAATGGTGACATTTTAGGACTTTATTGAATTTTGAGTTTTCCCATGTGAAATGGGGATGTAATTTCTACTTCACATGTGGAATTCACACAGAATGTAACACATGTTGGACATGTGAAAGAGTGTGGGTTTTTTTTGGTGGGGGCTGGTACCGGGAATCAAACTCACGACCTTGTGCTTGCCAGGCAGGCACTGTGCCGCTGAGCTATATCCCTGGCCCCAAGAGTGTGGTGTTTAGAAAGCGTTCAACAAATGATACTTATATTAGTGATCTGTTTCTGCATGGCAAATTACTTCTAAATTTGGCAGCTTAGAAGACAAACATTTAAGGCCGGGGATACAGCTCAGCGGCACAGTGCCTGCCTGGCAAGCCCAAGGTCCTGAGTTCGATTCCTGGTAAAAAAAAAAAAAAAAAAAAAGACCAACATTTATTATTTCACTTCCTGAGGATCAGGAACCCCAAAGTGGCTTAGCAGGTGGCTCTGGCTAAGGTCTTTCATGAGGCTTCAAGGGTCACCCGAGGGCCTGGGGCTGCCGTCAGGCCAAGGTTGGCTCGGGGGTGGAGCGACACATGTGTCGCTGGCAAGCTGCACTCACCAACTGGACAAAGCTTCTATTCCTTGCCATGTGGCTTCTCCATAGGCCACACACAGCCTGTGACTTACCGCCGCACAAGGAAAGGGCCAAGAACAAAAGGGAAAGCAGGCCCTCAAGACAAGATGTAGTCAGCTGCGACCTGAGCTCAGAAGGGATCTCTCTTGTGTGCCGTTGGTCACACAAACCACCCGGGTACAGAGTAGGAAGAAACTACACAAGGGCTTCAATACCGGCATGTCAGGAACCCCCGGGGACCATCTCGGACTGCTTGTTATTATGTCTTCATTTGTTCAGAATTTAGCACCCTGGCTCCACCCCTAGAGCTTCTCATTTAGTAGTACTACAGTAGTCATCGAAAAGCCAGGTAATTTTGATACAAGTTGTTTGAAGACATAGGTTAATTATTCAACAGAGAAATAAAACATAACTAGCCGGGTGTGGTGGCACATGCCTATAATCCCAGCACTTGGGAGGCTGAGGCAGGAGGATTGTGATCAGTTCAAGGCCAGCCTGGACTACATAGTAAGTTCAGGAACTACATAGGGAGAGCCTGTCTCAAAAAAAAAAGAGAGAGAGAGAGAAAGAGAGACAGAAATAAAAAAATAAGTCATTGAAAAGCACACATTCAGGGTGTCAGCAAATCAGGAAAACTCAAAGACTTGGGAAAATAGTTTATGTTCAGCATTTTAAAAATATTGAAGTTGGAGGGCCAGTGAGATGGCTCAGCGGCTTAAGCACCTGCCTGGCAAGCGTGAGGGCCCGAGTTCGACTCCCGGAACCCACATACGAAAAAGGGGCCGGTGATATCGCTCAGCGGCACGGACGCCTGCTGGCGTGCAAGGTCCTGAGGTCGACCCCCCGGTACCCACAAAAATAAATAAATAAATAAATAAATAAATAAATAAATAAATATTGAAGTTGGAGCTGGAGGTATACAGTTCAGTGGGAGAGCACTTGCCCACCAAATACAAGACCCTAGGTTCAATCCCTAGCACCACAATAAGAAAAATAAGTAAATAGATTAAAGCAGTCACCATAAGAAAATTCAGAATTTTTCTGGACTTCTGTATTTCTTTAAATAGATTTTATTCTCTAGAGCAGTTCCAGGTTTCCAATAAAATTGAGTGGAAGCTTTATTCCACACTTTTTCTTTTTTTTAATTTATGTATGTAGTAGGAGGTGGGATCAGTGAGTCTCTGCCCTTAGAGCCCTGCGTGCAGCCCACACTTAGAGAGTTTCTCCCAGACTTCGCCTTTCAGTTCTCTCAGCTTAGCACCTGCCCCCAGTTCAGGTCCCTTCTGCCTTTCTCTTCTTGCTACTGTTAATTTGGAATCCCCATTATCACTAAGACCAAAAACTCTCTTGGTTAACCTGACCACAAGCTACCTGTGAAAGTAAAAAGGTCGGGCCGGGGATATAGCTCAGTGGCACAGTGCCGGCCTGGCAAGCACAAGGTCATGAGTCTGATTCCCAGTACCAAAAAAAAAGAAAAAGCAGAAAGGTCAGCAGTGCCCAGGACTGTATTAAAAGCAGTACACAGCTGGATAGACTTCCGGCACCATGTTGTGCTGGTCTCTCTCATCCAGTTTGTCTGAATGCTATTCTCACATCGCCCAGAAAGGGCCATTGGGCGAGGCCCGTCCCCAGCGGCTTCCGGGATAGACAGACTGAGGTCACTTCCCCAGCCCTCTCCAGGGGAGGCTGGGCCAAGCGCCCCAGGAACCAAAGATTTTTCCTTGCGCGCTGCTGCTTCAAGACTCACTCCAAGCCAAGTGTGGTGATGCACACCTGTAGTGTCAGCACTCAGGAGGCTGAGGCAGGAGGGTTGCCACAAGTTTGAGGCCAGCCTGGACTACATAGTGATCTCAAGTCCAACCTGAACTACATATCGAGACCCTATCTCAAAAAGCCAAAAAAGGGCCTGTGAGATGGCTCAGTGGCATAAGCGCCTGCCTGGCAAGCGTGAGGTCCTGAGTTCGACTCCCAGAACCCACATATGAAAAAAAGGGCCGGTGATATTTCTCAGCGGTACAGGCACCTGCTGATGTGCGAGGTCCTGAGGTCGACCCTGGTACACACACACACACACACAAAAAAAAAAAAAAAAAAGCCAAAAAAATAAAATAAAAGACTCACTCCATTGCATAGGTCTCAGACCAATTTTCCACTTTTCCCGTCTCAACTTTGGACATTTTTCCTTCTATTTCTTCATCTGATTTTGATGTTCTTTATTTTTTCAAACTTCTTTTTTCATTTAAATTCCCAAAGGTAGCCGGGTGTAGTGGCACACGCCTGTAATCCCAGCACTTGGGAGGCTGAGGCAGGAGGATTGCTGTGTGTTCGATGCCAGCCTGGGTTACAAAGTGAGGTCAAGGCCAGCCTGAATTTTTTTTTTTTACATTTTTTTTAATTTTTTTTTTTTAAAGACAACAGGTAAACATTCTTATCAGCCTGAATTATACAGTGAGGCCCTGTCTCAAAAAAAACAAAAACAAAAAAGGTAATACTTGCATATAGTCAAAAATAAGCATGAAAGTCTTCCTCCCCAAGGTGAGTGGTATCTTGGAAACCTGAAGAGGTCTTCAGAAATGTTCTATAAATTTATGTTTCATTCTGTCTCTCTGTCTTTCTGTCTGTCTGTCTGTCTCTTTCTCTCTCTTTCTCACACACACACACACACACACACACACACACACATTGGAGAGCACAATATATGGATCTGCACCTTGCTTTTTTCACCTACCAAAATATCATAGAATTCTTTCCTCATCAACATATAGCATAGATTTGTCAACTGAGAATAAATATCAACCCAATCAAGAACCAAGCATACTACACTTATTTGGGGCTAATTAGGCTTCCAATCCTGGAAAACAGATTCAAGCAGTCTTGAAAGTGTGCTCTGAGTTTCACGAGATGGAGAGTGTATTTATAGCTTTAAGGAGAGCTGGGCACGGTAATCCTAGCTACTTGGGAGGCAGAGGCAGGAGGATCACAAGTTTGAGGCCAGCCTGGGCAAATTGGCAAGATCCTGTCTCAAATTTTTAAAAAGTAAAAAGGACTGGGAACGTAACTCAGTGGTAGAGCACTTGCTTAGCATGCACAAGGCCCCAAGTTCAATCCCCAGTACAAAAATAAAATAAAATAAAATAAAAGCCCTGTGAAGAGTAAACAGGTTCTAGCAAAAGGGTTGGGTACAGCCTCAGTCCCTGGATAGTTTGGGAGAAGGATCCATTGACTGTACAGAAGGTCGGCAGGAGTGAAGTTTTCAGAAAACTGCAGATTTGGCCCAGCCCAAAGGTCAGCTTGACTCTGGGTTGGGTAGCCAAGTTTAAAGATTCAGCTGTGGACATTTCTGAGATCTACTTAACAGTGGCCCCCGGTCCCATGATAACACCCCAAACCAACGCTGCTCCATCTTGACTGATTTTTCCCTTGACAGATCTGCGTCATTCCTTAAAGGGCTTCGTCCATTCCATCATCTGAATCTGTCATCATTTAATTAACCAGTTCCCTTTTGGGTAAATATTTAGGTGAGGGCAGCCCATTCAGGACACCTCCTGTCTTTCAGGAGCTATTCCTATTCCCCATTTCCCCATTCCTTTTCTCCAATAAATTTTCCTACTCAAAAGAATAAATAAAAGCAGTGAGGTTAATTGCCCCACTTCTGGTGTTACACAGGTAACTTTAATTCCTCTTCTACAAAACGGCCTCACAAATAACTGAGATTAGCTATCAAGACCCTAAGAATCAAGACTAACAGCTAACTTTCAATCTTCCACACTAGCAGATTAATAATACTGAAGTGTTGTGAAATGTGTGAGAAAACACTGCATTGAGTGGATACTGGTACAGCATCTTCAGATTAATGTCGAAATAAAAAATATATTAAAGGAAATACAGGGCCGGTGAGATGGCTCAGTGGCATAAGCTCCTGCCTGGCAAGCGCGAGGGCCCGAGTTCGACTCCCGGATCCCACATACGAAAAAGGGGCCGGTGATATCGCTCAGCGGCACGGGCACCTGCGGGCGCGCGAGGTCCTGAGGTCGACCCCCCGGTACCCACAAAAAAATAAAAATAAAAAAAATAAATAAAGGAAATACAGATAGCCTTTAATGAGTGATTTAACTCCTAGGGAATTATGAAACAGGTTTATTCTTCCTTATATGTGGAGACATATACAGATGTTCATTGTAGTTTGTACTAGGCTAAAACAAAGTATTCACCTAAATATTTTTTGTTTGTTTGGTTGGTTTTGGTTTTGGTTTTTTGAGACGGTGTCTCGCTATATAGTTCAGGCTGGCCTTGAATTCACTGTGTAGCCTGGGCTGGACTCAAACTCATGAAGATCCTCCTGCCTCAGCATCCCAAGTAATGAGATTACAAGCGTTCGCCACCATGCCCAGCTTGTTTTTGTTTTGTATGAGACAGGGTAGCCCAGTAACCCAGGCTGGCCTTGAATATGTGATCCTCCCCTGCTTCAGCCCCTCAGTACTGGGATAACAAGCATGCACCACCATGCCTGGCTCTGTTTGCTGTTGTCGGTTTGTCTGTTTGTTGGGTTTTTTGTTGTTGATGTTTTTTGTTTTTTGTGGTTCAGAGAATTGAACTCAGGCCTTCGCACTGGGTTACATCCCAGCCTTCTTCTTCCCCTTCTTCTCCTTCTCCTTCTTCTTCACCTTCTCCTTCTCCTCCTTCTTCTTCTGCAACATCAAGCAGGAACACCAAAACAACACCTAGGACATGGAGGCAGATTTATTTATGTCCACAGGCACTGATCGAGATCATTCCCAGAATATCAGGCCCTGGTCTCTGGTAGTCTAGGGCTTATATGGGATAAGCAAGCAGGAAGTACAGAGGCAGAATGGCTTGTCAACTGGGGATTGGTTTATACAATGTGCATCACAGTGACCAGCCGTTTCTAAGAGACAGGAGCAACCGGAACTGGAACAGGAACTATTACCTGGGCAACTAAGATACGGAAGTATATGGGTGGGAGGGTTGCTTTGCTGCTGCTTCTTCTACTTCTTCTTCTTCTTCTTCTTCTTCTTCTTCTTCTTCTTCTTCTTCTTCTTCTTCTTCTTCTTCTTGTTCTTCTTCCTCCTCCTCTTCCTCTTCCTCTTCCTCTTCTCCTCCTTTTTTTTTTTTTCAATTTTATTTTGATACAGGATTTCACTGACTCTAAGCTGCCCAAGCTGAGCTTAAACTGGCAATCCTGCCTCCGCCTCCCAGAGTCCTGGGATTTCAGGCCTGCACCACCATGGCCGGCTCTGTCATTTCCTGGATTGATCTGAGATTCTACTTCAGGCATCTGGAGGAGCCCCCACTGTCTGCTCCGCTCTCCTCACACCACCACCAGCACCTCCCCCTGCTCTGCTCAGTCCTCTACTGCCGCCTAGTGACAGGGGCTGGATTTACCACAGGCCCTCGCTGACACTGTCCCCTCCCCTGGACTAAACTATCTGCTGGAATTATGTCCTTGGTTCCGAGGTAGGGTTGCAGGGTTTGGCAAGTCAAAACACAAGGCATCTTGTTAAATTTGAATTTCAGATAACAAATAACTTGTTAGCGAGACATACTTATAATACAAAATAGTCATCGTTTATCTGAAATCTAGTTGAAGTGGGTGTCCTGTAATTTACCTGGCAGTTCTATTCCAAGGCTTCCCACTAAATTCCAGAGAAATCAAAACCACAGAGCTGGCCAGGTGTGGTGGCGCATCCCTGTAATCCCAGCACTCGGGAGGCTGAGGCAAGAGGATCACCGTGAGTTCAAGGCCATCCTGGGCCACATAGCAAGTTCAAGGCCAGCCTGAACTATATAGTGAGACCCTGTCTCAAAAACAACAACAAAAACCACACAACCAGGCATGGTGGTGCACGCTTGTAATCCCAGCACTCTGGGAGGCTGAGACAAGAAGATCACAAGTTGAAAACAACCTGGGCAATTTTGCAAGCCCCTGTAACAAATAAAAATTAAAAATGAAGATGGGCTGGGGATGGGGGAATGTATCTTAGTGTGAAGGCCCTACGTCTAATTCCCAGTACCAAAGAAACAAAAAACACACCAAAATAGCACCTCCTCGTAGGATAGTAAGAGGGATGGGGTGTGGCTCAGTGGCAGAGCACTTGCCTGGCATGTGTGAGCACATGGGTTTGACACACCCAGAAGTGTCCTTTACTAATCTCTCAAGCCAATCAAGTTGACATTCTAGGCTAACATCACAATGACACACAATGTACATGTATCAAAATATACCGTGGGGTATGGATGTGGCTCAGTGGTAGAGCTCTTCCCTCGCATACACGAGGCCCTGAGTTCAATCCCCAACACCACAAAACCAACAAAATATTACACTGTACCTCATAAATATGTGCCATTCTTTAAAATTCCATTTTCAAACAGGAATTACCCAAAACGAAGTCAGTTTCTGCTAATATCATTGCAATACCTGCTAATTTGCTAATTTCTTCTTCAACCATATCCACTCAGAATTTAATCATCTTATTGTGTATGATCTCAGTGGCCTTCTATTTATGCCGTGACACTGAATCCCCAGATATTTTAGATAGATTTAATCATTAAAACCACGAATTAAAGAAAAGTAAGTAATTAAATAGTACAGACAAATGATACATGGGAATGGTTAAAAATTGTAAAGTGGTTTCCAAAATGGTTAGGGTTGGGGAAATGGTGTCCTGTTCCTATCGTGGGGGTCCGCGCGATCAGAACAGGGGAACCTCAAGGCTGCAGAGGAACATTCCAGACTCAGACCACGCAGGCAGGGGGCTTCAGGGCAGACTGGGAGCTGTCTGTAAAGTGGGGGTGGGGTAGGGGAGGTGAAAAGCATAGGGGGAGAGAGAAGAGGGGACAGCAGAGCTGCTGGCCTCAGCACAGGGAGCAAGGAACGAAGCCAGGGCAGGTTTCTGACCTGAAGGAAGAGGCCAAGGGTGGCACTCGGGAGCAGCGCCCTGGATTCAAACCTCAGCACTTCACCCCCTTGCTTCCAACACACACAAAAAGAGAAGCAAGCATTTTTCACTGGTTGGAAAAAGAAACTTCCATCCCGGGAGGTGTTTGAGCACGAAGGTGAGGTGATCGTGGTCAGGGCTTCTTAGACTCTTTTTAAACCCGAAGTCTCTGACGCTTCCTAAAAGTTGCCAAGACTCTCGTTTCCCTGGAAGTCAGCTCAGGTCCAGAGTGGAATTCCTGTCAAAGGTTACCAGTAGGCAACAGTATAAGGACTTTTGTGGTTTAGGGTCTTTTCTTTGCTTTTCCTTCAAAGAAACAGCATGGGTTTTCAGTCGATATGGTGGTGATATTTTAGTCTTACAAACTCCCTTCACGGGCCGGTGAGATGGCTCAGCGGCTTAAGCGCCTGCCCCTCAAGCGCGAGGGCCCGAGTTCGACTCGCGGAACCCACATACAAAAAAGGGGCCGGTGATATCGCTCAGCGGCACGGGCGCCTCCTGGCGTGCGAGGTCCTGAGGTCGACCCCCCCGTACCCACAAAAAAAAAAAAAAGAAAAACTCCCTTCATGTATATGACTTGAAACAAAGTCAAGTCTGCGCGGTTTCTAGTCAGACTAACTGGATCCTAATCCTTTCCCCTTAGCTGTGCGACTTTGAGTAGGTCGCTTAAACCCTCCTTACTGTAAAATGGAGAGAAGTAATTCTAGTTGCATAAACTGCAAGAATTAAATGAAGCGAAGTGTAGCGCCCTTAAAACCTTCCATTCTGATGTTTGCCTGTATTGCATACTTAATAAATGTTTGTGCTCATTAAAAATAAAAGTGAAGGCTGCTGATGTAGCACGGTGGTAGAGTGTTTGCCTAGCATTCTTGAAACACTGGGTTCAATTCCCAGCACCAAAGTAAATAAATATATAAATTTATTTAATTAAATAAGGGGGAAATACGCCCAAGGGAAGCATTTACACATATTCACTAAAAACTGTGTTCAAGAAGATTCATAGCAACACAGCTTATAGTGGTCTCAGACTAGGAACAACCCAAATGTCCACTAACAGGGAATAAACACATTGTGTTATATCCGTGCAGTGGGTGATATACAACAATGAGAATGAACCAACTAAAACTACACACAGAAATATAGATGGATCTCACAAAATATCCCGAACAAAGGAAGTCACAAAAGACTATATACTATATAAGTTCATTTACATAAAATTCAAAACTAGACAGAACTGGCCTACGCTGTTAGAAATCAAGATGGTGGTTTTTTTGAGGGGCTTGGGAGAAACCAGAGAAGGGGCTGAGGGTACTGGTAATATGTTTTCTTGATCTACTTGTCGTTTGCTTGTGACTGGTTCATTTTTTTTTTTTTTTGTGGGTACCGGGGGGTCGACCTCAGGACCTCGCACGCCAGCAGGCGCCCGTGCCGCTGAGCGATATCACCGGCCCCTTTTTCGTATGTGGGTTCCGGAAGTCGAACTCAGGATCTCGCTCTTGCCAGGCAGGCGCTTACGCCGCTGAGCCATCTCACCGGCCCAATTTTTCACTATGTTTGTTATTACTCAATTAAAAGATTACTTAAAACTCAGAAAATGGAAAAAAAAAAAGTCAGAAAGTAGAAAGGACTAACACCCATAATCTTTCTTTGGGCGGTGGCGGTCCCGGGAATCGATCTCACCACCTCACGCATCACTGAGCTGAATCCTCGGCCAAATACCCATAATCTTATAACCACAAATAACTGCCATTATCATTTTAAGGCTGAGCCATCTGGGTCATTTTTACACATATATGAGGATATAAATACATGAGCTAATGTACATTTTTATTATCACCTTTGTCACTTATCAGTATACATTTTAAGCACTATTTCACATACAGCAGCGCTTTGTGGCTATAGAGTATCCGTTACATATGCATACTACGATTAATTTGTTCAACTCTATAGAGCTGAACATTTAAGATACCTTTGGTTTTTGATTTTTGTTTTTTGTTTTTGCCTTTATAAAGAACACATGGCAACAAATACACTTAATTCATTTTTACATTATTTCCCCATTACTTTCTCCCTGTATTTTTCTCAAAGATTTTTTTTTAGAATCTCATTCTTTCTTCTTTCCTTCCACCCTTCCCTCTTATCTTTGCTCATTCTACCATACTCAAATATATCAATAAGGGGTTTAATCTTTCTTCACTTTGCAAGAATAGAATCATGTGCTCTTCTGTAAAATCTGAATGATGGACCAGGGATATAGTTCAGTGCCTGCCTGGCAAGTGCAAGGTCCTGAGTTCAATTCCCAGTACCAAAAAATAAAAATAAAATAAAATAAAATCTGAATGTTTAAAAAATGTAGTCAAAGCTCATAGAAATCCCTCCAGAGAGCCAGGCATGGTGGCACAGGCCCGTAATCCCAGCACTCAGGAGGTTGAGGTAGGAGGATTGCCATGAGTTCAAGGCCAGCCTGGGCTACATAAGCAAGTTCAAGGCCAGCCTGCACTACATAGTGAGACCCTGTCTCAAAAAAATAAATAAATAAAAAATAAATCCCTCCAGAGCAATAGATACATATCTAGCACATTTTAAAATTAGCTGCCGCAACAGCCCATGCAACGGGTACACTATGGTGGTTGTAGTTAATCATCTCCTATTGAGAACACCTACTTGTTTCTAGGTCTTAACCATTACAAATCATCCTGCAATAAATTCCTTTGTGCACAGAACCTTACAGTGCCAGTTATATCCATTTATTGTCTCAGTTCCAAATTCACCCTTTTTTGCTGCCTGTGAAAAAATAGTTCTGGGCCCTTGAAATATTTTTCTTTTGCAGGTGACCCTGAAGTTTTGTCGGTAAAGGGTGCTAGAGAGTCACTGAAGAAAAAGGAGAGACGCCCTTCCTATTTTTTTTTTTTTTTTTTTTTTTTTTGGTTTTGTTTTACTTCAGTACTGGGGATTGAACCCAGGAGGGGCTGAGCTGCCCTCGAACTTGCGATCCTCCTGCCTCAGCCTCCCAGCAGCTAGGATACAGGTGTGTACCACCTCACCTGGCTCCTGTGTGCTTGACAGGGTCCAGCTATCATCTTGGCCTCTGGCTCGCGCAGTTCATGGCAGTGGGCAGCACCCACAGCAGCTTCCTCCAACATGCTCCCTTGGGTGTTCTGTAGAAGAGACAAGGCCCCAGCTTCCCCAGCACCCTAGAAAGCAGCCACCAAGTTCTAGCAGATTTCCACCAAGTTCCATTAATTTCTCTTTCGTGTCTCAGTGACCCACAGTCATGTCCTCTCCAGCACCGTCTCCATCTAGCTGGAGGGCAGGGCATTATTTCTTGATGTGCTGTCTGCATTAGAGGGGCAGTGGTTGCTTCCTATATTCTTTAGAAATCTCTTTGCTTCTTATGAGCCAATCCGTTATTACTCTAATCCCCATTCCAGTTAATAACTTTTATTATAATTATTAGCATGTATTAATTTATAAGATAATGGTTTTATTATGACATTTCCATACAGGCATATAACATGCTTTGATTGTATCCACCTCCCTGTTACTCTTTCTTACCCTCCCTCCTTCCTTTTGTCCCCTCCCCCTTCCCTAATAATCCCTCTTCTACTTTCATGTTTTCCCCCTAGATTCTACATACGAGGGAAAACGTACTTGTCTTTCTGAGTCTGACTTATTTCACTTAATATGATCTCTAGTTCTATCGCTTTTCTGGCAAGTGACGTGATTTTATTCTTTTTTTGTTTTTGTTTTTGTTTTGTTTTTTGTTTGTTTTTAGTCTTTTTTTTTTCTCTCTCTCTTATGACTGTTTATCCATCTTAAAAATAGAACAGCGTATTAACCTTTGGGGCTAGGGATATAGCTCAGCGGCACAAGTGCCTGCCTGGCAAATGCAAGGTCCTGAGTTTGATTCCTGGTACCAAAAAACAAAAAAAAAGAACAAAATTTCCAACCTTTTTTAAGATGAAGTAATTCATGTCTTTGTAACTGTTAAAACCATGCTTGTCATTAGTCATGAGGCAAATGTTTTGTTATATCACAATAAAATACCACTAAGTACACTACAGTCAGAGATACATACAATAACAACTGTTGACAAGAATGTGAAGAAAACTCACGGTCATTGAAAAAACAAGATGGACAGTCACGTTTGACAAAAAACACCCTGACAGTTTCTATAATTATGAAACATAGAGGTATTTTTTCAGTCCATTTCTGTTTCTAAACAGCATGTTTAGAACAAAAAACAAAATATTCCATGTTCAGTAAATAACCAAAAGGTTTACTTTGGCTAAGAGTTTTGGGCTAAGGTGGGAAATTTACGTCTGATAATGGCCTTCTTGCTGACAGAGGCCTGAGGTCATCATACAGGGTATCACATGGAGAGAGTCTAAGAAACTTCGTTTCAATTCCAGTTTTCAATCATAGGGACTCCATTTGAGACACGCAAATTAAAACAACACTGAGATTCCATCTCACCCCAGAAAGAATGGCTATTATCAAGAAGTCAACTAATAACAAATGCTGGAGGGGCTGTGGGGAAAAAGGAACCCTTCTCCACTGTTGGTGGGAGTGTCGACTGGTGCAGCCACTGTGGAAATCCGTGTGGAGACTCCTCAAAAAACTAGGATTGGAGGTCCCATTTGACCCAGCTATTCCCCTTCTGGGTATCTTCCCAGAAGAATTAAAAACATCATACCACAGCGATATATGTGCACCCATGTTTATAGCAGCACAATTTGTAATAGCCAGATCTTGGAAACAACCCAAATGCCCATCAACTGAGGAATGGATAAGAAAGATGTGGTATTTTTATACAATGGAGCACTACTCAGTCATAAAGAAAGATAAACTGGAAACTTTTATAGGTAAATGGATGCAACTCGAGAAAATACTCACAAGCGAAACCGGATGCACATTTGTAAACATCGTATTGTCTCCCTAGTATGAAAATGCAATTTCACTGTGACTATTCCATTCCTTAGCCTTCTATTTTTACCTAGCTTTTACATGGCTTAATCTTATACTGAGTAATATTTTTCTCCAAAAGATATTTGTACATTCTCTAATGCTTGAGTTTGTTAATACATGAGAATGTTTACTTGTTGTCTTTAAAAAATAAATAAATAAATAAGAAAAAGAAAAAAAAAATCATAGGGACTCCAAAAAACAAAAACCTTATCTATAGCTAATTGCCTCCTAAGTAACCCAACTGTCTATATTTACTCAGATAATGTTTTCACCTTTTAGGATTTACCACTGGGTGTTCACCTATTTGTCTGTACCACTGGAAATAAAATTTTCTCATGAATTTTGAATGGAACTATTCATATATAACAATAATTGTTTCCACATTACTCATTAATGACTATCTTAGTTATACACACTAGAGTTATGAAGACCAAAGTCCACACTAAAATTTGTTCATGAATGTTTATATTCCACGTAGTTAATTTAGGTAGAGATTGATAGGCAGTAGGAAAGGGACCAGGACCAAGACAGAGCCACTTCTGAGATGAGGTGAACCAAGTCTGTAGTTGAGGGCTGAGCTGACAGAAACCAGGTCACAAGATGGAGACATGATGGCTAGACCACAAGACTCACCACAGATAAATAACAGTTCAAAGTTGTATTGTAACTAGTACCATCTGCTCAGGTTAGCCCAAATAATGTAACAAACAAGTAGGTGGATGACCAGAACACCCTGACCCTTACCCCTACTCCTTTCAAAATACCTTTGTTCTTTTTTATAGTCACAGATACACTAAAGTTAATAATTCCTTCTGATGAATATTGCTACGTGCCTTGTTTTAATGCTAGATCAGTATTAGCTAAGCAACTCTGCTTGTAACCAAATGGGTCAATTTTAGATTGACCCAAAGTATTCTGTAAAAATGTTACTGAATAAAAAACAATAGAAAATTCAATTTTACGTATAAAACACCCTAGAGCTTCAGTTGCAACCCACTTTCATGCTCCCTTCTGCTCTCAGGAACTTTTTGTTTCGTAAACATTCTACCTTGCCTCTGCATCCTCTGTTCCATTCTTTGCTGACATGAAATGTGAACCTGGCACAGTTAACAGGTTAGCATGCACTTACAACTTAGCGTTCATAAAAGCTAAAAGGTAGAGACAACTTAAATGTCCACAAATTGATGAACATGTTTTTGGTCTTTTTGAGATAGGGTTTCACTATGCAGTTCAGGCTGGCCTTGAAATCACTTTGTAGCCCAGGCTGGCCTCAAACTCACAGAGATCCTCCTGCCTCAGCCTCCCAAGGGCTGATTTAATTCTTTTTTATGGCTGAGTAATTCTCCATTTCAAATGTACACCGCATTTGCCTTATCCATTCAACCACTGGTGGGTATCTAGGCTGATTCCATACATTGGCTTTTGTGAACAGGGCTGAGGCAAGAAGGTAGGGTGTGGCTAAATCTAGCTGTAAAAACAGGTGTGACCTGTTAATCCCGGGTCACTTGCAGAACAATTCCCATGCCTGGTGCCTGGACTCGCGAGAACTTGAGCAGGTTTTTGATAGGATGACCTGGCCTTAATATTAGCGCGGGAAATATGAAAAAAGGACAGCAGCCATTAGGCGCTCATCATCGTGTCTCTTCAAAATAGTCCACTCTCACCTGTAGAGTGTTTTTTTTTTTCTTTTTTCTTTTTTCCTACTTTTACTTGGCCTAAACTCCTCTGCAGAACCTATTTTTCCTATCTTGAATAAATGTGAAACTTTGGCACTGTTTATGCTTGTTTCTACCAATACTTTAAAACAGAAAGAACCTAGATGTCACCTGAGGAGACTCCAGCACCCAAAATCTGGTAACAGTGCCTTGATAAACATGGCTATGCAGGTACGGCTAGAGTAGTTCGTAGTCCGGGCTGGACTACGACTTGCAGGATAGGTCGGGCTGGCCTTGAACTTGCAGCCCTCCTGCCTCAGCCTCCCAAGTGCTGGGACTCCAGGAGGGCACCACCATGCTTGCCTTGTACCATGTTTTGACTTTTTGGTTTTTGGTTTTCTATCCTTCTCCTGTTGAAAGCTTCCAGGTTGTTTCTAGATTTTAGCCAATACACATAAACCTGCAATAAATATACTTGTACATATGACTTTGTGTACTGGTAGTTTTTTGTCTGTGGGTTCCTTCCCAGAACTGGAATTGCTACTTCACAGGCACCAGGGAGATTTCAGATGACTCCAGTGAGAGGCCCTCAGATGATCATCCATCCATTTGTTAATTCAGCATTTATTTGGCACACACCTATAATCCTAGCACTCAGGGGGCTGAGGCTGGAGGATCACAAATTCAAGCCCAACCCGGGCTCCCTCTCACATGGCCATCCTGACACTCTCTGCTCGTCAGGCTTCCGAGGAGTGGCCTTGAGTCCCTGCCCCCCTTTTTCTATCACCTCATTTGCTCTTCTCCCCTTGTAATCTGGGCCCTAAAGTGCACCACCCCCAGAGGAGTCAAGGCAAAAATGTCAAATCGGTATATTGATTATTTGAGGCTGAAATTTCTTGAGGAATTGTAACTTCAGAAAGCATTTCTTAGCCCATCTTTCCCTATGTGTAGCAAGCCATAAGGATCCTTTGGGGACACTGGGTGCAGTGGCTTGCCCCTATAATCCCAACTACTCGGGAGGCAAAAGGATCAAAAGTTGGAGGCCAGCCTGGGCAATTTAGTGAGACCCTATCTCAAAATTTTAAAGAACAGTTTAAAAAAAAAAGGCTATGGATGTAACTCAGTGCTCCCTGGGTTCCATCCTCAGTACCAGAAGAATTTGTTTTGTCTTTGGGGAGGGTGTCCTTCACATATGTTGTGGCCTGGAATGCCGCCCCCCAGCTTCAATCACTGAAAGGAGGACATGTGGAAGGTGGCTGGATTAGGGGGTGCCTAGGCTGCCTTGCTGTTATGAGGGGGGCCTGGCTAGAGGCAGTCACTGGGGCTTGACCCGGAAGGGTGTCTCTCCGTCCGGCTCCCTCCTCCTCTCTCTCTGCTTCTCACCACCGTGACATGAGCAGCTTTCCTCCACCCAGGCCCTCCCACCACGCTAGGACTAAGACTTCCGAAACTGAGCCAAAATAAATATCTCCTCCTTTCATTTGTGGATGTCATGTATTGTATCCCAATGATGAGAAAGTGACTAAGACAAAATACCAATGCTGGAAAATACCCTTGGTCCCCAGAGACTGGAAATGAGTGAACCTGAATGATGAACTCTTGGAAGTAACCCTTATCTACCACTAGCCTTTACCCCGCCTCCCCATATGTGTCTTGGTTACATGCCTAGAATTTACTTCCCTGGTCCAGATACCCAATTGTCCTGTCATTCCTTCACAAATTTATCGTTGTCCACAAAGTGTGAAAGCGTCCTTCCTTCAGACTTGTAAGATCTCCATGTGCAGGGAAAGTTAATGAAACTTTAATGCTTTTCTTTTGTTCATCAGCTGTCATGTTAATTGGGTTCCAAGATCCAACAAAAGAGCCCACAGAGGAACTAAAGCGGGCAAAGGGGATCTCTCCTCCTACAAAGTCAACAAGTGTGTGCTAATCCTAATCTAAAAGACCCTTCTTGTGCTCCATGGTGCTCAGCGTCTCTGTACTTTACTGCTACGGAGCAACTCTTCCTCCCCTTCCTCTTCCTAAAAACTATATTGCACCCTTGCTTAATTGCAAGGAACAGAAAAACCAACACAATCTAGTTTAAACATAAAGAATAATACAGTAAGCTACAGCAAGAGTATAAACACATGCATGGGAATGATAAACACCACACTCGGGATAATTATTACCTCTTCTGTGGAGTAGAGAAACTGCGATTTGAGATGGGTAGTTATGTTTTAAATGTGAAATGTTCTCCCAACTTACATGCTAAGTTTGACTGGCAGCTGGCGGGCCTTTGGAGGTGATTGGCCCTCTGCTTCCTGGCTGCCACGCGGCCAGCAGCTTCCCCTGACACCCCCTTCCACCATGATGGTTTCCCTCACTATAGGCCCACAGCAGTGGAACCACGCATTTCTTTGAGTTACTTATCATTTACCTAGTGTGTGTTTTCTTAAGGTCAGCTTGCTTCTTAGTGGACTAAAACGACATCTGGCTGTTATTAACTAGGTTAAAATGCAAGATATTTGTACACGTTTGAAGTTTGGAGATATGGTGCCCAATTAATAGTACTGTTTCTTTGACAGTGGAAGTCCTTGGAATTTATGGATTTGTAGTGTCCGAAGAAAAACACAAGCCACATTTATGGACTTATTATATCTTTAACACGCTTAGGAATCTAGGAGTGAGGAGCCTACAAGAAAAACAGACTGGGGCCGGTGAGATGGCTCAGTGGCGTAAGCACCTGCCTTGCAAGCGCGAGGGCCCGAGTTCGACTCCCGGATCCCACATACAAAAAAGGGACCGGTGATATCGCTCAGCGGCACGGGTGCCTGTTGGTGCGCGAGGTCCTGAGGTCGACCCACCGGTACCCACAAAAAAAAAAAAAAAAGAAAAACAGACTGAGGGGTGAAAAGGGCATTATAATCTTGAGTAAATTTGATGGTGGCCAGAAGCTGTAGTTTTCTTAGAAGTACAATTTAAAATTATCATTTTTATTGTCTCCTTTCTACCTTTCCTTATTTCTCCTGTCCTACTTCATTGACACAGAGACCACCACGGGGACAGAGGACAAACTCCTGGGCCCTTAACCTGCTCCTCATGAAAAGCATGATCTGTTTTTTCTTCTGAGATGGGCTTGAGGCAGGAGAATAGGGCCTGGCAAAATTGGCTCAGGAAGTAGGCATCACCTATTCATTACAAACTCCCAGGGCACAGCGTCTGCCTGGCAAGCGTGAGGTCCTGGGTTAAATTTCCGGTACAAAAAATAAATAAATAAATCACAGGACGCATGCGCAGAACAGTCCCGCCCTGAACGTGGACTTCTGAGCCCTTCAGCAGGTTTCCCACAGGATGCCCAGACCTGCCCTCAGCCTGAAGAGTGGGAGATACACAAAGGTCAGCTGACACTGAGCTTTTTGGCACCTTGTTCTCTCTTGCACGGTGGTCCACTCCCACCCTGTAGAGTGTGCTTGTTTTCCTACTTTTCCTTGGCCCAAACTTGCTCTGCAGCACCTGTTTCTTTTACTACCTTTAATAAATGTAAAACCTTGCTATTGTTTACACTTGTCTTGACTAGTTTTTTGCTCAGGACAAAAAGAAGCTAGAAACCACCTCTGGAAAGAGACTCCAGCATCCCAAAACCTGGAAACAGTCTTGAGTTAGGATAGAAGAAATAAAAACTTGACAGAAAAGAGACAAGGAAAATAACATTTTTAAAAAAGAAAACTGCAGCTTCAGGACAAAATCTCCAGGTTTGTTTGTTTGTTTTTCCTTCTCTTCTCCCAGAAAATAATAAGCCTGGGCAATTCCCTTTCACCTACAAAAGGTTCAGCCATTCCCTTTTTAACTTGCAAATGGCTCTTTCACCAGTAAACAGACCACATTTTCCACCTGTAAATTAGGGTTTCCTGTATAATTGGACCATTATCTTGCTATGGGTAGGCCATCCCCTACCCTCTGGATAGGACTAAAGACTGAAGAGTATCAAATTCCACACATTTCCACAGCCCAACACACATAAAAATTTCCCAGGGTAGTGTGTCTCATTTCTCTGAGGGCCCGCGCTTCACTTTGAGTTCTAAAATCTCTGTCTAATAAACCTTTTCCATGCTCCTTCCACATGCACTTTTCCACACATGCAAACTTATTCACAAAAGGATAACTGAAGTTCCTTATTTCCACTCCCAAACCTTCTCAGACCCACTCAGGCGACAGTCTGGGACATAGGGCTGGATTTGCAGGTTCCCAACAGATAACTAAAAGCAGGCTAAAGTCTGCATCACTGCCTTCATTTTATGTCTCTTTTATTACCTTAAAACTTTGGGACAGATCCCTTTGCGTATCTCCACATAGGGAGTGTCAGTGTTCACAGATTTCTTAGCCCTGTTTTTACCTAGTCATTTTCATCCTCCTTCAAGATTGAGGACACCAAGATATGCATAACTAAAGTAATTTTCAGGATTTGCATTGCTTCTTAGCCTTTTTGGCTAAAATCAAGTGTGGGATTTACAGACTCCCAATTGCCAAGTTTTATAATATCCAGTTCCAGACACTCCTGGAGCAATGCCTACAAGCCTCCAGCCATTGTCGTAAATCTGTAATCACCTCTGGTTCTGTTGCCATTTTCTCTGGCACTGAAAGTGGAACTTTATTTATTTATTTATTTATTGGTACCGGGAATTGAACTCAGGACCTTGTGCTTGCCAGGCAGGTACTTGTGCCTGCTGAGCTATATCCCTGGCCCTGAAAATGGAACTTTAAAAGTTAGATTTCTTTCTTTTAGAGATAAGCAACTTCTCCAGACTTCCTTCTGCTTGACATATAACTAACACCCCCTCCTCTCCTCAGCCCAAAAGCAGTGATAGAATATGCCCCTGGAGGCAGCAGCCCAATTTCCTTTCTACAGGAAAAGGGTCAATGAGCTGAAGACCACTGGAAGCGATTAACAAAGTATAAAGATCTGTACTGTCTCTCCCCGTCCCTTCTTTCCGCTTCCTTACTATGAAAGACCCTTAGTCACCTGTACACCGTGAGATGGTGATTTGAGGAAAATAGGCCCCTCCATCTCCTTGGAGCTAGCTTTTTTTTTTTTTTTTTTTTTTTTTTTTTTGTGGGTACCGGGGGGTCGACCTCAGGACCTCGCGCGCCAGCAGGCGCACGTGCCGCTGAGCGATATCACCGGCCCCTTTTTCGTATGTGGGTTCCGGGAGTCGAACTCGGGCCCTCACGCTTGCAAGGCAGGCGCTTACGCCGCTGAGCCATCTCACCGGCCCTGGAGCTAGCTTTGAACAAATCTTTTTTCCCTTTTTACCAAAAAAATTGCCTCCTTTAATATGGTCAGTGATGAGCAAATGAACCTGAGCATATGTACCTGCGTGGTTGGTAACAGTTTCGGCGTAACCAGCAGGGAGGTAAATCCTGGCTTCTGAGAGGCCTGCATCTCAGGAGGCACTTGGGAAAAGAGACTGACTGTTCATGGCTAGCTGAACCCATGGTCATGTTATAGGCAGCTAAGTTAGGTAGAAATATTGTGGGCAGTCTGACAGGGGTAGGCCCTTGAAGGAGCCAGTGCAGAAGATGGGATACATTGCAACTGTGGGGGAGACACCACACATCCGCTGAGGGCCAGATCTCAAGACAAAAGATGAAACAAATGCACCCACATACTTCCCCTAAGGCTAAACAACAGGGATTGATATTCTAAATAGGTATCGGTCACCTTGGGAAAGCCAGGAAGCGCCACTGACCCACCCCCTCCAGGAAAAGCCCCTGTTCTGTTTCATGCCCACTTGCTAAGTGACTTCTCCATTTAATCAGTATTACCTGAGCAATTATGCTCGTAATTTTATTGGTTGACCATAGTTCTGTCCCACCTTATGCCCACCTAGTGATTTCCCATTTTCCCCACCTTGGACCCACCCTCACCTCATGGGTTTGCTCTATAAAAATCCCTAGAAAAGGTAGGGAACCCCTTCTGTCTCTCAGACAGCTTTCTTTCCTCAGTAAATATACTCTGTTCTTAACCTCTGTTGTTCCTAGAATTCATTCTTCGATTTTAGAGAACATGAACTCAGACACCTAGCAGGTTGGGAGTTTCTTTCCTCTATATCAGTCCGGGACTCTGGAGATGTTCTCGCAGCTGCCAGGGACATTTTTGTACCCAAGAATCTCTCTCTTTTCCTGATCATGGCGTCAGCTGCCTATAAATTATTTTGTTGGTAAAAGGAAAAAGGTTGTTTGGGGATCTAATGGGCTCTGCCTGGTTTCCCTTTGGAAAGTGCACTCCAGGGAGCTACTATCTCCACCATTTGGACCTTCTCTTGGGTCACTCAGCGGTGTCATTTGAGTGAAGTAAGGGTCTTCACCATTTGGGGTCATTTGGACTTAGTGCAGGTCATTTTGGGACACTGACTGGTGTAAGAAGAGATTCAAAAGTAGAAAAAAATTCCCTGGCATTTATTTTGTTGGTTTGAAGTATTCATTTCTTTTGGTTTGCTTTGGTTTCTTTTCTTATAACCACCTTTATTCTAGGAGGGCAGCAGGGTTTCAGTACCTTCTAGAAGCTACATATGAACTGGACAGGTTACAGCCAGGATTCTAAGATGAGGGCCCCACCTAGGCTGCATCTTCTCCACCATACGAATATAAGGTAACGTCTCCCCCTTTAAGACCAAACGGGAAAAAAAAAAAAAAAAAAGACCCAAGGAGCACTCAAATGGGCCAGGGAGCTTCCTACTTTGGGACAGGACAATACCTCCTAAGGCAGTATTCAGTTTGAGATTCAAATCAATCCTACGGAGACGCTGAGCCTTGTTCTTCCTTTTCTTGCATTTGGGGCTTTATGTAAGCCATTTGGAGCTTTAAGCCGTTCTGAGGCTCCTTTGTGAGCCAATCTGGAGTTGAAGGTTTATAAACCATTTGTCTGACAGGGAAGTTTAGATTAAGAGTTTTAAAAGGCTAAAGACAGTGGGATGTCTTTGCAGAGCTCTGAGTGGCAGGTGACAGTTTCAGGAAAAGCAGAACTTTGAAGACCATTTCATGTCGAGATCCCCTCCCAAACAAGAGCTGTCCGCTCATGGGAACCAAATTGCCCTTCAGTCCATAAGCATTTCTCTGCTAGGAAACCAGGATTGAGATAATGATCCACCAGACCCCAGCCCACCACTGCACCCCATTAAACTGATCCCCTCTCCTTTGTGATTGGGCGAATCTGATCTCTGTCAGACCTGTGTCTCCTTCAGCTGTTCTCCTCCTCAAGCGGAATTCCCTTCCCGATTCTTGTTTTCCTTCTCAAAGTTTTTGCTTGTGAATTCATGTTCTTGTCTGTTTTAATTTCCATTATCTTTTGTTTGTTTGTTTGTTTCGGTGCCGGGAATCGAACTCAGGGCCTTGTGCTTGCCAGGCAGGTGCTGTGCCACTGAGCTACATCCCCGGCCCTTAATTTCCATTATCATATGTATCCTGTATCATTACAAGCAAAGTGGTTATGAATACTCATGCACAAGTCTTTGTTGGACATACGCACCCATCTCCCTTAAAGAAATTCCTATCCATCCTTAGACTGTGTAGTAGGTTTGTGAAAAGTTGCGTGTGTGTGTGTGTGCGTGTGTGTGTGTTTTTGTGGGTACCGGAGGTCGACCTCAGGACCTCGCGCTGGGCGATATCACCGGCCCTTTTTTCGTATGTGGGTCCCGGAAGTCGAACTCGGGCCCTCGTGCTTGCCAGGCAGGCGCTTACGCTACTGAGCCATCTCACCGGCCCCCGTGTGTGTGTTTTGAAATAGGGTCTCATTATGTAGTCCAGGCTGGCCTCAAACTCCTGACAATCCTCCTGCCTCACACTTTCAAGTGCTAGGATTATAGGTGTGTGCCACTATGCCCAGTAAAAAGTTGTTGTTATTGTTTAATTCAAATTCTACACTCAGTCAAGCCATCACCTTTTTTGTTGTTGTTGTTGTTTTTTGAGATGGGGTTTCACTACACAGTTCAGGCTAGTCTGAATTCCCTTTGTAGCCTAGGCTGGCCTCAAACTCACAGCAATCCTCCTGCCTCAGCCTCCTGAATGCTAAGATTACAGGCATGCACCACCACACCTGGCCAAGCCATCAACTTTGAGGAAAACAAATAGAGATGTTTTCAGACACTTAATTCAGAATAGGACTGGGCATGTATGTAGCTCAGTGATAGAACAATTACCTGGCATGTGTGAGGCCCCAGGTTTTATTACAATGGGTGATGGGGTCCTGGAAGGGTTCCTAGTTTCTTCTGCACAATGAAGAATTGGATGTGGCACATGACAGTAAGGAAAGAGCAGCAGGGTTTAATTAGGTAACAGAACACTCCGAGTGAGAGGGCTCATGCCTGTGAAAGGAAAATGGCATAAGAGCTGAAGGCATTGGGTTTAGGGATTTAAAATGTTCTGCTGGTGCCAGGTGCAGCGGTGGATGCCTGTAATCCCAGCACTTGGGAGGCTGAGGCAGGAGAATCACTATGAGTTCAAGGCCAGCCTGGGCTACACAGTGAATTCAAGGCCAGCCTGGGCTACATAGCGAAATCCTATCTCAAACAATCAAACAAACAAACAATAAACCCACCAAAATAAATAGATCTTCTTTGACCCAAAAGTTAATTTTTCCTCCTTTTTGAATTTAAAAGAAATTAAAACATTTTTATTTGCCCTTAAAATGATTTGTGGGCCCTGGGCACTATTTCTACTATGTCTGAAAGATACATTATTGTTGCCCGATTGATATAGGCCTGCATGGAATGATCTCTTTGAATTACTCAATTGGGAAATGAGGTTGAGATTATATTGATTATGGGAGTGGGTGGGGTCCATCTCACCCAGATGGAATTTCTGCTATACATGAGAGAGGAAATGGTAAGGATGCCAGAGAAATAATCGATCAAACTGCACTGCAGATGTGAGCAATTTACAGAAGAAAAGAACAAACCACAATTAGCATATGAAAAGATATTGGGTAGTAACTAAGGATATGCAAACTAAGACAATGAGATATTTTTCCATCCATCAAACTGGCAAGAATTTGTTTGATAATGTCCAGATCTGATGATGTATAGAGAAAATGGTACACCAATATACTGCTGGTAGGAATCTCAATTGCCATTCCCTTTTTGGAGAGCAGTTTGGTAGTAGCTAACAAAATCTAAATGTGCATACCTTCATCCCAGCAAACCAATTTATCTTTATACCTAACCTGACAAAACATAACAATTTGCACAAAAAAAGTAAGCCCAACAATATCCTTTTGATATTATTCATGATCATAAAAATTTATAATGTTGATGTAAAATAAAAACTCTGCTTTAAAAGAAATAAGGCAATAGTTTTTTGGGGGTTTTTGTTTGTTTGTTTGTTTGTTGGTACTGGGAATCGAACTCAGGACCTCACACTTGCCAGGCAGGCACTGCACCACTGAGCTAAATCTCTGGCCCAAGAAAATAGTTTATTATGAGCCAAATACCCTCACCATGGTCAGGAAACCTGGATTCAGGTTACCTTGAATGACATATTCCACTACGGAAGAGGTAACATGAGCTTTTATGGTCATAGAACAAAAGAAAGTTACAAATCACTGTGGCTGGGTAGTCTCCTTCTAAAAATGGCTTGCCAAATAAATATTACCAGGTTTTGTGGTGCTTGCATCTACTTCTGGAGTTGGATTCCAGGTTCATCTCCTTTCCAACAAGGAATTGAATGAAACAAGCAAAAAGCAGTGACAAAGTTTATTTGAAAAAGTAAAAGTGAAGAGTGAGGGAGAAACTGGCTCTGCAGAGTAAGCTTGGGCTGAAGAGAAAAAATACACCCTGGAAGACAAAAGGTGGGCTATCATGAGAAAAGCCACAGTAGTGGGCTCTTCGTGGCATGTGTCCGTTTATGCCATCCACACCTCGGGGAACCAGCAAGAACTTCTGCATACGGTAGGCAGGCTACAGAAAAGTAAGGAAATCTATAGATTCAGATGCTATAGCATTCTTAGCTAGCTCAAGATAACTTTTATTTATTTATTTATTTATTTATTTATTTATTTATTTATTTATTTATTTTTGAGACAGGGTTTCTCTATGAAGTTCAGGCTGGCCTAGATTCACTTTGTAGCCCAGGCTGGCCTCGAACTTACTGCGATCCTCCTGCCTCAGCCTCCCAAGTGCTGGGATTACAGGTATGCACCACCACACCAGGCTTTAAGATAACTTTCAAACTGGAAAGCACTGAGCTACATTTCCTTTGAGACAGGGTCTTACTAAATTGCCTGGGTTGGACTCAAAATTACCGTCCTCCTCCCTCAGCATCTTGAGCAGCTAGGATTATAGGTGTGTGCCACCACACCCAGTGTCAAGAGTGAAGCATGCCAGTAACGTAGACCAGACACAAGTGCACCTTTCCACAATGTCAGAATTTATTAAATAACAATAATTTCACAAGCTACATCAATTTCATTGGCCTTATCAGGCCAAGTACTCAAGATTCACTTATCAGTCAAATGAGACGGGCAATCACAGTTTCTTTTATTCCAATCTTAATTGCCAATATATATGACACTCAGGTCACACATCAGCCTTTACACAATAATAGAGATGGTACAGAATAACTAAGGAAGGGTTTAAAGTGGCTGCAGGATTCAAACAGGAAAATCAATCTAAGCCAAGGCATAGATTCTATGGAGATATGGAAGTCATCAGAGGTGGCTACATAAGATTCCAGTCCAGGCAGAACTTCTTCAAGCAGAAAGCCCAGGGCTTGCTGAGAGGTGGTGTTACTCGGTTTGGATCTCTAAGAGGTTCTTTCCAGGTCCTTGGTGTCCTGAACAAAGAAATGGACAAGACACGGGGAAAGGTAGCGAGGACTCACATTAATTAAGGGTGGGAAAGAAATATGCTCGGCAGAGTGACAGTGGGCTGCTAAGAAGGTTCATGGTGACCGCAAGGATAATGGCAGAGGTCCTTCTGTCTCTCATTCCCAGATTGCTTTTCCCATGCAAACAAGGCATTTGGGATGGTTGTCCTATCCGAAACTCACTTACCTGACGTTCAATCTAAGCCTGCTTGGTTTTCTGCCAGGTATAAATGAAGAATTGAAGATGGCACTTTCTGATTGGTCCAGCCAGTCCCATGTACAAAGTTCAGGAGCTTGCATAGTCATCCTGGAGTCTGTTTCCTGGTCTTCCTTGATTCAAGGTCACTCCCACTTTTTCAACCAGTTTGCCCCATCCTAATCTCCTACCTTAGTGGGACTTGCTGAGAGCACAGTTGGTCCAAAGCCTGAGTCCAGATGCTGGGCAGTGCTTGTGGGGTTGGTCAAGCAGGGAGATTGAGCTGAGCTGAAGCTGGGGACCAGAGATCTCGAGTTGGTTTCTTGTCAACCTCCTGATGTGTTCACTGGGTGGTGTGATGAGATGACAAATCAGTGTGGTGACGCTGCACCCCAGTGTTCAGTACCATTCCTTTTATTTTTTTTTTTTTTTTTTTTTTTTTTTGTGGGTACCGGGGGGACGACCTCAGGACCTCGCGCGCCAACAGGCACCCGTGCCACTGAGCGATATCACCGGCCCCTTTTTCGTATGTGGGTTCCGGGAGTCGAACTCCGGCCTTCGCGCTTGCAAGGCAGGCGCTTACGCCGCTGAGCCATCTCACCGGCCCCACCATTCCTTTTATATGATCAGGTGAGGAGGTTGCATTGTTTATTGGTCTGGTGTATTGGATGAGCTTACAGGCCTCGTTTTCTCTTCTATAACTTAGATAGTCATGTGTCCTTGATTTAATTAACTAAGTTTACAGATGGTAATTTTTATCAGCAAGTTTAATTTATTTATCATTTATGCCTCATGATTGTGTTGTGCAGCTGAGAGTTTTTTGTTTTGTTTTGTTTTTTGACAAGTTCGGTGTGTGCAACATCTGGTGGTTATCTATTTGTACAGACACATTTCCAAGTCATTTCTGCCTTGGCATTTGCATTCAAAACAGGAGCAAGCTGCTGTTTTATAAAATGAAGTCACTTAGGTCAAAACACAGCCTGAAAGCTACTATTCCATACACACGGAGTGTGGAGTAACTCACAGCGGGGCGCAGCCTGCTCTGCACACCCAGGTAATTTCCGCTCCTGCGCTCACGCCTCCAGTGAGCCACCTCTTCTGACCAGGTCTCACCTTAAAACGGCACGTCATCTACAACACCTCATAATCCAATCACATCTCACATGAGGCTTTGTGGGGGACATCTGGACACCCACATATAAACCATAACATCAACCGACCACACAATAAAGCCTTTTCTTGGTTTTGGTTTGATTTGGTTTGGTTTGGTTTTTTGGTTTTTTGATCTCACTATGTAGCCCAGGGTGGCCTCGAACTCATGGTGATCCTCCTGCCTCAACCTCCCAAGTGTTGGGATTACAGATGTGCGCCACCACGCCTAGCTCAAACCTTTTCTTTTGGCAAAAACCTAGTGCCTTACTTTTGGCTTCTATGCACATCAGGCAGCAGCCCTTTCTCCATAGCACTATGCAGGTATATGTATTTTATGATTCCTACATAGGTACACATCGTACATTTATACAAGTGTAATACACATATTGCACACTAGGTGTAACTGTGCACATAACAACATCTCAGAGCCTGGTGCGCTGGCCTGGGCCTGCAGTCTCAGTAGCTTGGAAGGCAAAGGATGATTTCAAGTTCGAGTCCAACCTGGGCAATGGAACAACTTAGACAAACCCTGTCTCAAAATAAAAAATAATGAAAGGGCTGGGCACGGTAATGCACACCTGTAATCCCAGCACTCAGGAGACTGAGGCAAGAGGATCGCCACAAGTTCAAGGCCAGCCTCGGCTACAAAGTGAGTTCCAGGCCATACTAAACTACAAAGGAAGACCCTGTCTCAAAACAAATAAGCAAGCAAACAAACAAACCAAAATTAAGAAAGAAAGGGCTGGGAATGTGTTCGGTGTGAAGGCCCTGAGTTCAATCTCCAGTACGGCCAAAAAAGAAAAAAACCTCACAGCCCGGTGTGGTGGTGGATCCTGTGCTCCCAGCTACCCAGCAAGCTGAGGTGACTGAGGGCTTGAGCGCAGGAGTTCAAGACCAGCAACCGGATATGGTGGTTTCTCCTGGGAAGGGGGGTGAGATGAGGCCGATGGGACTTTTGTGTTATTTGCATTGTTTGAAAATTGTTTACATCAAGCATCATATTCAAACACTGTGCCATATATACACTTTAAAAAAATGCAAGAAAGCCATGTGCCCAAGGACACAGAGCCCTTCCATGAGCAGAGCTAAGAGTAAAGCCTGGGCCTGTGGTTGGCAAAGACAGAGCCAATTCTATGGTTTTCTGGTCACACTACCTGTCTGTCTTTCTGCTGACAGTCCTGACCAGCCCCACCTCACGAACTGTGAACTGCTCTCTCCCCTTTATCACCAGATACTTTTAGAGCCACACTCACCTGTCCTTCCTCACGTCCCACGCATCTGAGTCCTCTGTTTCCCCTCTCCACACTGCTGACGCCGCTTCTGAAAGACCTGTGTCAGGCAGAGGTCGCTCAGCTACCAGAGGAACTGAGGGCTGACGCAGGGCCTGCCCCACCCAAGCCTCACCGCAGTCACTGCAGCAGCTTTTCTCTCCATGACGCCTGTTCCAGGCAGAGAGACCTCTGACAGAGCCGTTCGTACCTGGAAAATGACTCTGAGAGAGGGGCGAGTGTGGCTTTCCTCAGAGACTGAGGGAAGATGTTCAGGTGACAGCCCATTATCAAGTAGAGAGACTACAAAATGACTAGCTCTCAGATTCTGTTTTTTCAGAACCTGAAAAACAAAAACAACCTATTTTGAAACAGGAGTAGAGGGACAAAGAAAACAGTCAAACAACACCAAGGGTGTAGTGAGAAGCCACCTCCTTCCCACCTGTGACTGATACTCTCCTCCATGGAGGCGGCCATTTTCCAGATCATCTTCTCGGCCCCCATCCTTTTAGGTATAACTTTTAGGTATATACACATGCATATAGGTGTGTGTGCATACTCTAAATTCACTTTTTTACATTCTTTATTAATTCATTTTGTATGCTAAATATTGAACCTAGGGTCTCAGGCATGTTAAGCACATGCTCTACCACTGAGTCACATTCCCAACCCCTTGTATTCACTTTTTTTTTTTAAACCCCAATAGTAAAAACAAAACAAAACAAAACCCCTATCCTATAGCTTGCTTGTTTTTTTGAGACAGGGTCTGGCTGTGTAGTTCTCACAGCTGGACTTGAGTTTACTATGTAGCCCAGGCTGACCTCCAACTCGCAGGGATCCTCCTGCCTCCCAAGTGCTGGGATTATATATATATATAGCCACCACACCTGGCTATATCTTGCTTTTTATCAAGCATTGTACTCAAATACTGTGCCATGCATGCATTTTAAAAATACAAGAAAGCTATTACTAATATATCTTGCCACCAATATATATCAGATCATTCTATATGCATAGATATTTCTTTGTAATAAGGACTATGTAGTTTTCCACTCCAAGGTTATACCAAAATATACATCATTTGATTTCCTTTTAATGGACAGTCAGGTTATTTTCAATCTTTGTTTTTTGGTCTTTTTGAGACCGGGTTTCACTATGCAGCTCAGGCTGACCTCAAACTCACTTTGTAGCACAGGCTGGCCTCGAACTCACAGCAATCCCTGCCTCAGCCTCCCAGGTGCTGGGATTACAGGGGTACACCATCACACCTGTCCTTATTTTCAATCATGCTTTTTTTTTTTTTTCTTTTGAGACAGGGTCTCTCTATGTATTGCAGCCTGGCCTTGAACTATGGCCTGCACTATGTAGTGCAGGCTGGCCTCGAATTTAGGACTACCCTCCTGCCTCAGCCCTTGGAGGGCTGGGATTACAGGAGTGTGCCACCATGCCTGGCCAGTCTCCTGCTCTTAACCCATGTTACAGTGAGTAATTCTGTTCAACTGCTTTGCAGACATATTGAATATTTTTGTAGAACGTACACCTAGAAAAGGAATTTCTACACCAGCATAGTTTTTTTTTAGACTTTCTAGTTAAGGAGAGTATGCTTTACAGCACAGCCTGGAGCCAAGCGCTGCTTCAGCCACTTATTAGTCGGGAAAATTTGGACAAGTCATCTTACCACTCCTGCCACCCTTCCCTCATCTCTAACAGTACCTTCTCCACAGGGTTGCTGTGAAAATTTAATTATTTAATATAGAAAAACTGCTGACATGCGATACATGCATAGTATTGGGCTTTATTATATTACTTTATCAAATTGCCTTCAAATTCATTATATAACCTCTGTAGTGTTTTATTTCCCTGATTCTTATCAGCATTGCTTTTTTAAAAAACTTTTTTAAATTTTAATTTTCGTTAGTATGTAACACATCTTAATTCTTTTTAGATCCCCTTTCCTCCCCCCCTCCCTATTTGCAAAAGATCTATCTCCCTATTTCCTATTATCTATTTTTATTTTACTCTTCTATTTATATTTTGGGTTTCTTATATAAGAGAAACCATATAATATTTAAACTTGTGTGTCTGATTTATTTCACTTAACATTATGGTCTCGAGGTGCATCTATTTTCCTCTACAAACGACTCAAATTTATCCTTCTTTATGGTAGAGTAGTACTCCACTGGGTATAAATACCACATTTACTTCATCCATTCATGTTATAGGCACTTCCAGGACTTAGCTATTATGAATTGTGCCGCTATAAATATAGGTTTGCAGGTACCACTGTAATACAATGTCTATGAACATTTTGAATTTCGTTAATCTGATGGGCAAAAGAGTGCCTCGTGATTTCAATGTTCTCCCACCTCCCTGACTGCTCTTTCACAGACTGCTTTTTTCTTCCCTCCTGCCCTGGCTCTCACAATCTTCTCAACATGCTTTACCCACTTGTCTGATCTTTTTCCCTACCATTGTCCAAGATACACCCACTACTTATTCTGGGGACACTTTTGTATGGTTTCCGCTCTCTGTCTTTGCTCAGGTTCTAACTGGAAGTCCATCACTTCTGAAGTTGCCAGGTAAAACACAGCACATTCAGTTAAATTTGAATTCCGGATAAACAATTGGTTTTGGGGTTTTTTTTTATGTTTTTCAAATTTAACTGGGTATCCAAATTTTTATGTACTGAGCCTGGCAACCCTGCACTCTGTACCTTGTACAAATACTGTTAGAACCTCTGTGTTTGTTTTTGTTTTGTTTTGTTTTTGGTACCAGGAATTGAACTCAGGACCTTGCGCTTGCCAGGCAGGCGCTTGTGCCGCTGAGCTGTATCGCTGTGCCTGTGTTCCGTTTTTGTTACTTGTGTTTATAGAAGTAACGCTTTGGGGCCGGTGAGATGGCTCAGTGGCATAAGCGCCTGCCTTGCAAGTGCGAGGGCACGAGTTTGACTCCCGGATCCCACATACGAAAAAAGGGTCGGTGATATCGCTCAGCGGCACGGGCGCCTGCTGGCGCACAAGGTCCTGAGGTCGCCCCCCCAGTACCCACAAAAAAAAAAAAAAAAGAAGTAACGCTTTGAATAAGCATTGGTGGGGCCCTACCTCCCTTTGTACTGCCTGTCAAGCAGAGCAGAGAGTATTTTCTCATGAAATAATGCCGAATGTGATGATGTAGATTGTCTTGTACAAGTGTACAGGAAAACTGCTCTTTTCCCCTTGTTACTGGGACTGGGGGTGTTGTCCTAAACAAATTGAGCGGGACACCTGAGATGAGCAGAGCAGCAGGATCAAAGATTTATTTGAAGAAGAAGAGACAAGATCCATGCCAGAGAGGGAGCAGGCCACTGAGAAGAGCCCAGGCACCAAGGGGACTTGAGGGTTGTTTTTTTTTTTTTTTTTTGTGGGTACCGGGGGTCGACCTCAGGACCTCGCGCGCCAGCAGGCACCCGTGCCGCTGAGTGATATCACCGGCCCCTTTTTTGTATGTGGGATCCGGGAGTCGAACTCGGGCCCTCGCGCTTGCCAGGCAGGCACTTACGCCGCTGAGCCATCTCACCGGCCCGGACTTGAGGGTTTTAAGCCTCATGTTTGGGGAGGGATTGAAGGTTTGGTCTGAGGAATGACTCCTGCCACAGAGCAGCTTGATTCTGCCCGTCTGTTGGGTGGTGGGGTGACCTTTCTGTCCCTTAAAGGGACTATCATGGTATCCAAAGCCCACGGGGGGGGGCGATCTGCATAGCTGATGACATAGTAATTAGGGCTGGGGTCAGCTGAGGGTTGCCGAAGACCACTGGGCACTGGGCACTTGCCCTGGGACTTACTGTGTAAGTTACCCAGGCTGGCGTGCTTAGAGAAGGGCCTCCAGGTTCTGGGCTAATGTTTAACTCACAGAGGGATCTAGTCCCAGAAAGCAGCTCCAGCTCCAGGGTGGGTCCTCTCTTATTTTTCTCAGTCATTTCCTTGGTTACCTTATGCCTCAGATCTAGCCCAGAAAGTGGGCTTCAAGGCGGGTTAGCCTTTCCTTCTCTCTCCAGCCTTTCTTTTTTCAGCTGCCTCCTGGCTTGCCCTCATTCTTCACCTCCCTCCTACGTCAGTTTCTCTTGGTGGTTTTGAGTAACTAGACATTAGCTACCTAACCCAAGACCTCTTAAATTATAGCATCATGTTTACATATTTATACTCGTTCAAGCAGGTTAATTAAAATATAAAGAGGCAGTCTAGTGTGGCTAATCTCCTAAATGTTCCTGTTTTGTCTCTCCTGCTGACTGATGGTACAATATTGACACAGTTATTTCATCTCTTCAAGCCTCAGGGTTTTTTGTTTGTTTGTTTCATTTTGTTTTGTTTGTTTTTTAAGACAGGGTCTCGCTATGTAGCCCAGGCTGGCCTTAAACTCATGCTGATCCTCCTGCCTCAGCCTCCCAAGTGCTAGGATTATAGGCATGTGTGTTGGTTACTTTTCTCTCATTGCTGAGACAAAATACTCAATGCTCAAAATTAAGGAAGGAAAGGTTTATTTAGCTCACAGTTTGTAGAGGTTTCAGTCCATAATCAGCTGGCTCCAAGGCTGGGTGGCATGGCACAGGGGCAACTCTTCAAGGCAGCAGGAGACAGCAAAGCAACAAGAGCAAAAGTGGGGAAGAGCAAGCCTCTTTTCCTCTCTTATATTCTACGTGTGTAGCACTCACACTATCTCGGTGCCCTCCTCATGCACAGGCTCAGGATGTTTACAAAGTGAGGACCCTGGCCCCCTACTGAGTCATGTAGTTAAACTTGTAAACTTCTCAAGCTGACACAACCTATCAACCATTATAGCATGTGTCACCACACCTGGCTTAAACCTCAGTTCTTTCACCTAAAAAATAGTAACAAATAGTGCCTTCCAGGCACTTATTAAAACAGACAGTTGGTGTCAGGCACTTAGCATTTAGGAAGGGTTCAATATATGGTAGCTATCATGACATAAATATTGGAAACTTTTCATTTATCAATTCATTGCTTTAGTCAACAATGTTCATTGCAGTATTTCTTTCTTTTTTTACTGTTTTTCTTGACAGGTCTCACTATCTAGTTTTAGGCTGGCCTCAAACTCTATGTAGCCTAGGCTGGCTTTTTTTTTTTTTTTTTTTTTTTTTTTTGGTCTGAGACTGGGTTTCACTATGCAGTTCAGGCTGGCCTTGAACTCACTATGTAGTCCAGGCTGGCCTCAAAGTCACAGGGATCCTCCTGCCTCAGCCTCCTGAGGGCTCAGTGCTATGGGCATTCACCACCACACCTGGTTAATTGCAGCTTTTGTGTAAGCAGAGAACTGTGCTGGGAACAGTGCTGGGTAAAATAGTCTTTTCCCTATTCTCACAGACCTCATCAACCAGCCTGAGAGATAGCCAGTACTTAGAAAAAAAGAACATGAATAAATATGAAATTCCAGACTGTGAAACATTCTATGAAGGAAAATACTGGCAGCTGTAAGAATGGGTAAAATTAACCCACTGAGCTAGTCCAGGAACAGCTTCCTTGAGAAAAGATACCTGTGGGCCATGGGTGAAACTCAGCAGTACAGCACCTGCCTACAAGGTCCTCAGTTTGATCCCCAGCAGGGAAAAAAAAAGTGTACCAGTATACACATTTTCTAGGGTGCTATAAAAAAGTACTTCAATAAAAGTGGCTTCAATAACAGAAATTTACTTTTTCTTAAATAATAGAAATTCTGGAGGCTAGAAGTCCAAGATCAAGGTGTCAGCAGCTTGAAGTCTCTCTCCTTGGCTTGCAGGTGGCCGTCTTTTCTTTGTCTTCACATGGAATTCCCTCTGTACTGACTGTGTCTGTATTTCCTTTTCCTATAAGGACACACACCATATTGCATTAGGATCCATCCCAATGACCTCTTTTCCTTCTTCTTTTTTTTTCTTCTTCATATTGGGGATTGACCCCAAGGCCTTGCCCATGCTGGGGGAGTTCTTTTTCACTAGAGCTACATCCCCCCCCCGCTTTAAATTTTATTTTGAGACAAGGTCTCACTAAGTTGCCCAGGCTGACCTTGAACTTGCAGTCCTCCTGCCTCAGCCTCTCAAATAGCTGGGGTTTGTTGGGTGTGGTGGTGCATGCTGGGAGGCTGAGGCAGGAGGATCACTTTGAGTTCAAGACCAGCCTGGGCTACATAGTGAGTTCAAGACCAGCCTGAACTACATAGCGAGACCCTGTCTCTAAAAAAAAACCAAAGGGGGGGGGAAATAACCAAATAGCTGAGGTGATAGGTATGCTCCATCCTGCCTGGCTAGTGACCTCATTTTTTTTGTGTGTGTGTGTGGGTACCGGGGGGTCAACCTCAGGACCTCGAGCGCCAGCAGGCACCCGTGCCGCTGAGCGATATCACCGGCCCCTTTTTCGTATGTGGGATCCGGGAGTCGAACTCGGGCCCTCGCGCTTGCCGGGCAGGCGCTTAAGCCGCTGAGCCATCTCACCGGCCCATAGTGACCTCATTTTTACTTAATTACTTCAAGACATATTTCCAAATACAGTCACACTCTTGAGTTCTGGGAGTTAAGATTTCAACATATGATATATAACTTTGTCCATCACAACCAGGTACTAATGTATAATCCTTAGATGTATTACTTTATAGCAACACTGTCATTGTTATTTAATTTTATAGTTTACAGCACTCAGGTACAGAAAGCCTCTGCCTAAATTCCTGCAATTCCTAAGGAATCAAGAGAGCTGGGACTTGAACTTAGATAACCATCCACCAAAGGCTTGTGAGAAGGAGGAGTTGGAGCTGGTCCAGCAAATGGACTATGGGGAACACACCAGATGGAGAAGAGTATATTGCAAAGGCTCTGGTGTCACTGGCTAGTTTGGATCCATGCTTTCAGCAACAATGGAAATTAAAACTAAAGCACAAATGTACAGGAAAAAGGTTTGATTGGAAAGTTGCAGGAGAGATAGGAAAGGGCTCTGGCTTAGGGCGCTGCAGGGGGCACCCATAAAGTTGGGAGACCAGCTTTTATGGATTAACTGTGGGCTGGGGTCTGGTTGATCATTATTTCAGTCCTGGTGTCATAGTGTTGGAATCTTAATGGCCCAGGGACGGTTTCATTCCCAGCTGATTGAAGGTTCAAGACAATGGCTGGAGACTTCTCGGGCATAGTTGGCTTCCCTGGAAATCACCTATCCTGGTGTCTTCAGTCTTGAAGGGGGTGAAAAAATTATGTAAATTCAGGGCAAATCAGTCTTGTTCTTCCAATTTTTAGACAGGCACTTCCTGATTCACATATATAAGAGATAAAAAAAAGTTTTTTTTATATGCGGGTACCGGGAGTCGAACTTAGGACTTCGCGCTTGCCAGGCAGGCGCTTATGCCACTGAGCTATATCCCTGGCCCAAAGATACAAATATTTTTAATTGGCCCATATTTTATTAACCACCCTGTAAGCCCTTATTCACAGGATTAGCTGGGTCAAACAACAGACAGGGATATGCAGGCTGTAAAAAGATTCATGCCAGAGATAAGGTACTGGGGTAAGAGATAATTGCTAAACAACTTTTCCTGAATTATGGTCCTGAGAAGCCAAAAGGCCATGGATAACTACAAAAAGAAATTCAGAGAGAGGAAGGGGCAAAAAGGAAAAGGGAGGGAGGGAAGTAATAGGTGTGGGCCGAGATAGATTGCTCGGGACAGACTGAACCCTGATCCCAGGCCTTGGGAGATGGGGGAGGCATCTTCTGAGTCAGGAATAAAAGCACACAGCTTCTCCACTCTGGTGTGCCTGTCTGTGTGCACCCACACCACTCTTGCAAGAGTATAGATTAAAGCCTTGCTTTTGCTGCCTCTGGAGTGCAATTTCTCTGGGGTGACTCTGGACAAGTTAATCCATTTCTCACAACATATCTATATATACAGCTGAGAAGGGATCCGACCCAAGTTTTAAGTAACAAAGGATATAAAATGAAGTCAAACTTTGTGCTACTTTTAGTTACTTATTGGGCAATTGTAGACCCAAGTGAAGAGTTGTTTTGTAGCAAAAAAGGCCTTTTAAATCCCTAGCTGTCCCAGGTTTTTTTTTTTTTTTTTTTTTTTTTGTGGGTACCGGGGGGTCGACCTCAGGACCTCGCGCGCCAACAGGCGCCCGTGCCACTGAGCGATATCACCGGCCCCTTTTTCATATGTGGGTTCCGGGAGTCGAACTCAGGCCCTCACGCTTGCCGGGCAGGCGCTTAAGCCGCTGAGCCATCTCACCGGCCCTGTCCCAGGTTTTTAATAGGCAGCTTGTAAATGCCCCGGATCCTGCCTCTTTCCTTAACCCTGTAGCTATCCCTGTATGTTACTGTTCTTGTACAAATAGAATGGGCTGTGTTTACCAACTTCGGAGAGTAGTTCCCTGTTTACTCCTTAGATGGGTATCTCCATTTAGTCTGCTATAAGACTGTAAGGTTTTTCTTTTATTCTTTTTTTTTTTTTGAGACAGGGTCTCACTCTGTAGTTCAAGCTGGCCTTGAACTCACTATGTGGCCCAGACTGGCTTTGAACTCATGGCAATCCTCCTGCCTCAGCCTCCCAAGTACTGGGATTACAGGCATGTGGCACCAAGCCTAGCTGTGATTGTTAGTTTTTTTTTAACCCCTCCTCAAGTCTGAACTTTACATGGGTCTGGACCTTATCAGCCCACTGAGAGATGTTACATTCTCTTGAGGTAAAGTTTGAGACCACAAGCTTGTGGGGATTTTACCTATAGCTAATGCTTAAGAAAGTGAAGAGCTCTCTCTCTCCTCCCCTTTTGCCCTTTTTGCTCCTCCCCTTTTTGCAAAAAAAAAAAAAAAAAAAGTGAAGAAAAATCATGTTTGCTTTTCAAGTAGCCCCCAGAAGCCAGCTTGCTAATGATTAACTTTCTGCCTAATGTTATCATTGTGTCACAGGAGTGGAGGAGAACTTATTACCTGTAAGGGAATGAAAGGGCTGAGCTGATAATGTTAGAGAAGTGGGTCAAGGCAACCATGGCAGTCCTTACAGGCTACAGTTAGGGGTAGGGTTGGGATTTGAGTTTTTATTCTACGAACAATGGGAAACTATGGAAGGATCATTCTACTTGGTGAAAAGAGAACCACCTTAAGGAAATTCAGAGATCTCCATTTAACCTTTTTACACATGAAGAATTTAAAATTTTTGATTTTTTTTCCAAAATACTACACCCTGGCTAGCCTTCAGATAACTTACAAATCTTAATGGTAAAAGGTGTGTAGGAGTGTACTCCTGCAATGTGAGCAATTTAAAACAGCTGGATATGTTTTTGAAGGGTGTGGCACAGGTGAGCATAGCTGGGCTCCCCAGAGGCAATAGGAAAGTTCAAAATTTCAGTGTAGCCCTTCCAAGCCTATTACTTAGGCACTCTGAAAGGGACAAATTCCAATTTGGCATTAAATGTCAATTGAAAGAGTTAGGCCCAATAGGTTTTTTGTTTTGGTTTTTAATTTTTCCAGTACTGAGGAATGAACTCAAGGTCTTCACGATGAGTTACATCTCCAACCCCACACCACCCCCCTTTTAAAGATTTTGACAGAGTCTCACTAAGTCACTAAATTACCTAGGCTGTGCTCCAATTTGCAATCCTCCTGCTTCAGCCTCCCAGAGTGCTGGGATTATAGGCGTGCACCACCGTGCCCCGCTAAGGCCCAAAAATTTTGCCTCATATTTTAATAGTTTCACGTACATATGATTTATATTCTAAAATTCACTCCTTCGTGTTTACAATAATTTTTTTTTTGGCAAACTGTGCAATTATCTCCACAATCCAGTCTCAAGGCGTTTCCATCACACCAAAAAGATCCTTAATCCCCATTATCTGTCAAGCCCTGGCCCGTTCCCACCCTCAGACCCAGGTTTGTTTAATTATTTACGAGTGTTTCACTGTGTGGAAATGACTTTACAGACTCAGGATAACTCTCCAATAGAAGCGAGGACTAGACTTGCAGTGACTATGAATATGGGGTATAAATAAATGTTCATCAGCGCATCAAAGTATGTCCAGGCTGGTTCTGTACAAGCAATCCCTTCATTTTTTTCCGATCAAAACCACAGGTGGGCTGTCTAACGTGGCGCTTACTACCTAAAAGGGGCAAAAGGCGGAGCGCCTGCCTCTATGCCCAGTGTGCGTGCATCTGTTCAGCCGTGAACGCACACCATGTGCCAGGTCCTGCTGTGTATCCTGGACCAGTCTGTGTCTTGTGCGCCTGCGCAGCTTCGCAAGCACCTAGAAACGGTAACCGAAATTCCAAGCTCAAGACCTATTGGTTCTGCAGTTAAGGCGTAGCTGTTTCGGATGTGGGCGCCCGCCCGTGATACTCAGAGAAAACAAGCCTGGCAAGTAACCCCACACCTCCCTTTCCCTACCAGAGCTTACAAGCAACATCAAGGATAGCAGGCCCCACATCCCGGCCACCTGGAAAGCGCCCTCTCCTTTAGCCACACCCCCAGCCTACCAGACCTCCTCTCGTTGGCTGGCAAAGGGTTTAGTCCCGCCCCCTTGAGCCGACGCCAGTAGCCACGTATCACGTTTTACGTGTCTTGGGCCTGAAAAAGGAAGTTACGCGAGACTAGGAGAGCTGCGGGACTCTGGGAGTACATAAGCCGCTGAGGGGGAACGGGGTGGGCAGACGGCATTGGAAGGCGACGGAAGTGGTAGTGTTGAGGAGGGGTGGGAGAGGGCTGCCGAGGCAGTTCACTTGGCGTAGTTGGGCGCCTCAGGAAGGCGCACTTGCACTCCTTTCCGAGTGCTTGGCCCTGTCTCTCCCCCGCAGCCCAACATGGACTTCAGGGAAATTCTCCTGATAGCTTCCAAAGGACAAGGTGTCAACAATGTGCCCGTAAGTAGCAGCCGCTCCCGGTCTTCAAGTTCGGGATGTATGGCCCGTGGACTTGGACGACTTATTTCCTTTGCTCGGGTTTGGGCTCCTGGGAATTTGAGGCTTGGGACAGGAAGCGGGAGCCTTCTTGTGGGAAGGTTTCGCAAGCGTGGTTAGCCCTGCAACAGCGACTTTGTGGTTTGGATGTTTCAGAGCTGGGGGGAAAAGCAGCTGAGTGAGCCCCGCCTGGCGCATGGTGGAATCTAGCGCCAGTAGTTTCTGGCTTTCGCTGTAAACTTCAGCCCGCAGGTTGAGGAGGAAGACTTTATGTGCGGGAGTTCAGAGGTTTTAGGAACTTGGTCTAATAAGCCTTCTGACTGGTTTGTCGCCGATCTTCTGGTTTTGAGCGAGTTCTCCGATTCTGGCCCCACCCACTGAGCCTAAGAGGTGATTACTTTATCACTTGCCAAGGGGGAGGGAGTCTCATCTTTTTTGTTGAGAAGAGAAACTGGGCGGATTCTACGATTCCTTGGCCAACAGAAGGGAGACCTAGTGGCCTGGGGATGTAGCTCGGTGGTAGACCTCTTGTCTAGCATGCTTCGGGCCTTGGTTTGATCCCCAGTACCAAGAAAAAAAAAAAAGTGAGGTAGTTTCAGCTTCCGTTTTTTTGTAGCGTTCCAGATTTCAATCTTTGTTTGAAATCTAGGTCTAATTTGCTCAGTAAATATTTGCCAATTCACTGATATTCTGTTTTAGTTTTTGTTTTGTTCTTTTGTTTTTTGAGACAGGGTCTCACTATATAGTTCAGGCTGGCCTTGAGTTTACTATGTAGTCCAAGCTGGCCGCGAACTCACTATGATCCTCCTTCCTCAGCTTCCCGAGTGCTGGGATTACAGGCGAGCGCCACCACACCTGGCTCGCTGATATTCTTAGAGTGTTGTTAGGTTTAAAAGCTAAATACTAACATGGTAGAGAGTGGCTTTTTTGTGGCGTTGTAGCTGTTTTGCATAAACTAATCATTTCTGGATCCTCAGATGGTACCCACAGCACAGCTGAAAACGCATTAACTGTATTGTGATACCTGCGGTTTGAGTACTGAGGTGTGGAACTCCAACGCATTTTAAAGTCAATTCAACTGGAGTTTCTTGCTCTCACTGTGTACTCTGCATTTTCTAGATTCTTGCATATTGCAATATTAGTTTTTTCTCTTCTGCCGCTTTTCTTGTCCTATCCTTTACCTTCTTTTTCAGTTTTTATTTTTTTGGGGGGGCTGCATGTTTGCATTCCATTCCTCGTAGGGAGTTGGTACATATACATGACACACCTCAATTACCTTTTTCATCCCCTTTCCCTCCCCTCCCTCCTCCCTTTTACCTTTTTGAAATGTTGGTCTGAAGGTAAAATTCTATAGCCATTTATCTTATATATAAGTGGATATATGTATAAATTATATATACATAGATACGTAGATATAGTCATCCCCTATTCTGAGTAGTCAGAATAATTATTCTCCAAGCATGTCGAAGCTATGGGCCTAAAACGTTAAAACTTTAAACAACAGAATTATTCGATGCTTTTTTTTTTTTTTTTTTTTTTTAGACAGGATCTCATTGTGTAGTCCAGGCTGGCCTCACTGTATAGCCCAAGCTGGCCTCGAACTCATGTCAATCCTACTTTGGCCTCCCAAGTGCTGGGATTACAGCCATGCGCCACCACTCCTGGCTGCATCTGTAAATTTTTTAGATGTCTATACGTTTTGGGTCTAGTAATCATTCATCTTTGCATAATTTAGTCCATTATTTAATTCTCAATCTTGAATTTGAGTAGAAGTCAAAGATAAGTAATACTAGCTTTGATAGAAGAAGCAGAGCCAAGTTAGATCTTATTTTACATCAGTGACTGCTGGGTGAAAAGCAGATGGCAATCGTCGAGGGAGAGACTTCAAAATGTGTGTTTATTTCAGGATATATACCAACCATCTCTGATTGCAGTAACGGGAAGTGAAAATAAAAAAGGGTAAATGGTGAAGTAATTTAAAGTTTAACAGATGAACAACAGACATATTTTCGAAGCAAGCTCTCATTCTTCAAAAGTTGATAAACCTAGAGGTTTGACTTAGCAGCATTAAAATCGTTCATCTTTTTGCATAGAATGAGTCACACAAAACTATTGAAGAATAGAAGTTAAATAGCAGTTAAATTTAATGCATAATTTTGTTTTAACTTGATTCATCTTTTCTGTTTACTTTCATTTTCTTTATCAGCTCAAAATAATTTGGGTCCTTGACAAACATACAGAATATTGACACATCCCCATGTGCCCACACTTAATATTTAGCATACTTTAGCAAAAGCTTTTTTTGTTTGTTTACAGTGCTGAGGATTGATCCCAGGGCCTCGAATGCTAGCCAAGTGCTCTGCCATGTAGCTTTACCCCCAGCCCCTCGTATTTCTGAAAGAAAGAAAGCATAATTGATACGATTGAAGTCTCCAGACTCCCTCACTTTTTAAAAATATGAGACATTCCATACAGTGTACCAGAGTATTACGAAACAAGTATCCTTATAAACTACCATCCAAGCCAATGAGCATTTCAAGACAGATACATAAGTACCCCCCATACTGATAAGATGCTTGACCTAAATTTGATTTATGGTGTGGAAACCACAGAGGCTTTACAGTAACTGAAAGCAAAGCTACATCCTTTTCTAGTGCTTGGTTCTTTTTCCCCTTTTAGCCATTTCATTAGGATTCTACTAGAGTTAACACTCAGCTTTTAGTCTTCAGAGTTCTTAGGTCAGAATTGTACTACAGAAAGGCAATCCTATGATTAGTGATGATTCAGCTAAAACCCAAGAGAGTAAAAACTAAAACACATATGGAACCACTTTGGACTCTTTGTAGAGCTTTATTTTTAAGAGGTGTTTATGGCATCTGACTTGAGATACTGGTTGAGTAATCCCTTGTCTGAAATTCTTGGGACCAGAAGTGTTGGATTTCAGAATTTTTCATGTTGTATAATGTTTGCATAAACAATGAGATATCATGGAGATGGGAGTCATCTAAACATTAAATTCATTTATGTTTCATATATACCTTATATACAGTGAAGATAATTTTATATGTTTTTGGTATGCCTGTGTTTTGACTTTGACCCATTACATGAAGTCAGGGTGTGGAATTTTCCTCTTATTAAGTGCCATTCAGCACTTAAAAAGTTTGACACTTGGGAGCATTTCAGATTTTCAGATTGGAGATGCTCAGCTTGTGCTGACATTTCCCTAATAATCCTCTCCCTTATTTCTTTTTTTTTTTTTTTTTTTTTTTTTTTTTGTGGGTACCGGGGGTCGACCTCAGGACCTCACACGCCAGCAGGCGCCCGTGCCGCTGAGCGATATCACCGGCCCTTTTTTCATATGTGGGTTCTGGGAGTCAAACTCGGGCCCTCACGCTTGCCGGGCAGGCGCTTACGCCGCTGAGCCATCTCACCGGCCCCTCCCTTATTTCTTTTTAAAAGTAAGTTATCTTCATATTGTTATAGTTCAAACAAGGTTGGATTGCATCATGCTTAATTATACTAGGCACTATCATTTCCCAGTGGAAAATTGAATACAAAATAATAGCTGATCAAGGTGATGCAACCAGTCGTTATCACTAATTATGTCCTATTTAAAGGAGAAAAGATATTTTTGGTAACCTTGCACTTCGTTTTTCTCTGTGGGCTTTAGTACCAAAAAGAAAAAAAAAATAGTAGTTTTAGCTGGGCGTGGTGGCACATGCCTGTAATCCCAGCACTCAGGAGGCTGAGGCAGGAGGATTGCTGCAAGTTGGAGGCCACCCTGGAGTGCATAGGGAGTTCAAGGCCAGCCTGAACTACATAATGAGACTCTGTCTCAAAAAGAAAAGAAAAGGGGCCTGGTGAGATGGCTCAGCGGCTTAAGCGCCTGCCTGGCAAGCGCGAGGGCCCAAGTTCGACTCCCGGAACCCACATACGAAAAAGGGGCCGGTGATATCGCTCAGCGGCACGGGCGCCTGCTGGCGCGTGAGGTCCTGAGGTCGCCCCCCCCCCCCGGTACCCACAAAAAAAAAAAAAAAAAAGAAAAAAAGAAAAGAAAAGAGTAGTAGTTTTTTTGTTTTTGGTACGGGAATCGAACTCACAACCTCTCGCTTGCCAGGCAGGCACTGTGCCACTGAGCTATATCCCTGGCCCCAAGAGTAATAGTAGTTTTGATAGATTGGTGCAGCTTAGAATATGGATCCTTGTAAGTTTCACATAGCCATAATTTATGGTTTATAGTGCATGAGACAAGTTACATGGTCCTTTCGCAGACCCTGTGATGTAAAAAATCATCACAGACAAGATATGGAAGCTCTGGTGTGACCTGCCTCAACCCAAAAGGTAAACAATCCTTTATGTGTGTGGTACTGGATTTGTAAGGATTTGCAGGTGCATAATACCTCAAGGGTAAGCACTCTAGTACTAAAAGTGGAACCCAAGGACTTTAACTGAGATGGCAAGTTCAGATGTCTCTAGGAGCCAGGCAGATTCTCTAATGTAATTTTTTTTTCCCTGCCAGCTCTGGGGATCAAACCTTGCACATGTGAGCAGGTAGTCTTCTACTGAGCTAACTCCCAGCCCTAATGCAGCTTCTCGAAGTAGTCTGGATATAAAATGATAGGCTCCAAGCTCTATGTATTCACAAGAAGTATGCTATCTGTATAGTGTATAGTGTATAGTGTTTCTTTTTAAAGAACAGTGTAGTCTGGGCATGGTGGCGTAATCCCAGCTGTTTGTGAGACTGAGGCAGGAGGATTATAACTGTGATGCCAGCCTGGGTTACATAGCTATACATAACTAGTTCAAGGCCAGCCTGGGCCACATACTGAGACCCTGGAGATAGACAAAGAGTATGGGCCAACACAAAAGTTTCTGGAGGCTTTTTTTTTTTTTTTTTTTTTTTGGTGGAGGATACTTTTTGCTGTGGATAACATTGCTCTATAATTGGATGGCTCCCCATTTGGATTGAAAGATGACTTGTCCAGGGCTTGGGGCAGTTCTGCATCTCTAGGCTAGAGCAGTACTTCTCAACCAGTGTGTTAGGGAGAGGGTCTTTTAGAAACTACTGGCCACCTTATCCCCACAGGCATTCTGTTATTTCTCTTCCCCACAACTACCTAGAGAATCTCTCTTTGAATAAGATGTTAAAAACATTTAACATTTATAATGCTTACTGTGTTGGGCACTGCTCTAAGCGCTTTATGTATTAATTTAATCACTATAATAACTATGTGAGGGAGATTGTCTTTACAGCTGAGGAAACTGAGTGCCAGAGATGGGAAGAAACTTACCCAGGATCACACAGCCAATAAGTGATAGGGCTGTTTCTAACAAAGTAGAGCATCTATCCAGGCATACTGGCTCCAGAGTTTTTGCTCTAAATTGTAACCATGCATTGAATGAATGAGGGAACAGGTATTGAAGAAAGGTTGTCAACTATACAGGCTAAACTCATCCAGCACCCTGTCCCCACCTCCTCTCTGAAATAGCTTTAGGCAATGACACTGTTTGGTTTTCTTTTTATGACATTGTCAATGTAAAGTCTGATGGGAAAGAAATTTAGAGGCCAAACCAATAGCATTTAGAAACTGGTAGATGGAGGGATGTTTACAGTCTGTTCAGGAGAGTCCCAGCATGATTAACAGAGTTGAGTCTGAGAGTAAAAAGGATAAGAAGTTCAGCTGTAGACCTGCAATAAATTTGAGGGAACAACATCCAAGAAGCAGGTGGGTATTAGGGAGTGTCACTTAAGATTGAGGTTAGAGGGCCAGGGATATAGCTCAGTGGCACAGCGCCTGCCTGACAAGCTCAAGGTCCTGAGTTTGATTCCCGGTACAAAAAAAAAAAAAAAATGAGGTTAGAGCTAGAGAGGAAAGTGTTGGAGTTAAATTGGGAGTAAAATATGTTCGAGACCATTATCTGACCTGAGTCAGGAGGCCCTGGTTTCTAATGTAGACTGTGCTACAAGCTGTGTAATGATTGCCAGTAAGTACAGTCATTTTGGGGCTATTTCTAAAATGAAGGTTGGACTAGACAATTTCAGAGGTACCTATTTGCTAATTGAGTACATTTTTATAAACCCAGTAACAGTAAACATTACATTTAACCCCAGAGTAGTCATGCATAGTGTGCTTCTGGGTATTTCATTAATTCTTATCCTCTGATCTGCCCAGCTGAGGTAGCCTAATGGAAACAGTTATTTTCCTACATTCATTCCCTGACAGTGGTATCTTGAGAAGATACTCAAAATTGTGTGGTACTTATTAAAGATGTATTTCAGTATCCCTAATTCTAACCAATAATAAACAACTAATTTATGAAAAATTGTCAGGAAATATATATTTTCTACAGTTATACAATGTTACCTCTTAGTAAAGAAGAGCTTTCAAGGGCCGGTGAGATGGCTCAGCGGCTTAAGCGCCTGCCCGGCAAGCGCGAGGGCCCAAGTTCGACTCCCGGAACCCACATACGAAAAAGGGGCCGGTGATATCGCTCAGCGGCACGGGCGCCTGCTGGCGCGCGAGGTCCTGAGGTCGACCCCCTGGTACCCACCAAAAAAAAAAAAAAAAAAAAAGAGCTTTCAAGAAGGAATTGACTATTGATTCCAATATATTAGGTGAACACATAATTCTACACTGAAAGCTCTTTTATTTCTCAGTCTGTGATAGCATGGATTTTGCAGGAACACCTGTTTTAAAATGACTTTATTTTCTAGGTCTTTTGGCTTCAAAATTATAAATCTTGGCAAAATCTCTGTGCTGTCTTTTATGACCTAAGCACCACCCTTGTGGATCATTCATTGGGGTCCAGCAGAGTGACTGAATTGGCTTCCAGTGTAATAGAATGGATATGCTTAGGATCAAAGAAACTCTTGTCCAACTGCTTTTCATGAAGCTGAAACAATGAAGCAGCCTGGTGCCTTGAATCAGATTCAGAATTGATGGGTACATCTTGATATGCTGCTGCTAGAGCTACATGTGACCATCTGACGCAGGGGAGAGCGCCAAATAATTCTTCTGCCTTATTAAATAGAATATAATGTACTCCCAGCCTGAAGCCCGCCCCACCCCACACACATTCTCTATTGAGCACTAGCCCTGGGGGTTGGGGAGCCATCTTATAAAGTATTTCATTACAGCAAATCTTTTGATACAAAAGTCTAATTGCAGCCTCCCTTTGAAAGGTCTAGCCAGCTCAGTGTTAAGATCTGTGGTCCGAAATCCAGGAGAAATGTTTTGATGTTGTTGTTGTTGTTGTTGTTGTTGTTGTTGTTTTTGAGACAGGGTCTCACTATGTAGTACAGGCTGGCCTTGAACTTGCTTATATAGCCCAGGCTGGCCTTGACCTCATGGCAGTCCTCCTGCCTCAGCCTCCTGAGTGCTGGGATTACAGGTGTGCACCACCACAACTGGCTACCCAGGAGAGATTTAAACGTATACCCACATAGAATTTGTACAGAGTTGTTCACAGCAGCATTATTCATAATAGCCAAAAAGCAGAGACAACCCAAATATCCAGCTTATGAATAGATAAGTAATGTCATGTATCCATGTAACTATTATTTGGCCATTAAAGGAATGAAATACTAATACGTGCTACAATGTGAACACTGAATAAAAGAAGCCAACTACGAAGGGCTATTATATCAGTCAGTATTCCCCAGAGAAACAGAGTCAGTAGGCTTTATTTAATGAAATGATTGTGGGGGCTGGCAAATCCAGAATTTGTAGGGTAGGCCTGCAGGCTGGACAGTGAGGCAGGGGTAATGCTTTGGTCTTGAGTAGATTCTCTGAACATTAAGAGACCTGCTCTGAAGTCCTATAACTGATTGGAGGATACCCAGCCCCATTATGAAGAATAATCTTGCTTTACCTAAAGTCAGTTGATTATAGACATTAATCACATCTACAAAATACCTTCACAGCAGCATCTAGATTAATGTCTGGGCTGGGTGTGGTGCATGCCTGTATCCCAGAACTCGGGAGGCTGAGGCAGGAGGATTGCCGCGAGTTCGAGGCCAGCCTGGACTACATAGCAAGACCCTGCATCAAAAAAAACAGCATAGGGGCCGGTGAGATGGCTCAGCGGCGTAAGCGCCTGCCTTGCAAGCGCGAGGGCCCGAGTTCGACTCCCAGATCCCACATACGAAAAAAGGGGCTGGTGATATCGCTCAGTGGCACGGATGCCTGTTGGCGCACGAGGTCCTGAGGTCGACCCCCCGGTACCCCCCAAAAAAAACATAGATTAGTGTCTGGTTAAATAAATGGTAGTGTAGCCCAGCCAAGTTAACACACCATCAGGGCCATCTGTTATATAATTTCATGCATGTGCAGGAGCTGGAATGGGTTAATCCATAGGGACAGACAGTGCAGTAGTGGTTGCCGGGAGCTGTGGGGAGAGAGGAATGAGGAGTAACTACTACAGGGTGATGGTGTCGTTTTGAGATGATGAAAATGTTCTAGAATCAGGGGTGGTGGTTGTACAACTCTGAATGTACCAAAAATTGTACATGCTAAACGAGTGGATTTTTATGGCATGTGAATTAAATCTCAAAAATGCTAAATAAAATGGTGACCCAGCTCTTCCCCCTCCCCTAGATTTCTAGGTTGTGACCTAAACTTTGCCTAACAAAATGCTGTATTATTTTTTAGGTATCTGTGCATTTGCATGCACTTTTCCGATTTCAGGGGATGTAAGAAACCATTACGGCTCAGTTCATGTAAACAAGATTAAGTCAGTAAACAAGATTAAGCATCACCAAAGCAGCACTGACCTTGCTGTATCTGCAGCTTATTTCTCAAATCGTTTCCTGGCAGATCCACAAAATAGACATTTTGTAGATTTTTTAATTCCTTATGTGTAGAGTAGCAAATACTGGGTTAAATGTGAGGCCAACTTAAGTATCTTTAAAACTTGATGGTTATTTTTGTTTGTTTGGTATTTTGAGACAGGTCTAGCTATGTAGTCCAGGTTGGCCTTGAACTCACTATGTAGCCCAGGCTGGCCTGGGACTCCCAGTAATCCTTCTGCCTCAGCCTCCTGAATGCTGGGATTATGGGCATGTGCTACCACGCCCAGCAATACTTAGTGTTATTTAAAAAGGGGGGCGGGGTTTTAGCTCAGTGGCACAGCACCTGCCTGGCAAGCATGAGGTCCTGAGTTTGATTCCTGGTACCCAAAAAAAAAAAAAAAAGAGCAGAATTTGAAATAGGCATATGAATTAATGGGAACAGATCAATAGTTTGAAAAAAGCTAAAAGTAGTCCATGTAGTTCTTTTCAGAGCAAAGCTGAGTTCATGAATACCCCCTTCCTTGTGTGCCTTTCCTGTATTTTTGTTGCCTAATTAGTGTTTCTTAAAGGGCAGTACATACAGGCCTGGTTATACATGATTTCAGGTGATACACAGAAATTTTTTATTTTAATAGTTACATATTTTTATATGAATTTTAAAAATATAACTAGATTTTTAAGTCAGTCGTTTCAGGATATTAGTGCTGAGGTAAAGCTCAGCGATGTAGACTGCTTTAATTTTTTAAATTAATCAATAATTGTACAGGAGCCAGACATGGTGGCACATGGCTATAATCCCGATACTCAGGAAGCTGAGGCAGGAGGATCCCATGTTCAAGGCCAGCCTGGACTACATAGCAAGATCCTGTCTCAAAAAACTAGGGGGAGGGCTGGTGAGATGGCTCAGCGGCATAAGCACCTGCCTGGCAAGCGTGAGGTCCTGAGTTCGACTCCCAGTATCCACATACGAAAAAAAGGGCCGGTGATATCCCTCAGCAGCACAGGTGCATGCTGGCACACGAGGTCTTGAGTTCGACCCCCGGTACCCACCAAAAAAAAAAAAAAAACCTAGGGGGAATACAGGTAATACACTGAAAAGGCAGACATCATGAAGGTAATGTACAAGTTCTGGACACTAGGTAAACACTGAATTAAACTATGCCCCATTGACACTTTTCTCTTTTGAGTATGAGTATTCAGTAAGGAGCTAAGGAGTGGCTTTTCTGATAGTCATATTCCCATTTCTGTCTCTTAAAGTCCCAGGTTAAGGACAAAAGATCTCATTCCACTGCTGGCCCTGCCTCCTCCTGTGCTCAGGTCAGACCCCAGGTTCTGTGGCTAAATAAATAACTTATATTTTTGAAAAAAGGGCAGATGAGATAGCTCAGCGGTGCCTGGCAAGCATGAGGTCCTGAGTTCAACTCCTGGTACCCACATAAAGGGAAAAAAAACGGGCCGGTGATATCGTTCAGTGGCACAAGTGCTTGCTGGCAAGTGCGAGGTCCTAAGGTCGACTTCCGGTACCCACGTTAAAAAAAAAAAGGGGGACAAAAGATCTGAGAAAATTACGTTAGGCAAAGCTCAGTGCTCTGATAACCCAAACAACAAACCAGTTGTGTTCTAAATGAGTAACACAAACCATTATGGTCACATTTTTTCTGAACAAACCCTGTAGAAGATGTGATTTGGCAGGTGACTATGCACTGTTTTTTGTAGTGCTGGGTATCAAACCCAGGGCCTTACACATGCTAGGCAAGTACTCTACCACTGAGCTACATCCCCAGCCTTATCAACTATGTATGTCGTTAGGCAGTAACAGGAAAATCTACGTCTTGGCTACAAAAATCTAAGTTTCCTCTTGCAGATCTTTCTGATGGATAGAGGGGTTAGTGTGTGGCTATTTATGGGTCTTTGTATGTGTTTATCAACTCAAATTAGGTATTTTTATTTATGGTAGCATTGCCATGGTAGCTTTTTATGTTAGGTTAGCAATATTCTCTTTTTCTTTAGTCTTCTCTTCTTCTTTCTTTCCTTTCCTTTAGATATTGGATCCCTGTTCACTAGAGTCTACAGTGCAGTTTACAAAGATCTGAACTAATTAAGGGATCTCATGTTCCAGCCAAGGTGGATGGGGAAAAAATTGGATGCTGCCTTGGGATTTCTCTGTCAGGGATGTGTCAGTTCTCAGCATTGCTATCGTGCAGGATTTTCAGGTTGGATTAGGGCCTGCCTAGTTGCCCAGCTGCTTGATTGGTAGACTAATTTAGTTGGAACTTCGTCCTGTCAAGAAACTTTGTATTTGGCAGCCATATAAAAAGCACAGATCCTTTGGCTTTCCTCAGAAGTTTCTTTCTTTTTTTTTTTTTTTTTTCTTTTTTTCTTTTTTGTGAGACAGGGTCTCGCTCTGCAGTTCAGGCTGGCCTTGAACTCACTTTGTAGCCCAGGCTGTCCTCGAACTCATGTCGATCCTCCTGCCTCAGCCTCCCGATCCCAGCCTCAGTGTTGGAATCACAGGTGTGATGGAGCCACCATGCTTGGCTCCTCCAGGAGTTTCATATACATTGTTGTAGAAATACTTTTTTGTTTTATAAGTTGCTTGCTGTGGTCTCTGGTTGTTTTTCTACAAAGACAGCAGCAGGTTAAGGAGATAAGAATGGCATCTGCCTAACAAGACAAAAGAGGGAGAATACTTTAAAATCTTACTTCCAGGGCTGAGGGTGTAGCTCAGTGGTAGAGTAGTTGGCTAATACGCACAAGACCCTGGGTTTGTTCCCCAGCACTGCAAAAAGTCATTTTAAAAATCTTATTTCCTGGCTCATAAATTTAATGTAGAATGACCCAAAAGGTGAATCATCTCTGGTAGCTGTTTATCACACTTCTCTAATAGATCCTTATAAAATAGACATAGTTTTCCTTTCATAGTTCAAATTAATATTGTTTCTGTTTTAGTCATTTCCTTATGCAGTTATATAAAAACTGAAGTCCAGAGAAGCATCTTCTGTGACAGGATAGTATTAGCACTTTTGGTAGCCTGTCTAAAAGACAGTTTGTGTAGCAAATTGACAGTTAATATAAGCACTACAGATAGATTAAAGATTATAGAGAATTGGGCTCTTCTCTCTGTTTAGGTTTCTCCACCCACCCCAACCCGTATTTATGTATTTGTGGTCCTGGGGATTGAACCTAGGGTCTTTGCACTGAGCTACATCTGTAGCCCCTTTTTATATTTTTTATTTTGAGACAGTCTCACTAAGTTGCCCAGGCTGAGCTTGAACTTGTGATCTTCCTGCCCCAGTCCCTTGAGTAGCTGGGATTACAGGTGTGTAGCCCCTATACCAGCTTCTTGTATTTATTCATTATTATGGGGGGGGGTGCTGGGGAACAAACCCAGGCCTCATACATGCCAGGCAATCTCTGCTTGAGGTGCTTCTCAAGATTTCTTTGAGGTGGCTAGCCTTTGCCTATGGTATCAAAATCCCAGTGTTCCATGTTCTAAGCAAATAACCTTTGCTGTGTGTGTCCCAACTAGAAGATCATCTAGAAGCCAGGCGAGGTGGCACACACCTGTAATCCCGGAACTCGGGAGGCTGAGGCAGGAGGATCACCATGAGTTCAAGGCCAGCCTGGGCTACATAGGCTACATAGACCTTGTCTCAAAAAACAACAACAAAAAACATATGGAGTAGGCATAATCAAAATAGAAAATAGTTGTAAGGAGTTTTCTCTGTTGGTTTGAAAAGTCGAACTTTGAGATGCTTATTTCTGAGGAAGGCTAGCATTCTACCTGTGAGCTACATCCCCAGTCTTAGAATATTTTGAAAATCAAATTGCTTATAATGTCTATTCTGTTTTTATTGTTAGAAAAGGTATAGTTTGGCAGTGGGACCTCCTAAGAAAGACCCAAAAGTTAAAGGTGTCCAATCAGCAGCCGTACAAGCTTTTCTTAGAAGGAAAGAAGAGGAGCTCAGACAAAAAGGTATGTATCTCTCTCCTTATTTTCAAAGTCTTCTATCTTCATGTCTAGTTTGTACTTACCAGTGGATGTTTCTTTTTAATTTTTATTTTAATTAACACGTGTTTGCAGTACATAATGATTACATTCATCATGGGGAGTTGGCACATGGACATAACACTTTTTTTTTTTTGGTCTTTTTTTTTTGTCATTTTGAGACAGGGTTTTGCTATGTAATTCATGCTGACCTTGAACTCACTTTGTAGCCCAGGCTGGCCTCAAACTCTCAGTGATCCTCCTGCCTCAGCCTCCCAAGTGCTGGGATTACAGGTGTGCTCACCACTACGACTGGCTGTTTTTAGTTTTTTGAGGATACCAGCAGATGTTTCTAAAAACAACAGGCCAATGAATTTGGGGTGTGTAGGTATATGTATGCCTGGGTTAACTTTATGTATGGCTTTAATGCATGTTCTTATTTATGTTGGTCATTTGTATAGAAATTTTCTTTCATGCCCCCTTTAATTAAAGGCTTTCTGGGGCTGGGCATAGTGGCACACACATATAGTCCCAGCTACCTGGGAGGTTGAGGCAGGAGAATCATTTGAAGCCAGGAATTTGGGTTAAGCCTGGACAAGGTCTTGTCTCTTAAAAAAAATAATAATAATAATGGGGGGTTAGGTTTAGTGACCTTGTCTTTAGGTTGGCCATTGTAAGTCCCCAATAAGAACTTTATTCTTTAACCTTGGTTCTGAAATTATTCCTGTTTTGTATTTTTATTTATAAGAGTGCTTTTTTTTTTTTTTTTTTTGTGGGTACCGGGGGGGGGGGTCGACCTCAGGACCTTGCGCGCCAGCAGGCGCCCGTGCCGCTGAGCGATTTCACCGGCCCCTTTTTCATATGTGGGTTCCGGGAATCGAACTCGGGCCCTCGCGCTTGCCAGGCAGGTGCTTAAGCCGCTGAGCCATCTCACTGGCCCCTAAGAGTGCTATTTTTAAAAGTTAAAATAGTGATGTTTTTAAAACTGTAAAGTTTAAGATGTAGTTTTGCTTCATGCAAATACCAAAAAATTCAGTAAGTTTAAGTATTCTTCGGTTTGTAATTATTAGCATCTCGTCAGTGGGTACTGATGTTCATTTAACTTGATAATTTATTTGGTGTAAACTGTTTTCTATATTTAAAACTGAAAACCAAGTCTCTCAGTTGCTTAGTCATACAGAAAAGCCCATATGTGACCCACTGATACTAAAGATGACTCAATTGATACTTATTCAAATGACTTCCTCATTTGATTCCTAGAAATCTTCAAACTATCACTTGAACATTGTGATTTGGCCACCTACTGATTTCAGATGCGTATTCTACTGCCTTGGTATCTTGAAATAATATGTTCTTGTGTACCTTTTAGCCTTAGAAGAGAAAAGGAGAAAAGAAGAACTAGTGAAAAAACGAATTGAGCTCAAACATGACAAGAAAGCAAGAGCGATGGCCAAGAGGACAAAGGATAATTTCCATGGTTACAATGGGATTCCTGTTGAGGAGAAGTCAAAGAGGAGGCAGGCGATGGAAAGCCACACCAGCCAGGGAACAGACCAAGAGTACGAGATGGAAGAAGAGGATGAATTCTTGGAATACAATCAGGCAGAGTCAGAGCAGGAGTATGAGGAAGAACAAGAGCCTCCTAAAGCGGAAAGCAAACCAAAGGTTCCCCTTAAAAGTGCCCCACCACCCATGAACTTCACTGATTTACTGAGGCTGGCTGAGAAAAAGCAGTTTGAACCAGTGGAGATCAAGGTGGTGAAGAAAACAGAAGAGCGACCTCTGACTGCACAAGAACTTAGGGAGCGAGAATTCCTTGAACGAAAGCATAGGAAAAAGAAACCAGAGACAGATGCAAAACTACCTCCAACTGTATCTAAAAAGGCACCCTCTCAGAAAGAAAGTGTGGGCACAAAACTTAACAAAGTTCCTGGGGACAGGCATCCTTCTTTCAAAAGAATGCCCTTTCCTCATACTGAGAAGAAATCCAGATCCAGCACAGCCAGTGAGAAACATTTAGCTTTGTCTGCATCCAAATACATGCCAGGAGAGAGGACCAAGGCAGGATCTGGCAACAGCTCCCAGCCCTCACTTCGTGAGGGTCATGACAGACCTGTTTTAAATGGGGCTGGGAAGCCCCACTCCAGCACCTATTCACCAAGTGTCCCAAAGACTTCTGCTAGCGGGACTCAGAAATCTGCTACTGAGCACAAAGCCAAAAAATTTCCTCCCTCCCATCCTAGCCATTCCAAACCTGGGCCCACAGTCACTCCCCAGAGTAAGGCTAAGGGTGCAGGGGTCAGGCAGCCAGGCAGCACCTCCAGCTCAGCACCCGGGCGGCCCGGTCCAGGGACTGCTCGGCCCACGCTTAGTTCTGGCCTTGTGCCCAGGCGCCAGAATGGCAGCTCCAGCTCAGCACCTGAGCGATCAGTCAGTGGGACTAAGAAGCTGTCCAGTGACTCAAATCCCTCTGGGCGGACAGTCAGTGGTGCAAGTGGCCCTGGGCGACCTCCAAGCAGTGCAAGTGGCCCTGGACGACCCATCAGTGGCTCAGGCAGTTCCAGGAGACCTGTGGGCAGCTTTGGAGGCCCTGGGCGGCCTGTAAGCAGTTCACACGATCGACGACCTGTAGGTGGCTCGGGGCCCCCTGGACGGCCAGTCCGTGGTCCTGGACAATCCATAAGTGGCTCAGTTCCGGCCGCACAGACTGTTCATAGTTCAGGCCCTGGGCGACCAGCGAGCAACTTAGGACCTGGGCAAACAGTTAGCAGCCCAGGTACCCCCATAAGGCCCAAGTGCACTGTTGTCTCGGAAACAATTTCTTCCAAGAATATTGTCAGCAGGTCCAGCAATGGACAGATGAATGGAATGAAGCCTTCCCTATCAGGCTACAGATCTGCCCAAGGTAAAATTGCCTCTCACCTTGAAGAGTGTACATTTGTCACTAAGAAATTAGGAAGAGTACTTGGTTTTATATAACCGGGGATCTTGTGAACTCTTCCATGTGCCCTTTAATGTACTCAGGTTGACAGAGCCTGATACTTTATTCGCCTAGAGCTTGAGAATTCCTTTATTGATGGTGGCTTGGAAAAGTCTTTAGAAAGGGACTTATCTAGGGTCCTGTGTGTTCACACTTGTGATGTCCCCAAGTACATTAAATTTAACTTTGTTATTTGTGAGATAGGGTGACTCTTACATGCCTTAATTAGATTTCTTCAGTCTTCATGAAAAAGATTATCTTCAAGGGTCAGAATATAATTGCAAACTGAAAGCCTTTGGTGCACTGTTCATTCAGCAAAAAATTGTTAAGCACCTGTTAGATGCCAGGAGATGTTTTAGACTGTCCTTGTGTTTGTGCTCATTATAATGCGCGTTTCACCCTTGGTTCTCACCGCTGGTGCTGTAAGTCTGCTGTTCCAAGGTTCTACGTGGTGGTTGTTTCATGCTGATAAGCACTTGTTAAAGTTCTGTACTTGTTAGGCTGGGGATATAGCTCTGCAGCACAGCGCCTGCCTGGCAAGCCTGAGGTCCTGAGCTCGATCCCTGGTACCAGAAAAAAAAAGGTACTGTGCTTGTTAAGCACCATGGAGAATAATAAAAAGAAACCAGTGAAATTCCTTAAAGTTTCCTAATTCAGCTGGACCATTGATTCTAAACCAAGGGTGATTCTTTTTTTTTCCTTTCTCAAGGGGACATTTTGCATTGTCTAAAGATATTTTTGATTGTCACAGGGATAGGGCAAATGAGAGTATGTTAATAATAATCTAGTGGGTAGAGGCCAGGGATGCTGCCAACAAACAATGGCCAAGATAGCCCCCAAATGTTAATGTGCCAAGGTTGAGGAGCTCATGGAGGGAGACAGGCCATGCATGTTACAAACAGTTGTAGAAGAACAAAAGTGTCTAATCAAAGACTAGACAGTGGTTCTCAGATGTTGGTCTTTTGATTAAATGCCTGTCTTTTCCAAAGTCTTTTAACAAAATGGCAAAAATAAGATATGTGTTTCTCCTGAGGTCAAACTTAGTTTAAACAATTATCTATAATTCTGGGTATCTCTTTTACTGTGTTGCACTTTATTTTTGAAACAGAGCTTTGCTTTGTTGCCCAGGTGGCTTCCAACTACGCTCAGGCAGTTCTGCCGCAGCCTCTTACCTAGCTGAAATCACAGGCATGCACAGAATTTAAGCTTTTTAAATGCAGTTATGATGATTGAACTTAGAAGGTGCTGCTTTTGATGGTTAATAACTGTTGCAGTTTGTAGCTTTTATTTATTCCCTTTTAGAAATTTTACTGATCTTTGAAATCCCTTAAGTAAGGGCACTACTAAGCTAGAAAGTTTAACAAAGCTTTGCTAGTAAGCACGGGGTAAATGGTGCTGGGCCTTCTGGATAACACGCACAGCCGTTTACTTGAGGAAATTATTTCTAAAGTGACATTTTGGAAGGGTTAAATGAGGTTGAATGTAATGACACCATGCTGAGGCCCAGCCTGCTGTCTGCTTTCTGCAGTTTTAAGCCACTGTCTTAATGACTTCTCAGAATCTCAGTTTACGTAGAACTCTGCTGGAAAGACCTTAAGATTTAATGTTCTTACAAATAATGGTTTGTAGGTCCTCAAAGGCTTCCCTTCCCTACTGGCTACAAAAGGCAGAGAGATTATGAAGAGGAAGAAGATGATGATGATGAATACGACTCTGAAATGGACGATTTTATTGAAGATGAAGGAGAACCTCAGGAAGAAATATCGAAGCACATTCGAGAAATTTTTGGCTATGACCGGAAAAAGTAAGTCTAAAGAAGCTGGGCTGGTGAGATAGCTCAGCGGCGTAAGAGCCTGCCTGGCAAGCGCGAGGTCCTGAGTTCGACTCCCGGAACCCACATACGAAAAAAGGGCCAGTGATAACGCTCAGCGGCACAGGCACCTGCTGGCGCGCGAGGTCGTGAGTTCGACCCCCGGTGCCCACACACACACACAAAAAGTCTAAAGAAGCTTTAAATATGACATTCTTTTTGAGTAATTCATATTATGGGGGAGAAAGAAATATTAACAACAGTAGAGCCATTGAATACAATGGATAATTAGAAATTTCTGAGTGATTGTTATTTTCAGTAGATTTACTCTTTTGACACTTAATATTTTAGAATTCAGAAGAGTTTGTGTAGTTATTTGTGCAAAGACCAGAAAGTACCCCTTTTAAAATGTTGCCTTAGGCTGGGGATATAGCTTAGTGGCACAGCACCTGCCAGGCAAGCACAAGGTCTGGAATTCGATTGCCGGTACCAAATAAATAAATTAATTAATTAAATTACATTAAATGTTGCCCTAACAAGATATACTCGAGGAGAATGAAACAGCTTCGTGTAATAGATTGACTTTGAAGTCAGAAAGCCATTCTGATGTGATAGCTACTTTTCTTTTTTTCTTTGGTGTGAAGTTCTGCTTGTCAGGAATGTGTTCCCAGTACAGCAAACCAAGCAGCAGCATTGATAGACCTGGGAGTTTATTAACAATGCAGCGTCCCAGGCATGGCCTCGGGCCTCCTGAATCCAAAACTGCTTTATATGCTCCCAAGTGACTTCATATATACATACACTGCAGTTTGAGAAGCACTACTGGTATTAGGAAAGACCAGGGTTTGAAGTTCCACCACTTACTAGCTAGGTAAACTTGAGTGAATTATTTTTAAAATGACATTTTGGAAGGGTTAAATGAGGTTGAATATATATAAAACAAATGAGACCTATCACAGTCCCTGTAAATCAGTAGTTGCACTTAGATGCCCCCAACATGAGAAATTAGGCAGCCATCTGAAGAAAGTTCATAAAAAAAGTGGAAGAACTGGGTTAAAAATCAGATATAAAAATTCAATCTGGGTGGTAGAGCACTTGCCTAACATGTACAAAGCCCTGAGTTCAATCTCCAGTACCACAAAAAAAAAAAAAAAATTCAGTCTGAACCGGATGTAGTGTTGTGTGCCACTAACCCCAGCCACAGGACTTCAGACACGGAGGGAGGAGGATTGCAAGTTCACAGTCAGCTTGGGCAGTACAGTGAGACCTTGTCTCAAAACGACAAAAAACGTGTCACTAACCTAGCTATGTATTCTTGGTTAAACCATTATCAAGTGAATGTAGATGAGTTGAAGCATTGTTGGATTAGTAACTTCATCAATATTAAATTCAGGAATAGTTGCTTCTGAGGGCTCGTGATTTTGTCTTCAGGTATTGATTTTTTTTTTTAATGAGAAGATAACAGTTTTTTTTTTATTCTACAGGATTGCTTTTATTTTTTTTTTTAATCTTTTATTTTTTTTTTTAAAGACAACAAGTAAACATTCTCATGTATTAACAAACTCAAGCATTAGAGAATGTACAAATACCTTTTGGAGAAAAATATTACTCAGTATATGATTAAGCCATGTAAAAGCTAGGTAAAAATAGAAGACTAAGGAATGGAATAGTCACAGTGAAATTGCATTTTCATACTAGGGAGACAATACGATGTTTACAAATGTGCATCCGGTTTATTTCGCTTGTGAGTATTTTCTCGAGTTGCATCCATTTACCTATAAAAGTTTCCAGTTTATCTTTCTTTATGGCTGAGTAGTACTCCATTGTACAGAAATACCACATCTTTTTTATCCATTCCTCAGTTAATGGGCATTTGGGTTGTTTCCACGATCTAGCTATTACAAATCGTGTTGCTATAAACATGGGTGCACATATATCGCTGTGGTACGATGTTTTTAATTCTTCTGGGAAGATACCCAGAAGGGGAATAGCTGGGTCAAATGGGACCTCCAATCCTAGTTTTTTGAGGAATCTCCACACTGACTTCCACAGTGGCTGTACCAGTCGACACTCCCACCAACAGTGGAGAAGGGTTCCTATTTCTCCACAGCCCCTCCAGCATTTGTTATTAGTTGACTTCTTGATAATAGCCATTCTTTCTGGGGTGAGATGGAATCTCAGTGTTGTTTTAATTTGCATCTCTCGAATGACTAGTGATGTTGAACATTTTTTCATGTATTTATTTGCCATTTGTATTTCTTCATCTGAGAAGTGTTTATTCATCTCAGATGCCCATTTTTGGATTGGGTCTTTAAATTTGGGAGGTCTGATTTTTTTGAGTTCTTTATATGTTCTCGATAGTAATCCTTTGTCTGAGGAACAGCTGGCAAACATTTTTTCCCACGTTGTGGGTTGTCTCTTCACTCTGTTGGTGGTTTCTCTTGCTGTGCAAAAGCTTTTTAATAACATGAGATCCCAGTTGTTGATTCTTTGTGATACTTCCTGTGCGATGGGGGTTTTATTCATAAAATCTTTGCCTACACCAATGTCTTCAAGAGTTTAACTATTCTATTTTCCAGGAGATTTAATGTTTCTGTTTTAATATTTAGTTCTTTGATCCATTTTGAATTTAGTTTAGTGCACAGTGAAAGATATGGGTCTAATTTTAATCTTCGGCATGTGTAGAGCCAATTTTTCCACCACCATTTATTAAAGAGGCTATCTTTCTTCCAGTGAATGTGTTTGGCACCTTTGTCAAAGATAAGGTGGCTTAGTATGTCTGGAGTTGTTTCTGCATCTTCTATTCTATTCCATTTATCTTCAGGTCTGTTTTTTTGCCAATACCACACTGTTTTTATCACAGTGGCTTTATAGTATAATTTCAAATCAGGGATTGTGATGCCCCCTGCCTTGATTTTGTTGCCCAGAATTGCCTTTGCTATTCTAGGTCTCTTCTGGTTCCAGATGAATTTTAGGATTGTTTTCTCTAATTCTGTGAGATATGTTGTTGGAATTTTGATTGGAATTGCATTAAACTGTATAACAGTTTTGGAAGTATGGCCATTTTCACTATATTGGTTCTTCCGACCCAAGAGCAAGGGATATCTTTCCATTTTATGATATCATCTTCAATCTCCCTTTTCAGAGTACTGTAGTTTTTAGTGTAGAGGTCTTTTACTTCCTTTGTGAGATTGATTCCTAGGTATTTCATTTTTTTAGATGTGATTGTGAAAGGTGTTGTTTCCCTAATTTCTCTCTCAGTGAGTTTGTTATTGGTGTACAGGAAGGCTATTGATTTTTGAGTGTTGACTTTGTATCCACCTACACTACTGAATTTGCTTATTAAATCTAGCAATTTTTTAGTGGAGTTTTTGGGGTCTTCTACGTAGAGTATCATGTCATCTGCAAATAATGATAATTTAACTTCTTCCTTTCCAATCATAATTCCTTTTCTTTCTCTTGTCCAATTGCTCTGGCTAAAGTTTCCAGGACTATGTTGAATAAGAGTGGGGACAGTGGACATCCTTGTCTTGTTCCTGATTTTAGAGAGAAGGCTTTCAGTTTTTGTCCATTTAGTATGATACTGGCTGATGGTTTGTCATAGATAGCTTTTATCAGATTGAGATAAAGACCATCTATTCCAATTTTCTGTAGGGTTTTTATCATGAATGGGTGCTGGACTTTGTCAAAAGCTTTTTCTGCATCTATTGAGATGATCATATGATTTTTGTCCTTGGTTCTGTTAATATGGTGTATTGCATTTATTGATTTACATATGTTGAACCATCCCTGCATCCCTGTTAGGAATCCAACTTGGTCATGGTGTACAATCTTCTTGATGATTTGCTGCATTCTGTTTGCCAGTATCTTATTGAGGATTTTTGCATCTATGTTCATTAGGGAGATTGGTCTATAGTTCTCTTTCTTAGTTGGGTCCTTCTCTGGTTTTGGTATCAGGGTAATGCTTGCTTCCAGGAATGAATTTGGGAGTATTGCTTCCCTTTCAATTTCATTAAAGAGTTTGAGAAGTAGTGGTGTTAGGTCTTCTCTAAATTTCTTGTAGAATTCAGCAGTGAATCCATCAGGGCCTGGGCTTTTCTTTGTTAGGAAGTTTTTAATTACATCTTCGATTTCATTGATTGTTATTGGTTTATTTAGGATTTTTATATCTTCTTGGTTGAGCTTTGGTAATTCATATGTATCTAGGAATCTGTCCATTTCTTGCGCATTTTCCATCTTATTAGAATACAAGTTTTCAAAGTAGGTATAGGTGATCTTCTGGATTTCTGCAGGGTCCGTTGTGATATCACCCTTTTCATTCTTTTTTTTTTTTGTGGGTACCAGGGGTCGACCTCAGGACCTCGCGCGCCAACAGGCACCCATGCTGCTGAGCGATATCACCGGCCCCTTTTTCGTATGTGGGTTCCAGGAGTCGAACTCGGGCCCTCGCGCTTGCAAGGCAGGCGCTTAATGCCGCTGAGCCATCTCACCGGCCCCACCCTTTTCATTCTTAATTGAGTGGATTTGAGTACTTTCTTTCCTTTTTTAAATAAGGTTGGCTAAGGGTTTGTTGATTTTATTTAATCTTTCAAAGAACCAACTCTTTGATTCGTTGATTCTTTGTATTGTTTTTTTAGTCTCCCAATACGTTAATTTCTGCTCTGATCTTTATAATTTCCTCCCTTGTTTGAGCTTTTGGCTTAGCCTGCTCTTCTTTTTCTAGAAGTTTGAGGTTCACCATTAGGTTGTTTATTTGTGCTTGCTCTGTTTTCCTGATATAGGAATTTAATGCTATAAATTTCCCTCTTAGGACTGCTTTCATTGTATCCCATAAATTCCGGTATGTTGTACTGTCATTATCATTCAGTTGCAGAAACTGTCTAATTTCTTCTTTAATTTCATCTGTGACCCATTGGTTGTTCAGTAGGGTGCTATTTAATTTCCATGTGTTTAGCAAATTCTTGTGGTTTCTTTTGCCATTGATTTCCAATTTAATTGCACTATGGTCTGATAATATACATGGGATAATTTCAATTCCTTTGCATTTACTTAAGCAGGTTCTATGAGCTAGTATGTGGTCTATTTTGGAGAACGTCCTGTGTGCAGCTGAGAAGTATGTGTATTCTGATGTTGTGGGGTGGAACACTCTGTGGACATCTACTAAGTCCATTTGTTCCAAAGTTTGGTTCAGTTGTAATATTTCATTGTTGATTTTTTGTCCAGTTGATCTGTCTTTTTGTGACAGTGGAGTATTGAGATCCCCCGATACAATTGTATTAGTGCTTATTTGATTTTTCATGTCCATTAATATTTGTTTTATATAGTTGGGTGCACTGGTATTTGTTGCATATATATTTATGATTGTTATCTCTTCCTCTTGGATTGTTCCCTTTACAAGGATGTAGTGACCTTCTTTATCTCTCTGAATCATTCTTGGCTTGAAGTTCACTTTGTCTGCAAAAAGAATAGCTACCCCTGCTTTTTTCTGGGTTCCTGTCGCATGGAGTATTGTTTTCCATCCTTTGACTTTCAGTCTATGAATTTCTTTTTGAATTAAATGTGTTTCTTGTATACAGCATATTGTTGGATCTTGCTTCTTGATCCAATTCGCCAGTCTGTGCGTTTTGATTGGTGAATTGAGACCATTAACATTAATGGTTAAAACTGATATGTATTGACTTATCCTTGTCATGTTATTTTCTTGTTGTTGGCTCCCCCTCTTTTAATTTTTGTTTTCCCTCCCTCTCTTTAATCATTTGCTCTGCCTGGTGGATTCCTTCTGTTGGGGTTTCTGGAGTTGTAGTCCTTGTTATCCCTTTCTAGAATGTCCTTTAAAACATTTTGGAGTGCTGGTTTGGTGGTTACAAATTTTCTCAGATGTTCTTTGTCATGGAAGTATTTTATTTCTCCATCGGTTTTGAAAGATAGTTTTGTGGGGTACATCAATCTAGGTTGAAGATTATTTTTCTTTAGAACTTGAAATACGTCATTCCAAGCTCTTCTTGACTTGAGGGATACAGTTCTTTTGAAAATTTAAGTTTTGGCCTTTTTTTTGAACTGAAAATCAAACTCAGGACCTCATGCTTGCCAGGCAGGCGCTGTGCCAGTTGAGCTACATCCCTGGCCCCTTGGCCTTTTTTTAACATTTTGATTTCCTTCTATCAGGTACAAAGATGAAAGTGATTATGCCTTACGTTACATGGAGAGTAGTTGGAAGGAGCAGCAGAAAGAAGAAGCAAAGAGGTAAGCACAAAACAACGCATTGGCACAAAATGTCCTAAAAGTTCTTTTCTGTTTATTGGTGAGTTGCAGCATTGGAAACGGGCTTTGGGCCGTACAGTTCTGGATTATAATCCTGCTGATAGGCTGCATGGGCCTCAGACAAATCCCTTAGCTTTTCTAGATGTTTTCTCATCTCTTTAGATGAGAAAGTGTTACGCTGTGTTCGTGGAGGTATTGTGGAGGTGAAGACAGTAGGACAAGGTGCTTACAGTGCCTCCTGTGGAACACAGTAAATCTTAGAGGCCTTCTTTCCCCACTCATGTTATGAAGCTTTTCCTTTTCTTTCCCCATCAGATTCATCTGTCTTGCTAACCTGTAACTTGGCTGACCTTAGGGATCCAAGTAACGTATATTAGATTCTCTCCTCACTCCTGTTAGGTATTGATAGTAAAGGAGTGAAAATTTCTCCAGTAGGAGTAATAAGTACTGTGTTAATAATAGGTAATAATTTTTTTGGGGGGGTGGGTACCGGGGATCGAACTCAGTACCTCGTGCTTGCCAGCAGGTGCTTGTCTCACTGAGCGATATCAGCGGCCCTTTTTTCCTTTTTATGTGGGTACTGGGAGTCGAACTCAGGACCTCATGCTTGCCAGGCAGGCACTTATGCCGCTGAGCTATCTCACCAGCCCGGTAATAATTATTAATAATTATGAGTAAATAGTTCACTGGCATCTCAACCCATGATGCTAAACCTCTCTTTTCTCTTGACTGCCCTCTCCTGTAACTACTGGTAACTAAAATGTCAAACTTTGGTGGTACATACCTATAATCCCAGTATTCTGGAGGCCAGGGCAAAAGGATCAAGAGTTTGAGGCCAGCCTGGGCAACATAATGGACCTCATCTCAAAAAAAAAAAAAAAGGTCACACTAGGTGTTGGGAAAGAACAAAAATAGAATGTTAATAATGAGTTTATTTTTTTAAAGCTTTTGAGATATTTATCCTATTATTAATTTAACGGGACTGGTAAGGTATTTTTTTGTTGTGAGATTGTTTTTTCTCCTACAGTTAGGTCTGTGACCTCTGAAAGTCCCTGCGAGTCTGTGTTCAGCGGTAAAGCCCTGGGGCATTTTGAGAGCACAGCACAATCCATGTGCTTGCCCAGCTGATTTCATTCTTGTCTTTTAAAGCAGTAATCTCATGTATATTGACGAATACAATTTAAATTTTTTTTCAACAGTTTAAGACTGGGTATGCAAGAGGACTTAGAGGAAATGCGCCGAGAAGAAGAAGAAATGAAACGTCGAAAGGCCAAGAAGCTGAAGAGACGTTAGCTGCTGCTTTTATTTTTGTGAAGTTCTGGGATCACTGCTATAAGGATTTCCTGCCTTCAGACTGAAGTCCCCTTATTGTTTTAGATTTATACTTGAGTACTCAAGGAGAAGGAATGTATACTGTCATTTGCAGGCTGTCATTGAGCAGGAACTGTTCGGAATACTCAAGGTGAAATCCGTAGTGCAGATGATGGAGTGCCCACCGCGTGCTCCCGTGAACTGTCCACAGATGCCAGCCTCGATCCTGATGAGCTGTGCACTCTAACGCGGGCCACTCGCCAGTCAGCCAGTCTTTTGTTGTTCCTTTGTTACTTTAAAAGGAAAAAAAAAAAGATCGTCTCTTGACTCATAATTCTGCTGATGTGTGGTTGGACACCTCTCAACTCCCAAATTTAACTTCTTGATGAGAAAACTGGCCCTTCCATGAATGTTGCCAGCAATAAAGTGACCTGTCCTAATCTATATGTTTGGATTATGAAATCTAAAATGTAGAGTATGCTTTAAATTATCACATGGATGTCATCCTTGTGACTTTGAAGTACAAAATACAATGAGAATACAGTTATTGTATTCTACATTATTCTGGATTGGATGCTGAGCATTCTTGTTAATTTAGGTGATGAGGCAATTTAAAAATTTTTTCCAAGTTAAAATAATCATGCCAGTATAAGAATATTCTAAGTTTTCCAATTTACTGTTATGTTGGCTTTAGTGTAAAACAGACAAGGTCACTGTGCTGATCTTAAAAAATTCATTTTTATATTGAAAAATATTTTATTCAAGTATTAGATTTAAAAGAATAATAGTTTAAAAATAAGGAAGTGACATGTGAGACTCCTCACCACCTTATTCTTCTTCCCAATCACAAAGCTATTTTGGAATCCCAAGGTGCCCCTGTACCTCTTGATGTTAATGACTTCGCATTTTTAGCTTAAAATCCTTAGCAAATATTAATAGCAAAAAACCAAAAACTAAATTTGTGTGTATCCAGAGCACCACCTTCTCTTTTTGCCCATATTGCACTTTTATTTCAAACTATGCACTGTGAAGAACTTCTCCCCTCCCCTGTGGTAGAACAGGTGTTCCCTGCTGGTGTTTTTCTAGACTGTGGAACTTTCTTCATTTTCACCCCTCTTTAAGTCATCCCTGTGGACTTTGTTTCACTAAAGCCTCCACTCCCGACATTCCGGTCAGGCTCACCAAGGATCTGGCTCAGAGGAAGCCGAGTCTCAAGAACAGTCAGCAACAGAACTATCATGCTGTGTTGATGCTAGAGAATATTTGTCCTTGACTCTTAAATGTGGAGGGCTTGGAGGCAGTCTTAATTAAGCTCTTTGGGACAATTCTGCAATAACCATTTTGGATATCTTAAGCCATTGGATGGGGAATAGGAATAAGGAGGGGTTGCCCTACAAAGAATCCTTACTGTTCGACAGGTCCTGGTATTTTTTGTATATTCTTTTTTACCATAAAGTCTTTATTTTTCAAGTTTGGGAATCATAGATTACCATTGTTAGCCTTCTTTAATGGGACCATGTGACCCAGAGTCCTTTAAGACTAATTCATTTTGAATTGAGTTTCAGACTTTGAAAGTGCAAGGATTTAAAGTTGAAGCCCATAAATGCTGTCTTCATTCATTAGGAATAACAGCCTCACTGTCCACATAGATCTGTTTCATTGGTAGCAGAAAACTCCGTCAACTTCTCACGCATATCACATACCATCAGTGAAAATGATTCAAGGGTAGTGTGATAGTCCATTTAATAAAATAGGTTTGGAACATTATTTTCTTTCCTATCATTTATGTGTCCCCACAAAACGGTTTTTCTTGGGTATATTTTTTTTCAATATTCAGACTCTGAAATTACAATCAAGTCCTTATCAAAGCTAAAAGATTTCTGGTGGCTTAAAAATTTACTAGCTTTTAATGATACAGTGCAGGGGATTTGTACAGAAAAGAACCATTGTACTGAAGTTCCAGAAGTTCCAGAACTTGGTAGGAAGAGCCAGGTCATAATATCTATCACTTCTGAGTACATTTCTTATATAACAGTGATTACATTAACATTATACAAGAACATCTTGTGGCTTATTAAAAAGGGAAAGCCGGGGATATAGCTCAGTGGCACAGCGCCTGCCTGGCAAGTGCAAGATCGTGAGTTTGATTCCCGGTAACAAAAAAATAGAAAAGGAAAAAGAAAAGGAAAGCTGTGTTTTATTCTTGGCCTTGTTTCCAAATCCTGTCTTCCATTTTGTTGTTCTGCACTTCCTGACCACTTTTTTTTTTTTTTTTTTTTTGTGGGTACCGGGGGGTCGACCTCAGGACCTCACGCGCCAACAGGCACCCGTTTCGCTGAGCGATATCACTGGCCCCTTTTTCGTATGTGGGATCCGGGAGTCGAACTCGGGCCCTCGCGCTTGCAAGGTAGGCGCTTATGCTGCTGAGCCATCTCACCGGCCCCTTCCTGACCACTCTTAAAGAAAACTCAAGCCTTTGAAGAAACTGGAATAGGCTGTTATTTTATCAAAGTTTACAAATTAAGTGCTTGATTTTTAATGTATTCTCCATGTTTTGATTTTCAGATTTTCTTAATATTTGAAGATGTGCCTTTTATTGGGTAATGTTAATTCATGAATGTAGTCATGTGATTTCACAGTTGTAATGTTACATGATCATGGTTGTGGCATTCTCTAACACAATGATGTGAAAGGAAAGTAGTTTTCATAAAACTCAGCTCTGATTGCACAGTCCTACTTGCTTCTGATGTTGCTATGTCAAAGCAAAGGGCACTTTCTTTTAAAGCTACTTTCAGAACTTGTCTTTGTATTTTCTCTAAGCTATAAATGCAGTTATGTCCATTTGGAGGCCAGGGTACCACATGTCACAGGCGGCCTTACATGTGTGCCGTGAGAAAGTTCAAAGACTGTTGAGAAAAATGAAAGTCTATGGGAAGTCAAAATTTCAATTTTTTAATGGTAATCCCCAAGATTTTCTCCAAGAAATAGTTATTTTGTATTTTATAACTTAAAAGCAGCTATTAGTACATTTCTGAGATTATAGCAGGAGACCAAAACATTTTTGGAAAGAGAATAAATATATGAAGAGACTGGTTGGTTTATTTTCAGCGTGCTGAATATATTAGACTACTATTTATTTTGTGAGTGGATGTGATGAAATAAATATTCAGGTGTTCAGTGTATAATTAAGAATGGAATATAGATTTCTTTGGAGTTATTAAATCCATCATGTCTTTTACATAATGGACAAATCAAGTTTAAAAAAACTTTACATAGCTTAGCTTGTTTCCTGGTGCTGTTGACCTGCAAGAGAATATACTTTTGCATATACAGGTGAATGTTTTACAATTTATGTATACAAGAAATTGTAGGCATTAAAAATATTTTATTGATATTTTTATTGGTTTGCATTTATTAAAACAGAACTATTTCTTATCACCTTGAACATTTTCCCAGGTAGAAATCTCAGTAGACTCATTGGACTGTTGAGTTTTGGTTTGTCTCCTGTACACACTCTGCTCCTTCTCCCTTATATGGTCACATCTCTTCAGCCCCTTCCACTGACCTCTCTCCTCGTCCACTACCAGCTTCTGGTATTGTATGCTCTCAGGAGAACTGTCAGGTGGTTAGAGCAGTAGAACCTAGTTTCGTGCCCAGTTTGGAGGTATGCTCAAACTGGAAGGAAGAAGCAGAACTGGCTATATAGTTCCTCGTGTCAAAATGAGTAGGTTCTGATCCCCTATAATAGCATAGACGCCAAGATGAGTCTTAAGGATACATATGAGGTAGCGGGCATGGCCAGAGAATGTAGACACGTGCCTAACTACAACGTGTTGAGTCTAGGTCGTGTAAGAAATACAAGAATGCTAGGATCCTAGATTCAGACATTATAACAGGTGTGTTTATGACTTTTGAATTCATTTTCCTTTTCATAAAAAGGGTAATCCATTCAACACAATGAGCAACTTAACAAGTAATTTAGCAAATATGTTTCAAATACCAAAATGTTTTCTGTGTACCCAAAAGATCCTTTGCTGGGAAGGGTGCATTTCTCTTGAACAATGTAGCTGTCGGTCATCCCCAAGTTCCCAGATCCTGTGTGCAATCTCCAAACCATGTTTAAAGGACTTATTGAGATCCTGGGTTTTGGGTACCTGGATTTACTAGTATGTCTTACACACTTAAATTCCCATCCATGATTTCCTAAACTCCCTGCATCATATTGAGGGTTAAGCAGTTATAGTAGTTTTTGTTTCTACATATGCTTGTCTTTAAAAAGGATCATCAGACAGCTTCACTTTTCAGATGAGAGAGACATTTAAGCAGCAGAATTACAGATAAAATAACCCAAAAAGCCAGGTGTGGCGACACATGCCTGTAACCCCAGGACCCTGGGAGGCAGGAGGATTGCAAGTTCGAGGCCAGTCTGGGCTACATAGCAAGACTGTCAAAAAAAAAAAATTATATATCAGCTACACAATGTTTTGACTCTTGCCTTGGCACATGAAGCATGTATTAGAGAAGGCCATGTCTTAAATCTTTCTTTTTTAATTACATGCGGGTACCAGGAGTTGAACTCAAGACCTTGTGCTTGCCAGGCAGGCACTTATGCCACTGAGCTATATCACTGGCTCCTTAATCTTATTTTTTGAGACAAGGTCTTTCTTTGTAATTCAGGCTGGCCTTGAACTCACTGTGTAGCCCCGGCTGGCCTCAAATTTACGGCAGTCCTCCTGTCTCAGCCTCCCAAGTGCTGGGATTACAGACAGGCACTACCGTGCCCAGCTTTTTCTTTTTATTCAGGTCTTAATCTTGGCTACAACCCAGAGTTATGTGTATTGGCAAGATACTTAAGCCTCTCAACTTCATTTTGCCACTTGGTAAAATGAAGCTAATACCCAGTTTCAGAAAGTTATTATAAGGGTTAAAATAAGGTACGGTTAATTATCTATCTTCAATACTAAAATAAAGTCATTTTCCCGCATGAGGTAAGCTTTGGGTTCCTAGTAATAGCTGGGAAAAGGTCAAGGAAAAATAAAATAGAATAGGATTAAAGTTGCTACAATGTCTAGCACTTTCTGTAACATTTTTCTCCTCCTCACCCTGGACTCAGGAGAAGGTGGGTTTAGGGAAGTAGGTCTGAAGAGCACTAGAGAATCTCCGTCCTTAGGAGAAGAGGGGGCAAACTGAACTAGGTATCTTCATCTTCATGCCAGCTGTTGTGTCTGGATGTCCCGCCAAAGCCTCTTGCAGGTCATTGGGGGGGGGGAGGCTTTTCGGAGGCAGCTGAATCTAGAGATTGGTTCATTGTCTAGTGCTGGGGTTGGGGGTGTGAGTGCTACACCTGCCCTAGGGTGGGCAGCCTGCATACAATATAGGGCAGGGAAAGAGGCTTGTTCCCCACCTTTTTGCTCTTGTCATTTTTGCTGCCTTCCGCCACCGTGAACTGTTGCCCCTCACCATGCCATCCTGCCTTGGAGCCAGCTGATTACGGACAGAAACCTCTACAAACTGTGAACTAAATAAACCTTTCCTTCCTTAACTTTGGGTGTTGGGTATTTTGTCCCAGCAGTGAGAGAAAAGTGACTGATACACCGGCCTTAAACACTGTCCAACAGAAGGAACCCAGTCATATCCCCTGTACTCCACCTTCCCACCCTCCATCTCCTTGTTACAAGGTAACAATAACAAGTCTTTGTTCATCTTTAGAAGTGCAGTAACTACATATAACAAAATAATGTGCAATTACTTTATGTGAAACCAACAACAGGAACTGTACAGCTAGCCAGGTAAGCTTCAGAGCTGCATCACTTCACCAGGATCATCCTTGGTTATTTCCACAGGGGTCTGAGCAGGGAGGAAAGAAAAGTATGTCAGGCCGGTCTACTGCTTGCTAGGGCATTGTAGGGCTGAGGATTGCTAGTCTTGCCAAAGGCTGGGGGCAGCTGTGTCCAATTTGTCTAACCTAAGGCCTCAGCAAGGGAAGCTCAGCAGTGTGGGAACTAAAAAGAAGCAGAGGAAAGAGATATATGCTACAAGTCTCTTTCCTTTTTACCAGTGAGTGTTTACTCAAGAAGAGTTCAGTGGGGCTTGCGGAAGTGGGCTGGTAGAGGAAATGGTTTGGAAAGCTACACATAAAAATGGCCATCAGCGTAACTGACTAAATCACCCAAGTCTGAAAGCTTTGACTGGGCCACAAATAGCCTTTTCTTTACCTCCAGCTGAAGAACTTAAATAATACTCTATACCTTATTTCAAATGAATGAAAGAGCTCATGAAAGTTGAGAACTCTCCCAATTCCAAGTAGACTGGGAATAATCAATAAAAGTAGGTAAGCTATAATAACATTTTTTAAATACAGAGAGGAGTATTTGTTTCTAAAATGACTGGATTTGGACTTCCATGCTTTAGTATGTGAACTAGGGGACTACACTTCAAAGTAAGAACAGAGAAAAAAGCTGAAAGAACACTCACGCCTCCGGGGGGATATTTATATCCCTTCCACATGGTTCCTGCAATGAGAAGCATCCATAAGACAACAATCATCTCGGGACTTCTTGCTCAGTTGCTGGCGTTTGTGGGGAAATGGTGGTTCCAGAGGGTGTGGTGGTCTATGCCCCGAGTCCTGGGAAATGGGCTGTCTTCATTCAAGACCAAGTGACGGGCGGCCCAGCATGGCAGCTCCTGGCTGAGGATCTTCGTGGTCTAGTGTAAACTAACATGACTCCATGGCCATTCTGGGGAACAGGGCTCAGATACCAATTATGACATCAGCCCCTGTGACACTGGGGACCCAGTCAGAGTGAGCAGCAATGGGATGGGGGGCAGGATGCCAGATGTGTTGGGGCTGAATAAACCTTAGCCAAAGGGCCCTGTTCTGTGGACACTATTTAGGATCTACCTGGCATCACATTCTTACTAACTCAGCAAATGCCAAAATGTTTAACTATTGGCTTTATGCAACCTGATACAAAAAAAACACTGCTATGCCAAAAACAATACCTTGGGTTTATTGGGAGAACTGCCTATGTATACCATGAACAGTTAACTTTATATGCTTGAGACTGTTCAAAGAAGAACAACTTGCATTTTGTGAAACAGAAATTACCCCATCATGCAGGGCAAACCTCATAACTTCCCTGAGAAGGGAAGGAAGATGCACTGTTAATTATGTTTATTTCACAGCCGGAGAAAGTGAAGTCTGGAATAGTTTGAGTGGTTTGATCAGGATCACAGCATGGCAGTGGCTCAGCCAAACAATCCCCACACTCATAGTGCTTTGGGCCAAAGCTGTCTCAGACATCCTGGGGCACATGGAGAAAAACGAGACGAACCTTCCTGGGCTGCTCTTAGCGTGCCTGGGACTGGGGCTTGCTAACACTACCTTTGTGAGGTTTGATGTGATTTGGTATGAAGTTTAGGTTGTACAACTGTAATTCTGATGTGTGAGGCTGGGTTACAAAGTGGCTGCTATCGTCGCAACATGTTAGCTCAAGTTTCTAAGTTTCCATTTTAAATAGATAAGTTTAAGTTTCTGTTTCCCCACATCAGGGTAAATTCCTGAAAATCATGTGATTTGGTCAGTGACCCAAGCCCGCGCGCGGGCTGCATTCCCGTGCCCGGGCTCCTTTGTTAGCCTTTCTCAAACTGATTGGTTGCCCGTTTGCTGAACTCCCCTGCCCATAGGTTCCCCTACGTAACCAATGAATGTACTAGGTACCCCTTAACTCTCTGCGATTGGCTTCTGTAAACCTTGCTTGCCTATCCCTCATTACCATGTCCAACCCTATAAAAACCCCTCGCTTCTGCCTTTCAGGGTTGCCTCGGCACATTCGCTGGTTGACCCTACGCCGGTGTAGCCCTTCAATAAACCCCGTGCCTTTTACATAAGAGCCTGTGTGGTTCTTGGAGCGTCTCCCTTCACAGACCCCTCTTCTACGGACTTTACACCTTTTGGAGAACCTTCTCAGAAAACATGCTCCTGTAATCAATATATTATTCAAACTATCAAGAGTTAATTTTCTCCAACAATGGGAACTGCTCTGGAGAAAAACAAACAGATTTGAATAAAATGGGGTGAGAAGCAGGAAGCCCAGCAGATGGTTTGCCAGCGGGGCGGCTGCCACTCCTGTGTCTTAGGCAGGTGGCCAGTGGAGTAAGCGTGAGAGACAGCGGACTGCTGCCTGTGTGGCGCGGGGTTGTGGTGTCACCAGTAAATGTCTGTTGACTTATTATTATTTTGCTTAGTGGTTAGTACTTCACTAAATACTAACTGTCAAGCTTTGCATTCAGAGCCAGTGAGATGGCTCAGCGGCATAAGCGCCTGCCTGGCAAGCGCAAGGGCCCGAGTTCGACTCCCGGAACCCACATATGAAAAAAGGGCCAGTGATATCGGTCAGTGGCACGGGCGCCTGCTGGAGCACGAGGTCCTGAGGTCGACCCCCGGTACCCACCAAAAAAGCTTTGCATTAAATGCCTTACATGAATTCCTAAATGTAATCTTCACAAATACAGTAAGACACAGTTTTTCCTAGGTACAGATGAAGAAACCCGTTCAGAGAAGTTAAATTTTCCCAAAGTCACGTGGCTCATAAGTTGTAAAGCCAGGACTTGAACTCAAGTTCATATTAACTCTAGTTTCACCATCTCCCAATATTGGTGTTAAAAATATTGGTCTAGTACGGTGTCTGTGAGGAGAAAATAATAAACAGGAAGTGTTCAAAAGGGATACCTATAAGACATAGTTATTAACAGACTTTCGAACATTGGCCTGCTGTCCTCCGCTGTCATCCTCAAGTCCTCTTTCCCGGGTATGCACTTCAAACCATTTCCCCTTCCACAGGTTAGTGTATTTTCCAGGAGAATAAAAGTTCTCCACTGAGACTCCAGGGTGCTACAGGGTCCTCTGGGAATGGCAACCCATGCACCTGGCCACCACTCACAGTGGCAGATCTTCCTCCAAAGCCCAGCTCCTCCGCCGCGCCTTGCTCTCCAGAACAGGACATCTCTGTTTCCACTTCAGAGTTGGAGGCTGAGAGAGAAAGGGAATTAAAGGTGGAGGTGGCTCTAGGTGAATGCCTCTGTGTGGTGACTGGAAGAGCTGCTCAAAGTCCCCCAGCCCCACAATTCTCCTTCCTACCAGCAACTCCTGAACTACTTGACTTGAAACCTAGAAGTCAGGCACCGTCTCCAGTGAGACCCCTTATAAATTCCATAATGTTTTTTTTTGTTTTTTTTTTTTAATCTTTTCGAGACAGGGTTTCACTATGCAGTTCAGGCTGATCTTGAACTCACTTTGTAGCTCAGGCTGGCCTCAAACTCGCAGCAATCCTTCTGCCTCAGCTTCCCGAGTGTTGGGATTTTAGACATGGGCCACCACGCCCAGCCCATAATATCTTGAAACATGTGAAGTTAACAAATCAAGAGAGGGGGGAAAAATATTTAAAAACTTAAAAGAAGGGTGTTCCTACAGGATGGGGAAGAGCCTGAGAAACCAACTCTGTTCCCATCCCATCCTGACTCCCAGTTAGTGGAGAGACCTCAGCTCTGTTTCCTATTCAGTGAGAAATCCCAGACAGGAGGGTGAGGCAGAGCTAGAACTGATGACTAGAGATTTACGCACAAGACGATTACTTACCATCACCTCTGGAAATGTGCCCATGTAACACGCAAGTCCAACAAAAAGCATCCAGCCAATCACAATCATGATCAAAAGTAAAACAATTTCTAAGACAATCTCACACTGAGAGACCGTTCACCAAGATCTTGGCGAAGGAGTGCGCTCATGAACCCTTCAGTTGACAGAAGTCTCACATGTCAGTTCCATTCCTTGGCTCCAAAGGATTGCAGCTCCCTGATGGAAAAGTTGGAGTCTAGAGGGACATTGTGACATCATTGGTCAGATGGTCCAGACTCACCGCGTGCCAGAGTTATCTCCGGTTCCGCATTGCTGAGCAGCAATGTACACAACTCTTTGTGTACATTATCTTTGTGCAACACTACGAGGCAAGGAGATTATTAACCCCATTTTGCCAATGAGAATACTGAGGCCCAGAGTCTGAGTGTCTTGCACGAGGGCACACAACAGATGCTTGAGATCAGGTCAAAACTTAGGCCCAGCTGACTATTACAAAGTTGCACTTTTAGAATTAGAGACAGGAGCCAGGTATGGTGGCGCACGCCTGTAATCCCAGCACTCGGGAGGCTGAGGCAGGCAGACTGCCTCAAGTTCAAAGCCAGCCTGGGCTACATAGTAAGTTCCAGCCCAGCCTGCACTACAAAGCGAGATTCTGTCTCAATAAACCAAAAAAATTAATTAATTGATTGATTAATTAGAGACAGGGATTTGGAAAGGTGTTGCTAGGTCTATGGCAGCTATGAACAAAACAAAGTTCTGAGGAAGCAATACGTCTGTTTCTGTCTCGTGACACCTCCCCTCCAATAGCTAAGGCTTTCTTACCACCAATTGTTACCCACGTTCTTGAGCACCTCTGGCCAGTTTCTCTTCATTGGTTCTCTTCACCATCAAAAAGCCACAGGTAACTCTGTCCTTTCCTCCAAAAAGCCTCCTAGGGCTGGGCATGGTATTGCATGCCTGGAATCCAAGGTACTTAGTGGGCTGAGGTGGAAGGATTACAAGTTTAAGGCCAGCATGGGTAACTTAGTGAGACCCTGTCTCAAATTAAAATAAAAGGGCTGGGATGTATGTAGCTCAGCGGCACAGCACTTGCCTAACATGCATGAGGCCCTGAGTTCAATGTGACTCCCTCCCTAATTGTCTTGTTCATTGATTTCCCTTTATGACCAAACTTCCTAAATAAGAGGTCCCCACTCAAAACCCTTCTTTCCAATCTACACCTGTTTTTCCATGCACTACATTCTAACTTCTAATCCCCACCCCACTACTCACATGGACTCTCAGAAGTCATAAAAGATTTTTTTTCCTTTTGTGAGTCTAACACTGTACATTGTTCCCTTTAACCTCCTGGCAGTGACTAGGTAGATTCTTCCTTCTGCCAGAGTTCTCCCCACAGACACGTCTATGTATATACTATTCTTCTATCCCTTTTATTTTTAGTATTTTTAATTATGAAAATAATAGCATTCATTGTAAAACAGGAAAACATCCAGGGATATAGAGAGAAAAAACACTTTCTCCCTCGATTTCCACCCCCTCGATGTAACCTATGTTACCAGCCTGGTGTGTATCCTTCTGCCAAAGACTTCTCCACGAACTGCAAACATCCTTCCACACAGGGATCAAGAAGGTTCTCCTCCACCGTGGTGGTATCGAAGGATATCATATTCTACCTGTTACCGTGCAGCTTGCTTTTCTCCTATAACAATACCTTGTAGAGGTCCCTCTGGGTGAATTGATTAAAAAATCCTACACGTTTCTTTTTCTGTTTGGCTTTTATTTTTTTTTTATTTATTTATGTGTGTGTGTGTGTGGGTACCGGGGATCGACCTCAGGACCTTGCACACCAGCAGGCGCCCGTGCCGCTGAGCGATATCACCGGCCCTTTTTTCGTATGTGGGTTCCGGGAGTCGAACTCGGGCCCTCGCGCTTGCCAGGCAGGTGCTTATGCCGCTGAGCCATCTCACCGGCCCTGTTTGGCTTTTAATAATAAGCTCTGTTGAGGTGTAATTTACATATAAAATTCTAATATGATCAATGTCTAATTTAAGTTCTCAAAAACTTGATGAGTTTTGAGAACTATATCAATCTTATAAATACCACCACCACCACCACAATCAGGGTGGAAAAAATTCGATCATCTCAAGAAGTTCCTTGTTCTCCTTGGCAGTTGGTCCTGTCCCCCTCAAACCATGGGCTCCAGGAAACCACTGATGCACTTTTGCATTTTCTAGACCTTCAAATAAATGGAATCACAAGCTTCTTTCATCAACATAATGCTCCATTGTATGGACATAACAGTTTATCAGCTTACCTGTCAAGTAACATTTATGTTGTTTCCAGTTTTAGGCTATTATGAACAAACATGTTATAAATATTTGTGCACAGTTCTTTTTCATATGAACATAATTTTTGATTTGTTTAGGGTAAATACGCAGGAGGGTGAATGCAATGATCATTCAGTAATTGCCTGTTTAAAATTTTTCTCTTTATCAATACTTTTCAGCAACTTTTTTTTCTGAGACCGGGTCTTGTTATGTATTTCAGGCTGGCCTGGACTCACTATGTAGCCCAGGCTGGACTCAAACTTGTGGTGATCCTCCTGCCTCAGCCTCCCGAGTACTGGGATTACACGAGGGCACCACCACAACCCGCAGTTTTCAGCAATTTGATTTTAACTTATCTTTGTATAATTTTCTGTATGTTTCTTTTACCTGGGTTTGATGAGTTCCTTGGACTGTGACTTTCTGGTTTTCCTCAAATTGAGAAAATGGTTAGCGATTATTTCAAATTTTTCTTCCCTTCCAAGATCTCCCTTCCATGTGTGTTAGACCAGTTGATATTGTCCCACAGCTTACTGATGTCCTATACATTTTTAAAATTCTTTTTTCTTTGTGTTTTATTTTGGACAGTTTCCATTGCCATGTCTTCAAGATCACTCATCTTCTGCCCACCCAGTGTCTAATCTTCTGTTAATGCCATGCAATGTTTTTCATCTGATGTATTTTTCATCTCTAGAAGCTCAATTTGTGTTTTTTATTATATGTTTCATATTTCTCCAAATCATGTTCATGTTTTCTTTACATGTCTGAACAAGTTATAAGATTTATAATAAACATTTTTTTCTTTTTTGGTTTTTTTGAGACAGGGTCTTGCTATGCAGTTCGGGCTGGCCTTGAACTCACTATGTAGCCCAGGCTGGCCTGGAACTTGCAGCGATCCTCCTGCCTCAGCCTCCCAAGTGCTGGGATTACAGGTGTGCCCATCACGCCCAGTTTACAATAAACATTTTAAGGACCTTGTTTGAAGATTCATCAGCTCGGTAATCCTGTATCCAGGTCTGTTTTGATGGTTTGTGTAAGTGCCTGGTAATTTTCTAATGGATGTTGAACATGATGAATTTTCTAGTTGTGGATTTTGTTGTGTTCCTTGTTGTAGTGTTGGATTTTGCTCTAAAATACAGTTACATTACTTGGGATCAGTCTGATCCTTCTGAGGCTTATTGTAGGCTTTGCTCTGGTGGCCAAGAACTGCCTTTACCATAGGGTTAACTACCACCAATATTGAGCTATGCTGCTTCTGAGCACTCTTTCTAATGCCTGTTGCCTTAGATCTTCTGATCTGTGGAATTTTCTACCACTCCCAGTGTTTTAGGGGCTCCAACAAGTGTTTGACCTATTACTTTTGGATGATTATTTTCCAAGCCTCCTGGACTTTTACCCCATGCATGTGAAGAGAGAACTCAGCCAGCTATTCACAAGGACCCTCATGGAGCTCTCCAGAGTTCTTTCTTTGTGGTGCTCCCTTTTCTCAATACTCCATTCTGAAAATTCTTGGCACTCTGGCCTCTGCTGTGCCCTTGTTTCTTTTTTTTTTTTGAGACAGGGTCTCCGCTATGTAGTTCAGACTGACCTTGAACTCACTATGTAGCCCAGGCTGGCCTCAAACATGGTAATCCTCCTGCCTCAGCCTCCTGAGTGCAGTACTGCAAGGAAGAATGCAACGTCCTTGGAGAAGAGTGAATATTACAGGATCTAACAGCACCAGTTTTAGCAGAGGAGGGTGGCCAGTTGGGGTAGAGTGGGGAGAGGCTTAAAAAGGCCAAGGCCTATACTATACACCTTCATCTTGTAATGAAATATCAATGGGCACAGACGTCCTAAATTATTACTATTATTATTACTAGCGATGCTGCAGATTGAATCCCAGGGCCTCATGCATGCTAGGCAAGTGCTCACAAAGATTCACCACAATATCATAGACAGGGAGAGGCAGTATAATGTATAAAGAATATGGTTTCTGACATCACCTCTCATAATTTCACCTGAGATTCTGGTTCCCATATCTGTAAAATGGAGCCAGTTATACTACATATCCTTTATTTTAAGGTCCACACTTTTTCACACATAAACTTTTTTGAAGTCGGTGTGCATGTTAAAGTCAGTATGCATATTTAATTTTGTAATCTTTTTACCCCTCACCCAAAAGCTATCACTAATACACCTTTATTTTTTGAGACAGGGTCTTACTACATAGCCCAGGCTGGTCTTGAACTACTATGGAGCACAGGCTGGTCTTGAACTCGTGGCAATCCTCCTGCTTTAGCCTTCTGAGTGCTGGGACTGCAGGTGTGTGCCTACACCTTTATTCCACAGGATCTCAGAAACCACAAAATAAGTAATACCACACTAACCCTCAGTTTCCTTATCAGTAAAATTGAGGTAACAATCCTAACCAGGTCATAAAGCTTTGTAAAGATTAAGATAAAGCACATAAAACTCTTTTTTTGAGGGGGGCGGTTTATGGGTTTTTTTTGAGACAGGGTCTCACTATGTCATGCAGGCTGGCCTTCAACTTGCTTATGTAGCCTATGCTGGCCTTGAACTCAAGGTGATAGCCTCAGCCTCCTGAGTGCTGGGATTACAGGCGTGTGCCACCATGCCTGACTAGCACATAAAACACTTAGTAAAGTACCTTCCACACATGAAATCAAACACATGTATGTACATACACAGATATGCAAAAGGTGTCCATGGTTACTACCTCAGAAGAGAACTGGTGGTTTGGTTTGAATGGAAGGCCTCTTCTGTAAAAGGCTCTTCTGTAAAAAATGGAAGAAACTTGTTCAGTCCTCACTGCTAAATTGCTCTTTTCTTTGATTAATAAATTTCTGGCAGGATCTGTTTGATCTTGGATCTCCTAGAAATCTTACTTGTCTCCAAGGTTTGTCAGATCTGGTTGAGGAGCACTTAATAGGCCTCTTACCTTCTCCTACACTGCCTCCTATCCTTCACCTCTCATCTTCCTCCTACACTGTCTCCTGGCTTCCACCCTCGCCCCAGTCTAAGCCCTGTACCACTGTCCCTTCACTGTCCAGCAGTCAGTTATTCTTCTGAAACACAATCAGAAGGGCTGGGAGGTAGCACAGTGGTAATGGGTAAGGCCCCGAGTTCCATTTCAACACCACAAAAATAAAAGAAAAATAAAAACCTCAATCAGATCATCACTCTTCTGTTCAAAACCTTCCAGTGACTTATCTTGCAGAGTAAAAGGTTGAGAAAGAAAAAAGCAAGCCCTGACATTGGGAGCTGGTCTGACACAGCTGGGCCTCGGTGTTGTTAGAAACTGGCCCCGCACTCATAGCTAAGCCAGGTTATCCTTCTGTTGGATATAAACAATCTCAAAGAACACCGACAGCAGACAGGGTCACTCAGACCATGAGAAAGTGGAACACAAGAGGGCCACTTCATAATTCTGTCTAAACAGAGATAAGAGCAAAGTCACTGGGCCAGGGATATAGCTCAGTGGCACAGCGCCTGCTTAGCAACTGCGAGGTCCTGAGTTTGATTCCCGGTACTAAAAAAAAAAAAAAAAAAAAAAAAGAACAAAGTCGCTGTGCAATGGACAAAATATCAAGTATCCGCCTCTTTCTGCTAATGCAAGTGACTGCTGCTTCTTTAACAGTTACAGCTTTAACCTCACTCACATATGTCCATCTTATAAGGTTCATTGACATATTGCAGTCACAGAAATGTGCCTGCTTTCTGAAGGCACAAAATCCAGAGTGAGGCCTTGTTTCCTTAAAGTCTCCCCCAAATTGCCCAAATGCTGAAGTAGCTTATTGAGATGTCCCAATGGTTCCCCATGGTGCTTGCTTTCTCATTACAAGGAGTAATAAACTCAATTGTTCTTTTTTTTTTTTTTTTTTTTTTTCCTTCTCTCCTTTCTGAAAGAGGGTCTCACTATGTAGGCCAGGCTGGCCTGGAACTTATTATGTAACCCAGGAGGGTTTTGAACTCACAATCCTCCTGCCTCAGCCTTCCCAGTGCTGGGATTATAGGCCTGTGCCACCATCCAGCTTCAAACTCTCTAAGTACAGGTGTACTCTGGTCTCTGGCTGGAAGGCACTCACAAACCAGGGTCCCTAAATTATTTACAAAGCTCCTCAGTGGTTCTCTGACTTTCTCACCTCAGAGTCACCCAGAAGGCTGGTTAAAATAGATTGCTAGGGGGTAGGGGTGTATCTCAGTGGTAGAGCACTAGCCTAGCATGCTTGAGGCCCTGAGTTCAAGGCCTAGTACCACAAAGACAGATTGCTGGGCCTAACTCCAGAATTATTTTGAGACAGGGTCTTGCTAAGTTGCCCAGGATGGGCTCAAACTTGTGATCCTCCTGCTTCAGCCTCCCTAAGTGCTGGGATTATAAGATTGTACCAACAGGCTTTGATTAAGAATCTGCATTTCTAACACATTTCAAGTCATCCTGAGGTTGTAAGTGTGGGAAGCACACTGGAAGGCTCACTTCTATAAACCTGTGTCTTTCTCTGACTTACTCCTATTTCTGCTTGCTCACTTCTTCATTGTGCTCCGGCCATCCAAGTCTCCTTGCTGTTTGAGCCTCCCTAAACATTTGCCTTAGAACTTTGCTTTAGTTGCTAATATTTTTTTTTTTTGTCTTTTTGAGACAGGGTCTCACTATGCAGTTCAGTCTGGACTCGAACTCGCAGCGATCCTCCTGCCTCCAGTTCAGTCTGGACTCGAACTCGCAGCGATCCTCCTGCCTCAGCCTCCTGAGCGCTGGGATTACAGGCATGTGCCACCACACCAGGCCTTTGCTTTCTAATTTTAATGCTTACACCACTTCTCAGTGAGACCTACCCTGGTCCCCTTATCCTACCTTTAAAAAAATTTACTCTCTGTAACACTTAATCACCTTCTACCACACTGTATAATTTGCTTATTATATTTAGTTTTGCTCTCCCTCTAGTAATAAAAGAAGGACCACCTTAGGACAGCAGGTATTTTTGTCTATTTTGTTCAATGCTGTGTCCTCAGCCTTAGAAAAACAGCTTGCAAATAACAGACGCTCAGAAAAAGTTTTCTGAATGAACGCTCCTTCCAGCTTCTCGCTTTCTTCCAGTTGAGCGCAGTATCCTTGCATTTGGCTCTTCCTATAAATACAACCACCTTCCTGCCTGACCAACCTCTTGATGATTCAGTAACCAGACTTGCGACGTTTTTGCCCAGTGCCCCAAGCCAGGGACACAGGGCAGGTAAACAATCTCACAAACCAAGCAGAACCAACAATGCCAGAAAACTACTGTGTCCTCCATCTCTCCATCTTTCTTCTCCAGCTGACTTTACCCACTAATCTCCTTTCTCTGGTTTGCAAACTTTTTCTGTTTTCCAACCCGGGCTTTTTCTCAGGTTCCCCCACCATGGGAGTGACGGCGACCTTCCTGGGGGTCCACTTCCACGCTGACCACCTCCACTACCGTCCTACGTCCGGGTTATGCGGCAAGGCTCCTCCTGACTCTCTTCCCTATTTTCTGAAAACTCACTTTCGAAATTCTACTACCTCGTCTTCCCCAAATCCAGCTAGGGTCTTGATCTTTTCAGATGCTCTGCTGAATGGAACATATCTTTCCAGAAGCTCGCGCGTTGCTTCTACTTCCTTCCCGGCTTCTACACTGGTCCTTCCTACTCCTCTCTTCACGGCTGTCTCCAAGTCTTCTCCAGCGAGCTGGGCCGCGCTCCTCCGGCCTCCAACGCGCTTCTGGCCGCGTTCCCGTCCCTGCCGGCTCGGGGTTCACGCGCGAGGCTCCTCTGCAGCTGCGGAGCCCGCGGAGCCCGCGGCGTCGACCCCAGCTGGAATCTCGCGGCTGGAATTCCGCGTGTGGGAAGGGGCGGGGCCCTGGCGCTCGGGAGTTCTGGTCCTCGGCGGCTTCCGTCCTGGAGCGCGCCCGGAAGACGGTGCGCGGTTTGGGGTCCTGCAATCTGGCTCCGGGACCTGGCTGAAGATGGAGTTTGACTGCGAGGGTGTGAGACGGCTTCTTGGCAAGGTGCGAACCGCCCGCCGGGCCAGCTGGGGTCCCGGGGTCCGTGGGGTCTCTTCTTCTAGTCGGGCTGCCGTCCTCGCGTTTCTCTCGCTGCTGAGCAGCGGCCCTGGCAGGCGCGGGGGTCGAAGGCCACCGTCCCCCCGGGGCTGTCGTGGCGCCCGGTTCCCAGCACCCGCTCGCGCCAGCCCTTCTTACGCCCCTTTCGTATCTGGCCTCACGCAGCTCCGGACCCTTGCTGTCCCTGCGACCACGCCTTTCTCTCCGTTGAAATGACCTGGTCTTGGCCCTCGTCCTTGTGAGCCCAGACTCTTTGTCAGTTCCGGGGACATTGAGTCACTAGCTCGGTAATATTTGCTTTCAGAAATACCGATTATCACATCGTGGAGTGATTATTTGCAGACCTTCCTCCTGCCCTGAGCTCTTTTGAAGGCAGAGACTGTGATTTTATCTTTGCATTTCTTTTCGCTGCCGCTGTGTCTGGCAATAACGTAGGCGCTAAATAAGTGGATGAAAGACCTGAGTAGAGTTGGGAGTGAGGAACTCTTGGTGTTGGAAGGTGGAAGAATGGGAGGGCTGACCCAGAAACCTGACCTGTATTTCTGGGCCGTGACCAGCGTGTGTTTCTAGATCAGAAGATTGAAGACTCTTTTGACCTCTTAGTGCAGGCTCTTCGATTCCCTACCAGTGAGCAGTGTGAGGAAATCCTCTTTTCACGAGTTTCCTCAAGTTTATCTTAATGCTCTATGCAGAAACCATACATTTGTGTTATTTTTGTTAGACTTGCCTGTGTTTCCCAGTGCGGGGACAGTTTGCATCTATGGGAAGTTTTGAAGCCCAAGATTGAAATTGTTTGTGTAATTGATTTGAATGATTTTATCTACCGTGACAGGTGTAGGTCTTGTAGAAAGAGAGTAATATCATGCTTAATAGTACTACATTTTCTTACTTCAGAGAACATGATATTTAAAGAGGCAGTCTGTCAAGTTTTAATGTGGGGGACATGGTGAATTGTCCAATGGGAAGAACTGTTAAAGTTTTGGTGGAACTGGAATGAAAAGAAAAAGAGAGAAGAAAGAATGGTTTTCTCAGTGGAGGTTAGGGGGTGAAAGTAGACTAATAGAGGAATTTTGGAATTATTATTAGTGCATAGCATACAGTCTAGCTCATAGTTGTTTGTCCTTTGGTGCTGGAATTGAACCCGGGGCCTTCTAAGCACATGCTCTACCATTGAGCTTTACCTCCTGCAGGTGCTTAATAAGTATTGTATAAATTAATTAAGGAAACCTAATAGAAACGAGTCAGTCTAGCAATTATTTCTGAGGTTTCTTAGCTCCTACACTAAGCAAATAATATAATAACTTAGTATCTAGAAATAATTTTAGTGCAGAAAAATCTATGAAGTGGACAGTAGTGAACCAAAGAACTGTGTGAAGAAGTTGAAAAATCTTACTGAACACAAATAAAGGAAAACCTAAATGGATACCCTAGCTTCATGTGAAAGTGTCATTTCTTTCCAAATTGATCTATAGAGTCAATACAATTCTAGTCAAAATTCTAACCAGTTATTCTGGCAACTTTTCAAACTGATTCTACAATTCATTGGAAGGAGAGACAACCCAGAATAATCTTGACATTCTTGCAGAAGAATTGGTATGGAGATTTGCTATAGTAACTAATTACTTTCTAATAATTTTACTATAGTAACTAAGATTTAGGGTTTTAGTCAGGATTGGTGGTACATACCTGTAATCTCAACTACTCAGTAGGGTGAGGCAGGAGGACGGCAAATTCAGGGCTAGCTTGGGCAATTTAGCTAGCCCCCACCTTAAAATTAAAAAGGAAAAGGTCTGGGGATATAGCTCGGTGGTAGAGTGCCCCTGGGTTCAATCCCCAGTACTGTACTGAAAAAAATATATAGTGTCTTAAATCTATACATAGTATAGGACTGACAGGTGTGATGTTGCTGGAAAGATTCTAGGTCTGTGCTATCCAGTTTGGTAGGTATTTCAGTGCTACATCCCAGCCTTTTAAAAAAAAAATTATTCATTCACTTATTTGGAATAAACCCTCATGTATGCTGTGCAGCCATTCTACCACTGAGCTATATCCCCATTCCCTTTCTGTTTGTGAAAAAGAAATACTTTTGAGTCATGGTCTTGGTAAGTTGTGCAGGCAGGCCTCCAATTTGTAATCCTTTTGCCTCAGCCTCCCTAGTAGCTGGGATTACAGGCGTGCACCACCAAGCCTGGTTTAAAATTTAAGTTTCCTAGTTGTGCCTGGCTCTCCCTCTTCCTCTCTCTCTTTTTATTTAATTCTCATCACAAGTCCAGGGAGTAAGTATTATTTCTCTTGGAGTTTAGAAAATAAGTTCAAAGAAATGAAATGGTTTTGCCCACAAGGCAATCAAGGTGGTGTTTCTGAGAGAACATAGGAGAGAAGAAGCAGCATCTTAATCTGGCAGCAAACACTGGCATTCTTTTGTTTCCCTTCCAAACCCAGGATGGGGGACCAGGAGGGTGGGTGGGGAAAGTCAAGGTATCTCCAGTGAATGAGACATTGAGAAAAGAGAATTGGACCTTGAATAGTGGTGAGAAAGGTCACCATCCTGCCCTGGATCTTAAACCTGCTAGAGATATTTGGATACCTTCAGGCAATTTGATTTAGTGATTAAAGGCCCAGGTTCCTAGTTTGAGATCTGGCTTCTCTACTTGCTTTCTGACTCAGCAAATTACTTTGATTCTCTAGCATTTATTTTCTTCTGTAAAATAGAACATTTGTAAATCCTACCTTCCACTTAGGAGCATGGTGTAGCCCTTGGAGCATAAGACTAATTTTATCATCAAGGTGTAGAATATTTCTATTGATGAATTATTAATTTTAATTTTATGAGTTTTATTATATTAAACAATGAGAACCTAACAGGAAAAAAATCACAAAAATAAAGTGCTGAGTTTTTTTTTTTAAAGAGAAAAAAAAAAAAGAACAAAATTTCGAAACAATATAATAGGAGGGAGGGGCTGGTGAGATGGCTCAGCGGTGTAAGAACCTGCCTGGCAAGCGTGAGGTCCTGAGTTCGACTCCAGGTACCCACATACAAAAAAAGGGCCAGTGATATCGCTCAGCAGCAGGGGCGCCTGCTGGTGTGCGAGGTCCTGAGGTTGATCCCTGGTATCCAAAAAAAAAATAATAGGAGGGTAACAATGGTTAATACATTCCATATTGTTATCTTTAAATTAGTTACTCAGGGTACAAGTTATCAGCGTTCAATTGTCTAAACAATATTTTTCCTTTTGAACAGTTTCTTCTTGTTTTACCATGTCTATTGTAGATTTCGGATCTTATTTACTCTTTCAGTTTCTCACACTAGGGATGATATGGCTAAAGTGACTCTATTTCCTTTTAAGCAACAGTTTGTCTCCAGTTTGTCTCCGCTTACCCCATAGATAAACTCACTCCTCAGACTCCTTCCCCGTTAGCCATAAAACCATAAAAGGAGAGACAAATGGTTTTAGCACAGGCTGGTACGCCTTACCCCCTTTCCCTGTGTTAATTAACCTGATGTTTGAGAAGGGCCTTTGAAATTCCAAAGAAATGATGTGGTAAAGAATGTGGTCTCTATGGCAACCAAGAAATTTTGTAACCCCCACCCCAAATGTGTATAAAAGGAGCTAAAACAAAAGCTCGGGGTCAGCAGATTGGGCTTCTGCTGTCCAGGCCGGCTTCTTTTAATGAAAGAACTCACTTATCTCTAGATTCTCGTCTTCCTGTGAGTGAATCTTGTGATTTTGCCGTAACAGGGAGACAATACGATGTTTACACATGTGCGTCTGGTTTATTTCACTTGAGTATTTTCTCGAGTTGCATCCATTTACCTATAAAAGTTTCCAGTTTATCTTTCTTTATGGCTGAGGAGTACTGAGATTTTAATATTTATCGTTTATAAAAAAGCATCAGGGCCGGTGAGATGGCTCAGCGGCTTAAGCGCCTGCCTTGCAAGCGCGAAGGCCCGAGTTCGACTCCCGGAACCCACATACGAAAAAGGGGCCGGTGATATCGCTCAGCGGCACGGGTGCCTGTTGGCGCGCGAGGTCCTGAGGTCGTCCCCCCGGTACCAAAAAAAAAAAAAAAAAAAAAAAAAAAAGCATCAAAATTTTCAACATCAGCTGGTTTTTGGTGCACAAAGTCTGAAAAAGAACATCAGAAATAAGTTCCTCTATGAACTAAAATGAAAATACCAATAGCACTCTGCAAAAAAAAAACCTTTACTTCAATTATCACACTTAAGACAGTCTGTACACGTGACAAAGGTGTGTTCTGTACACACATCGCTTACAATGACAGCACACGTTTTTTGCTTTCCTGGCCTTTTGTAGGACATATTTGACATGTCAGTGGTCTTGCTGTTTTGTCACGAGGTTCTTATTATATTATACGGTGTGTAGTTAACAGGAACATAAAATATCAATGAAATAAATTATTAAATTCTTAATATGTATGGTGCGTTTAGACATCAGTATTCTCACATCAGCTGTGTACTTGCTTACAAAACCTATAAGATCACATCAGAAATAAACTCCTATGTGGACTATAATAAAAATACCAATAGAACTCTACCACAAAAATAAGCTTTGCTGCAACCGTCACACCCAAGGCAGTCTTCACACATGACAACTGCATGTTCCATGTACATGTCTCGCTTACAGTGACAGCACGTGTGTTTAGCATTCCTTTCCTATGTGGCAGTCTTGTCACCTCTCTTCTCTTCCTGTTTTGTCATGAGCTTCCTACTATATTGTACAGTGTGCACTTAGGGAAATAAGTTGTCAATAAAATGCAATATCAAATATGTAATGAATGCTTAGAAGAGACATCAGCATTTTCACATCACATCAGGTGTTTACTTGCTTACAAAACCTAAAAGATGACATCAGAAATAAGAACCTGTGTGAACTACAGTGTAAACACAAACAAAAGTCCACCACAGAAACAAGCTTTGCTTCAACTGTCGCAGCCAAGGCCGTCTTCACACGACAACTGCATGTTCCATGCACAAGTATCACGTACACTGATAGCATGTATATTTTGTTTTCCTGTACTTTTTAGTATGGTACAATTGACATCTATTTTGTTTTCCTGTTGTTGTAGTAGGTCTTTGTGATACTGTGCCTGCCTGTTTTCCTGTCAGCTTACCAGTGTGCTCCATAATTTTTTTGCATAGTTCTCTGGGCAGAAACATTTTATTTTTCCTCTGCTGTAAATGATCTCTTAGGAGCTCCAGTCCCAATCCTCTAAGAAAATTTCTCCGTGATATTTTGCACCTGTTATTTTCTTTGTAAACCATCAAACTATTTATGCCACACATGTTAAGGATCGAGTAAATCACAACCATTGGCCAGTGCTTTGTGTTTCAAGTGACATCATAGTTGCTGCATAACTCATCAACAACATCTACTCCACATTCAGTTTTGTTGTTGAAAATTTCCATCTCAGGCTTCTGTCTTGTTGAGGTTTCTCTTTCAGTATTTCCATCATGGTGAAATGCTGACAGCAGCAGTACCAGTTTGCTTTTCTTTGCCATATATGAGGCCAATGTTATATCTTTCTGAAATCCAAAGATTTTACTATACAATTCTCTGTTTTGAAATTGCAACATTTCATTTGCAATTTCTGCTTTGTTCCTGTGTACAGTTCCTGCCCTGGTCAACTTGTGCTTTGTTAGCAAATGTAACATCAGTTGGAAATTGGTAAACCAATTGTCAAATGTCACATTCTGATTAGTTGAGAGATGGGAGCACCAAGTCTGTTCATGACATCATTTGGTTTGTTACTATACAAATAAGGACTCGATGGCCGAGTTCCAGGATAAATGTCTAAGTTGAAAGCATAGTAAGTCTTCGCATCTATAAGGGCATACATCTTTATGCTGTATTTTTTTTTAATTTTTATTTTAAAGAGAAAAGAACAAAATTTCAAAACAACATAATAGGAGGGTAACAATGGTCAATACATGGCAAGTTGTTATCTTTAAATTAGTTACTCAGAGTACAAGATACTGGCATTCAATTGTCCAAACAATATTAGCACAAACCTTTCTTTTCAATGAAGAGAAACTAGTAGTGTATCTATCTTAGCTATCTTTTATATATGTATATATATATATATATTTTTTTTTTTTTTGCTCTTCCCTTCTTTTCTCCATTCCCCCATCCCAGTTTCTCTTTCCTTTTGAACAGTTTCTTCCCATTTTACAATATCTATTGTACATTTTGGATCTTATTTACTCTTTCAGCTTCTCACACTGGGGAGACAATACGATGTTTACACATGTGTGTCTGGTTTGTTTCACTTATGAGTACGGTCTCAAGGTCCATCCATTTAGCTATATATGATTCAAGTTTATCCTTCTTTTTGGCTCCATTGTATAAAAAGACCGCATCTTTTTTATCCATTCCTTGGTTGATGGGCATTTGGGTTGTTTCCAAGATCTAGCTATTACAAATTATTTATGCTGTATTTTGACCCATTGCTTTTCCATAAGTCTTTTACATTCCTGAGATCACCATGAGAAATCTGTACTGAGTACAGCAAACCTATGAATGCTTTCAGTTCAGCTAGTGAGGTGTCATAATAACTACGTTTTAGAATATGGCTGTTGGTGCATACAGAATGTTTTACTTGCATTTCAGCCTTTGTGTATTCCACAGCATCTTGTAGCATTACACTTTCCAACACTGAAGGGCAGTGCTGACATTCTGTCCCATACGTTTCATCCCTGCCAAGAGCTTCTCTATATTATGGGACTTAGTTTTAACATTGCATCATTCCATTTGGTTGTGTGGCCATTTCACAACATTTCAAGTAGTCAAATATGTACTCACATTGCTCTTTTCCTCCTCATCCAAGTCAAGGAGGTCTGCATTCCCTGTGTCTGTATCAGTTGATTCTTGCTCCATTTCACTGTCACAGGAACTTTGGCTCACATCAGCATCAGCATCATCATCATCACCATACACCCACACCACTCTTCTGTCATGAAAGCATGTTTTTTTTTTTTTTTTGTGGGTACCGGGGATCGCCCTCAGGACCTCGCACACCAGCAGGTGCCTGTGCCGCTGAGCGATATCACCGGCCCCTTTTTCGTATGTGGGTTCCGGGAGTCGAACTCGGGCCCTCGCACTTGCAAAGCAGGCGCTTAAGCCGCTGAGCCATCTCACCAGCCCCATGAAAGCATGTTTTTTACCGTAATGATCATCTTCATCATCCATGCATGAGTAATCTAATGATTCACTTTTGATCTCCAAAACTTGCAAATCTGCTTTTTCGTGTACCATTGTACTGAACTGGGCTACTTCTACCAGAAAAATCAAAAGGAAAATTTTTAACAAATCCTGGGGTGGTGCGGGTCTGTTGGACCCTCTGTGAAGCCTGGGTAAGCATATGTAAAGCCAGTTAGACAGAGCGTGAAGGCGGGTCCAGGTTCCGTTTAGCCACTTTTGGAGACCTGCACACTCCTTGCCATTCATCATACCAAGTGGGTAAACACATGGATTGCTTCATGTATCTCTCAGGGAAAGGTACTGGGATGCACAGCGTATTACACTAAAGTGCACATTTACAGTAGAAAAGTAAAGGATGGGCCCGCTGAACTTATGTTCTAATTCAAAGATTAAATCAAATGCTTTGCATGTGTGTAAAGCTCTAAGGCCTGCCACTTGGCAAATGTGAAAGTGTTAATTGTAATGGTTGTGTTGCTTATAGCTTTATTTTTATTCTGTGTTCATTTTTCTCTTTTCAGTACAAGTTCAGGGATCTAACTGTGGAAGAACTAAAGAATGTAAATATGGTTTTCCCACATTTCAGATATTCCATGGATACCTATGGTAAGAATAATATTCTCTAGTTTTGTTGCATTATTTCAACTATAATAAATTTAGTGCTAGAGAACTACAAAATCATAATTTCTCATTTATTATTTGCTGAGTTTTAGCTACCTATGACTTACGGTTTCTGAAGAAATTTAAGTTGGTATAGTACACTGTATTTTCTGATAATTTTTTATTGCCACTGTAACAAATTACCACAAACTTGGTGGGTTTAAAAAATGCAGATTTATAACCACTGTTACCCTCCTATTATGTTGTTTTGAAAATTTGTTCTTTTTTGATTGTTTTGTTTTTTCTTCTCTTTAAAAAAAAAAACGCAGATTTACTCTGTTCCATTTCTGTAGGCTAGAAGTCCAACACAAGTTTCTGTAGCTTGGGGACTTGGGCTAAAATCAAGGTATTAGCAGGTCATTGTTCCTTCCTGGCAGCTCTAGGGGAGAATGTTTTTCCTCCGCTTCCTTTTTTTTTTTTTTTTTTTCTTTTTTTGAGACAGGGTCTCACTGCATAGTTTAGGCTGGCCTTGAACTCACTGGGTAGCCCAGGCTGGCCTCGAACTTGCAGTGATCCTCCTGCCTCAGCCTCCAGAGTGCTGGGATTACCTAGTTCTCCTCCTCTTTCTTAGCTTTTAGTAGTCACCATTATTCCTTAGCTCTTGGTCTCGTTTTTCTTCAAAGCTAGTAGTATTGCATGTAATATGTATAGCAGTAATGATTCTGTAGTCAGATCTCCCTCCAATTACAGCTAGGAAAATTTCTCTGCTTTTAAGGCCCAATGTGATTAGGTTAGAGCAACCCTACTAATACAGGATAATTTTCCAATCCTGGGGTCTTTATTTCAATCACATCTATATAATCCCTTTGCCAGTTAAGCTAACATATTCATAGTTTCCAAGGATTAGGCTATGGACATCTTAGAAGGCCTTTATTCTCTTACCACCTATATGACTGGTTCTAAATTATTAAAAACAAAGTTTTGGTTATCTTGTTTCCTTAGCAGAGATGATCACGTTATTTAAGAAAGATTTTACCTTACTATCTTTCAAAAATTTTTTACCTCAAGCTACTATCAGAAGAATATTTTATATCATGATCCTGTATATATACAACTAAAATACTCTGTTCGCTTGTGTCTTCTCTTCTATCCCCTTTAAGAACAAATGCTGGGCTGAGGGTTTTATTCAGTGGTAGAATACTGGCCCAGCATGTTTGAGGCTCTGGGTTCAATCTCCAGCACTGTTAAACAAATAAAAATGATTGTTTAGACTCACTGAATTGATTTTAGACTCCACAGATTAGTCGAGCTGGGTCAGTGGCCCATGGATGTAATCCTAGCATTTAGGAGGCTGAGGCAGGAGGATCAGAACAAGTTGGAGGCCAGCTGGGATTACATAGTAAAACCCTATTGAGAAAAAAAATTTAAATTCACAAATCAGTAAAATGTAATTTTGAAAACTTTTTTTTTTTTTTTTTGTGGGTACCGGGGGTCAACCTCAGGACCTCGTGCACCGGCAGGCGCCCGTGCCGCTGAGTGATATCACCAGCCCTTCTTTTGTATGTGGGTTCCAGGAGTCGAACTTGGGCCCTTGTGCTTGCCAGGCAGGCGTTTACACCGCTGAGCCATCTCACCGGCCCCCTGAAAACTTTTTTAAAATTTGAATTATTTGTGGTAAGAAAATATACTATTCAGATTTACATGTTAGATACCCTGAGGCATTTTTTTTGTTTTGTTTTTTTTGGGTTTTTTTTTTTTTAGTTTTTTAATACAGGGTTTTGCTATATAGTCCAGGCTGGTCTTGAACTCACCGTGTAGCCCAGGTTGGCCTCAAACTCACAGCAGTCCTCCTGCCTCAGCCTCCCAAGTGCTGGTATTACCGGTGTGTGCCACTTCACCTGGCTCCTGAGGTACTGCTTCGGAATGGCTAATTGCATATGTGGGAGAAATTATTAGATTCTGATTCATCTGCAACTGCTCCCTCTTTTTTTTTTTTTTTTTTTTTCCCCCAGTGCTGGGAATCAAAACCAGGGTCTCAACCATGGTGGGCAAGTGCTCTATAACTGCCCTAAACCCCTAACTCTTGTCCCTTTTGATATTTTTGGTGCTACAAAAATACCTGGAATGAGGAATATAATAACTGCTCTTTACTATATGTCAGATATGCTCCCAAATGTTTTATCTACATTAACTTACATTTTTTTTAACGATCAAAGCTGTTAGGTGTTATCATCTTCATTTTGTAGATAAACTGAGGCTCCAAGAGTTTAAATAACTTGCTTAAGATTATACAGCCAGTAAGAGATGGAGTTGGGTTTGTACCCATGTCTGTCTTGCTCTCTTCCTGGGTGTTGCTTACTCGCATACAGTGTCTTTCTTCATTATACAGATGTGATGCTTTATCTTACCAATTAATTCTTTCTCTAATTTCCCCCATGTAGAGAAAGCTTTGGTGCTGTTAAACTTTTGAACTACAGGATTCATGTCATCAGTGTACATTCTATTACTAGAGAAAGTGATTGTCATGCATCACAGTCACTTCTTTTTTTTTTTTTATGTGGGTACTGGGAGTCGACCTCAGGACCTCGCGCTTGCCAGCAAGAGCTTGTGCCGCTGAGCGATATCACCGGCCCTTTTTTTCCTTTTTATGTGGGTTTCGGGAGTCAAACTCAGGGCCTCGCACTTGCTGGGCAGGCGCTTATGCCACTGAGCCATCTCACCGGCTCCACAGTCACTTCTGTTTTGGCTTTTTTTTTTTTTTTGAACCCAAGGCTTTGTACACGCTAAACATGCACTCTACCACTGAGTCACATCCTGAGCCCTTGTTTTGTTTTTTTTTAACAATTTGATTAGGAAGTGAACGTTCCACTTGTAGATCCTCTAATACATTTCTAGGTTATTCTCTGTCCCTGAGTAATAAGCCCTATTCCATTCCTCTTTCCATTTTAATTTGTGGCCAGGAGTAGTCAGCGGGGGACTGCTTCACCCAGTCAGTGGGTGAAGACCCATTGTTCCTTTCACTTCTGTAGTTCAGGATAAGTATCTGTCCTCATTTACACTTTTGGTCTTGGGTTTTCTATGTCCGCCTATGCCATAGTCTGAATGTTTGGGTCCCCACACTGAAGTCCCAGTCCACAAGGTGATGGCATTAGGAGGCGGAGCCTTTGGGAGGCTCTTTGGTAGAGGCCTCATGAGTGCGACTGTTACCCTTATAAAAATGGCCTGAGACTCTTGTCCTCATACTGTGTGACCAAGCGGCAAAAGAATCAGGATATGCGCCTTCCCTGGACACTGACCTGCCAGTGCCTTGACCTTGGATTTCCTAGTCTGTAAGAAATAAATTTCTGTTGTTTAGACAAGTAAGCATGCGAGTCTATGGTATTTTGTTATAGCAGCCTAAAGACTAAGACAGCCTGGTTTCCCTCTTTTCCCTTTTGAAATGGGTCATTGAAATCTGTCTAGAAATTTTTTCTTCCTCGTAGTTACTGAGATATTGAAAGGACTGCATTTCAATGCAGTTTTTTTTTTTTTTTTTTTTAATCAGTGGTATTATCTCTTTGTCTTCAGCCTGAGATTAGGACATTTATTTTTATCCAGAGCATCCCACTTACTGATGGGAAAGTTGAAATTTCAGGGATGTAAATTTTGTTTTGTTTTGTTTTGTTTTGGTACCGGGAATCAAACTCCAGACTTTGTGCTTGCCAGGCAGTCACTTGTGCCACTGAGCTATATCACTGCCCCTAGGGATGTAAATGTTGAAAAAAGGTGAAACCAAAGAAGATAACTATTAATCTTTCTAAAAGGTTGCTTGCTTTATGTATGTATATATGTATTTAGGCTTTTTTTTTTTTTTTTTTTTTTTTTTGTGGGTACCGGGGGGTCGACCTCAGGACCTCGCGCGCCAGCAGGCGCCCGTGCCGCTGAGCGATATCACCGGCCCCTTTTTCGTATGTGGGTTCCGGGAGTCGAACTCGGGCCCTCGCGCTTGCCGGGCAGGCGCTTAAGCCGCTGAGCCATCTCACCGGCCCTGTATTTAGGCTTTTTGAGACAGGGTCTCCCTAGGTAGTTCAGGTTGGCCTTGAACTCACTGTGTAGCCCGGGCTGACCTCGAACTCACTGCAGTCCTCCTGCCTCAGCCTCCTGAGTGCTGGGATTATAGGCATGCGCCACCATGCCCAGCTTAAAAGTTTGCTTTAAAAAGCTAACATTTTTCTTCTGATTAGAAAAGTGATTATAATACTGATTTGTTATGTGTAACAATTATTTAATATCATCATCACATTTTATAAGACTTTACTTCTTAAGGGTTTTCACATCTTGTTTGATCCCTATGATAACCGTGTGAAGTAGTTTTATTTTGTAGATTATGAAATTGAAGAGGTGGGTTGGAAGAACCAACATAGTGAAAATGGCCATACTTCCAAAATTGTTATACAGATTTAATGCAATTCCGATCAAAATTCCAACAACATATCTCACAGAATTAGAGAAAACAATCCTAAAATTCATCTGGAACCAGAAGAGACCTAGAATAGCAAAGGCAATTCTGGGCAACAAAAGCAAGGCAGGGGGCATCACAATCCCTGATTTGAAATTATACTATAAAGCCACTGTGATAAAAACAGTGTGGTATTGGCAAAAAAAACAGACCTGAAGATCAGTGGAACAGATTAGAAGATGCAGAAACAACTCCAGACATACTAAGCCACCTTATCTTTGACAAAGGTGCCAAACACATTCACTGGAAAAAAGATAGCCTCATTAATAAATAGTGCTGGAAAAATTGGCTCTACACATGCCGAAGGTTAAAATTAGACCCATATCTTCCACCGTGCACTAAACTAAATTCAAAATGGATCAAAGATCTAAATATTAAAACAGAAACATTAAATCTCCTGGAAAATAGAATAGGTAAAACTCTTGAAGGGTTTCTTCCCAGAAGAATTAAAAACATCGTACCACAGCGATATATGTGCACCCATGTTTATAGCAACACAATTTGTAATAGCTAGATCGTGGAAACAACCCAAATGCCCATTAACCGAGGAATGGATAAAAAAGATGTGGTATTTTTATACAATGGAGTATACTCAGCCATAAAGAAAGATAAACTGGAAATTTTTATAGGTAAATGGATGCAACTCGAGAAAATATTCACAAGCGAAATAAACCGGATGCACATTTGTAAACATCGTATTGTCTCCCTAGTATGAAAATGCAATTTCACTGTGACTATTCCATTCCTTAGTCTTCTATTTTTACCTAGCTTTTACATGGCTTAATCTTATACTGAGTAATGTTTTTCTCCAAAAGGTATTCGTACATTCTCTAATGCTTGAGTTTGTTAATACATGAGAATGTTTACTTGTTGTCTTTAAAAAAAAAAAAAAAGGTCCACAAATAAAAGTTTTACTGCAAAAAAAAAAAAAAAAAAAAAAAACTGAAGAGAGATTAAAGTAACCAAAACATACGTATGAGAGGGAAAGTGGGTCTAAAACTTGAAATTTCAGTATCGAAGTTATGTGTTCATTCAGCTAGTCTCACAGCTTTCTAAGTAAACAAAATCTAGTAATTTCCCCTTGTTGATACATGTACTGATCCTGGGATGTAGAGATTGTGGAGTATGTGTGTATGCGCATATGTTATGTGTGTATACACATGCGTGTACACACTTTAATACAGTTCTACTCCTGATTGCATTTTTTTGGATTTTTTTTCCTTCCAGTTTTTAAAGATAGTTCCCAGAAAGACCTGCTGAATTTTACTGGCACTATTCCTGTGATGTATCAGGGTAAGTATGGAAGTTGAGAAAATATGGGAGTTTTCTAAAAGAGCAAATCATTAATAAGAATTTAGATTTATTTGTGTTATAATATTATCAAAGTATTACCTTACTGGATCTGGTGGGGTTCTGTCCCATTCGAGGAAGGCCTAAACAAATGCCAGAAAGTTCAGTTTGCCCGGCGTAGTGGCACATTCCCATAATCCCAGCTCCTTGGGAGGCTGAGGTAGTAGGATTGAGAGTTTGATGGCAGCCTGGGAAACAGTGAGATTCTGTCTCAAAAGAAAATATAAAAATGTCTGGGGGTGTAGTCCAGCGGTAGAGTACTCCTGGGTTCGATCCCTAGTACTGACAGAAAGTAAGTTCGATACTATGTGCCCACTACTCTTGTAGGCCCTGGGGTGCAAAGCAAGACAGATACAGACTGGGTTTTGGGAACATTATCTCTGTTTTCCCTAACGGTGCAGGAGCCCCATCTTTTTCTCTATCACATCTATTTTCCCCCTCCCTTTCCTTTTATCACATGTAGCATTATTCCCATTCCATATGTGAAACTGAACCTTAGCCTGGTCAAATGATATACCTGAGCCCACCCAGCTGGTGTTAGGCTGAAACTCCAAACTCCAAAAATTTGAAACACAAGGGTGTTTCTAGGACAACCTGCCAGTTTAAAATAGGATTGGCCTAAAAAGAAGGGGAAAGAAGTCCCCTATTCTTAACTCTTGCCATTTGTCCAGTCCTACTTAATCCTGTGTTCAAAAATGACTAACCCTTTGGTATTACAGAAGATTGAGCCAGACAGGGTGGCGCATGCCTGTAATCCCAGCACTTCGCAGGAGGCTTGATGCAAGTTCAAAGCCAGTCCAGGCTACATAGTGAGACCCAGTCTGAAGAAAGAGAAGATGGCTTATATAGTATGATTTGAAAAACACCAGTAAAGTTTTGGTTCTAAAGTATTTTTCTGAAGTATTTTAACTCCACCATTAAAAATTCATTCTTCCCGCCAAGTATGGTAGTGCACACCTGCCAAGTGGAAGGCTGAGACAGAAGGATTGTAAAGAGGCAGTTGAGTGACTTAGTAAGAACTCTGTCTCAAAATAAAAAAATAAAAAGGGCTGAGGATATACTAGTGCAGAGGCACTAGGTTCAATCCCCAGTACTACAATCCATCAATCAAAGCAAATAATCATAGGAAGGATAACATCCAAAATCACTGGGCCGGTGAGATAGCTCAGCGGCACGGGCACCTGCTGGCGCGTGAGGTCCTGAGTTCGACCCCTGGTACCCACAAAAAAAAAAAAAATCACTAATGTATAGCACTACACTTATTAGAAATTCTCAGGAAATATCTGTTGAATGATTGAGTTTATTCAGTTACTCACTGAAGGGCTTAGGAATAAATGAGCTTCCTGGGTATTTCAAAGAGGATGTGTACTGCGGAGAAGGCTGAGAAGGATCTGGAAACCAAATAGGGAGAGAACTCTAGAGCCTGCTGTCTCTTAGGGTTCAACAGTGCAGAATGGGAACACGTAGCCCAAAAGACACCAGTGCTTTGGGGGACTTCCTTCAAAGTAGGCACTTTTTGGTAGTTCTAGACCATCTCAAACCCTCCTTAGTTTTTCCTCCTCCCCTCCGATAATGTTCCTCTCTGAATATTATTGCCAGAATGTTCTGCCGCTGTGTGTGTTCCACCATGACATCTCCTCTGGTGCTGGGTAAACACTCAGGAAACGCAGAGGAATTCATTTTCGTTTTTATGCACAGGAATGTGGTGTGGCTGGAGAGGAAGGAACCAGCCTTGGGCTCTGGGCAGAGATTGCAGAGAGAAGTAGGCAGCACAGGCAGAGAGGTGGTTTTTCTTTTCCTTCCTTGCTCCTCCCCTTCCAAGCCTCTCTGGACCCCTAGAGAACCTCACTCAGACATTCCTCATTACTTCTTTTCTGGCTTTTATCTTGGTTAGATGTGAGGACGAAAGGGGAGGGAAGGTGGAGAAGGGGAGGGGAAGGAAATTAGCTAAGGTAATTCATTCTGAGAAAAAAGGGATAATTCTTACCTACCCTACTGATTTCAAGGGTAGTTGGATATTAACAGAGGAGCTTATGAATTTAAATGAATCACTGGTTAGTAGCATTTCTGTTTTTAGATAGTGTGGGGAGGTAACAAGAGGATGAAAAGGTTTTTGTTCTTTGTTTAATTTTGTTTTTGCAGTGCTATGGATTGAATCCAGGGCCTCTTGCATGCTAAGCACACTCTCTACCTGAGCCACCTCCAGCCCGAGGAAAGGGCTGTCTTAGTACTGTCAGCAACTCTGCGAGTCTGCAGCCATGGAGTTACGTCCCTGGTGCATCCTTCCCCAAAACAGTAATGCTGTTACCAGGTCTTGGGATGCCAGAGTCTCCTAGAGGTGGTCTCTAGATTCTTTCTCTCCTGAAGAGAGAAATTGAATTGGTCGAGACAAACACAAAAGGTAGCAAGGTTTTACATTTATTAAAGGTTGGAAAAGACACAGGCTCTGGAGAGTGAATTTGGGTCAAGTAAAAGTAAGGAGAGAAGTGCGCTCTCCAGCGTGAGGTGGACTCCCGTAGAGGAGCACAGCAGTGGAGAGCTCGGTGATGGCTCCCTTTCGTGTCTCCCGCGTCTCAGGCTGGCCTCAGGTGTAGCCCCTGTTGGAAACTTTCTCAGGTTCTTGTGAGAATTGAAGATAGCACTCTGGTTCCGCATGGAGGGCTTTTGGAACTGTTCTGTGCATGTGTGCTGGAACTTTGCGATTAATAGGTCGCACCTCCTCCCCAGCCAGCCTGCTGTGGCCTGATCTCCTGTCTCAGTGCTACCTTCTGTCCCACCCTTTTTTTTCAGTATATCTTCTTTTTTCTCTTGCTTTTAATTAGAATTATATCAACTTGGTGTGAATACACACTAGTTATTGCTAGCTGATGAGAATGTACCTTTTCATGTGTAAAATGGGCCAGTAATAGGCCCTACCTCATAGAGTTCTGAGGCTTAAATGGATTATAGTGAATAAAGCTCTCAGCATAGTGCCTGGTACATAATAAATGCTCACTTGATGTTGGTTACTAATTTGTCTGCCTTCATTACTATTTTGTGTGTGTGTGTGTGTATGTGTGTGTACCGGGGGTCAACCTCAGGACCTCGCGCGCCAGCAGGTGCCCGTGCCGCTGAGCGATATCACCGGCCCTTTTTTCGTATGTGGGTTCCGGGAGTCGAACTCAGGCCCTTGCGCTTGCCAAGCAGGCGCTTATGCCGCTGAGCCATCTCACCGGCCCTCACCGACTATTTTTTAGTTAACTAGTTTTACTAGTGTAATGATAATATGTGCTCATGCTAAAAATTTTTTTTGGTTTATTTCTTATAATCCCTTTAAAATTGTGTTAATGGGGGCTGGTGAGATGGCTCAGCGGCATAAGCGCCTGCCTGGCAAGTGCGAGGTCCTGAGTTTGACTCCCAGTACCCACATACGAAAAAAAGGCCGGAGATATCGCTCAGAGGCACGGGCGCCTGCTGGCACGCGAGGTCCTGAGGTCGACCCCAGGTACCCACAAAAGAAAAAAAAAAAATTGTGTTAAGGTCATGGTGTTTTGCTTCATGGACTCATTCTTTAGAGATGTGTATTGTCTCAATAAGATGGAACACATACATCTAAGCTTTATTTATAATTTATTTACCTTGAATTTTGTTTTTGTTTTGTGGTGCTGGGGATCAAAACCAGGGCCTTACATGTGCTTGGCAAGTGCTCTGCCACTTAGCTATACCTGCAGGCCCTGATTCTGATTCCTTTTTTTCTTTTTTTTTTTAATGTGGGTACGGGGAGTCGAACTCAGGACCTTGCGCTTACCAGGCAGGCACTTGTGCCGCTGAGCTATATCACCGGCCCTTTTTTCGTATGTGGGTACTGGGAGTCGAACTCAGGACCTCGTGCTTGCCAGGCAGGCGCTTATGCCGATGGCTCTGAGCCATCTCAACGGCCCCCGATTCTGATTCTTAATCCTTTGTGTGAAACCTATTTTTGTTGCTTCTGCTGTTACTGCTGCTGTTGGTATATACATGTGGGGGGGGTGGACAGGGAAGCAGTATATATTTTCTCAAATAACAAAACCTCTACTATCTCCTTTGCTTCTGCTATTCTAATTTTAGTATATGTGCTGCCAAAGTGAGTCTGCTATTCTAAAATAGGTGAAAAAATGTGTGATCATTGAGCTACTTCCCCAGCCCTTAATTTATATATGTATGTATATATTTTTTTGTGGTACTGGGGTTGAACTTGGGGCCTTGCGCATGCTAGGCAAGCACTCAACCACTGAGCTACATCCCCAACCCCTTAATTTATATTTTTATGATAGAATTACTTAAAATCTGAGGACTCTGTACAAACACTTCTCATTTAGTGACTGAATTCTGGTCTGGCAACTAGGTTATTAAATGAATTGGATGCTAAATGAGGAATTGTACATAATATATATATTATATAATATATATATATATATATATATATATATTAATGCAATATCCAGAACAAAGACGTGGTCAAAGGAAACTCCAGTTTGGTGACTGTGCTTTTATTTGCATAACTCTTACATGCAGTACCGTAATGTATACCAGAACATAAAACTATAGTACTGTACTCTACAGTACAATCAGCAAAAATAACAGTACTATATAAGGTGTACTGAACCCCAAAAAAGACACTGAGGCTTTATCAACAAGATGTTCAAAACAGTAAAAAAAAAAAAAAAAAAAGAAAAGACAGGCCATAGTCTGAACAGCACACCTCGGTTGTAAGTCTGAAAGTCATTAAACAGGTAGATAGCTACAAGGAATATCTATACCAGGACTTTTTTTTTTTTTTAATGCGGGTACCGGGAGTTGAACTCAGGACCTCGCTCTTGCCAGGCAGGCACTTACGCCACTGAGCTATATCACTGGCCCTGTACCAGGACTTTTGATATTTTTGGTCAGTGTAGTGAGGCAGGAAATTAGGGCATGGACAAGGTGGCTGGGCAAATGGAGTGACCTGTCAATCGCAGAGATCCTGGACACTTAAGCCCATGCTCTGCACATGGGACTAATCAGAGAATGCTATCTTCGATTCTTCTGGTGCAAAATCAAGCAGGTTTTTGATAGGACACCCTATATCTGACATCAGAATGGAAGATACAAAAGACAGTCACCATTAACCTTGTGGTCACTTCTAGCTTTTTCAGTGGCCCCTTCCCACCCTGTAGAATGTACTTCTTTTCCTACTTTAATTGGCTCACACTCACTCTGCAGAGCACACTTCTTTTCCCATTTTTAATACCTTCCACACATTCATGAAGGGGCCATAATTTGTCTGTCTCGCTGCTAGGTGGCTCTGAACTACCTGTGGTATATGCATGACTGTCCCATTGGGTGGCAAGGGACAGTCCCGTTCGGTGGTACAAGTGCCCAATGGGACAGTCATGCATGTATATGAGTGTGTCAATAAATGTAAAAACTTGCTACCTTTTGCATTTGTTTTGACCAGTTCTTTGATCAGGACAACAAAACCTGGCTCTAGAAGGACCCCACAGCACCCCAGAACCCTGGCAACAGTAGGAGGCAGGGCATTGGCTGATGGGAAAGAAGGAAAGAAAAAGAGACTGAAAGTCACAGTAGTAAAATCTTAGGAATTAGACCCTGGAATCAGTGCCACTGGGTGTTTTGTCAGGTATGGTCTGTTGAAATGCATGAATGCCGCTGGGGAGAATCACTGAGGGAGGCAGCAGATTCTTTTCTTTTTAATGAATATTCTTCAAAATCATCTTTTTGAGGGGAGGGCAGGGCATAGGATCTGACTCTTGTTCATGCTGGTCTCGAACTCATGGGCTCAAACAATCCTCCTGCCTCAGCCTCCTGAGTAGCTGGGACAATAGGTGTGGGCTGCCAAACCCATCTAGGCAGCAGATTCTTGATCAACTAGGAGAATGTTGTCAGTCCCTTGATATGTAAAGATTAACACAGAAAAGTAGCTCCAACAGGGTTTGGGCTACCACTCTTAGCAATATTAGGAAACATGAAACAAATTTTTTTGAAAGTGGCTTTCAAATGCTTTGACTGTGACCCAAAATAAAAAATATTTTTATATAGCTAGCCAGCATATATATGTGTATATATAACTGAAATACTGTACTATCTGTCGTGCATTCTATTTTCTATTCAACTCCATTTAAACTATTATTGTTTGCAGTCCACTAAGTTAATTTCATGACCATTTATTGTGACTAACAGTTGGAAAACACTGGTTAGAATATCTCATTAAGACAATTCTGCAGGAATGTGATGATGTGTTTTGGTGCCTGTTGGTCACTTTATGGTGCTATGAATATTATGACTTTATAGTCATAGAGTTATCATGAAACAACAGAGACAGGTATGTTCATACCCAGACTGTAAATACTTAGATAAGAGCAGAAGGAGTATGGTTCTGACAAAGGCCAATGTAAAAACAATTGACTCTGAGGTATTAGAGGCCATCTGTAATGCACTGATTTTCAATCCTGGTTGCACATTAGCAGTACTTGGGAGGCTTTTAAACAATGCACAGACCCGTTCCATTGAACCAGAAGCGTTGAGGGTAAGCTGAAAGGTCCTTAAGCGTTTTCAAAGTTCTTAAGTGTTTCTAACATGTAGACATAGTTGCGTATCCTGTGCTTAGTGGAGTGGAATCAAGATGAAAAAAGTTTCTTTCAGTGGAAGAAAAAGAAAAAGACTATAGTGCAAAAGAGATCTAATTATTGTTTCTAGATGGCCTGTTTCCAAAATAGGTTTGAGGTTGCCAGATGTGGTGGCGCAAGCCTGTAATCCCAGGACTTGGGAGGCTGAGGCAGGAGGATTGTCATGAGTTCAAGGCTAGCCTGGATTACATAGATCCTGTCTCAAAAAACCAAAAAGAAAAGGTTTGAGGATAAAAAGTCTATTTCAGAGTATTTATCATGTCATGTAATGTCATGGATATTTTACATACATTAATTTCATCACGGTTCTATGAGATAGAAATATTATTACCATTTAATAGAGGAAGGACTTGAGGCACAGACAAGTTAAGTAACTTCCTATAGTCATCTAGCTAGTAATTCGTGCAAGTAGGCATTCTTGTCCTAGGAGCATGTTCTTAAATACAAAGAAAGACATAAGTAATAGGACTATGAAAGCAGGAATAAGTATTAAGAGATTGAATAGAACAGCTAAGGTAACTTATTATGTTTCTAGTCTAAGTTTAGTTTTCCCTGATATTGCAAGGCTTAGCTTCCTGGCAACCAAGGGAGAGTTTTTGGCTCTTGATTGGCACAACCCACGTGGTTAAAATTGGGAAAGCATACACTCTTTCCTGTTCTGAGGTACTTAATGTTATTTCAGTGCTGGGGATCAAACCTGTGCTAGGTAAGCACTCTACCTTGAGTAACTCTGAGCTACCCAGACCCCTTAAGTCTTTTTTTGACTTCTTGTAGTTACCATTTACAGAGCCTACTTCCTCTTCTGTAAATACTGGAGTGCTTCCAGAGTTGGAGTTTCTTTTAGTGTTTCCAAAAGATGGATAGACCATTTGCATCAAAATCTTCTGGAGTATATATGTGTGGGTGGCAGTGTGTGTAGGGTTGTTTAAAATGCAGATTTGGGGCCCGCATCCCATATCTATTATCTGTTATCTCTGGAGATAAGTCCCAGGAATCTGCATGCTTTTCAGGCTTGGGGTAATCTGATGTACAGTAAAATTTAAAAATCGCTGGACAGGGTTGGGGATATAGCTCAGTGGCACAGCGCCTGCCTGGCAAGTGCAAGGTCCTGAGTTCGATTCCCGGTACCCAAAAAAAAAAATCACTGGACAAAGTATGGTTAAAGTTATTTTCAGCTCTAAGTTTTATGTATCAAACTCAGCTTATGTGTTAGTAGCTGTAATTACTGAGCTCCTTGAGGGTGGGTATCAAACTTTATTTGATTCATTCATTTTTCTTTTGTTCATTCTTATTCACATAAGAAACTTTTCTTAAGCAAGCAGCTAGTATGTTAGGCACTATACATGGTGCTGGGGATATAGATATGAATGAGACATAATCCTCTCTAGAAATTAACAGTGTAACAGGAAAATAGACTGATAAGTAAATGATTTCAGTATAGAATAAATACAACTGAAGGGGTATCCGTTACCTTTTGTCTAGGCTAGGCAAGGAAAATTACATAGAAAAGATGTATCCCAAACTCCTGGTACAGCAGACCCTGTAAATATGTACTGAATTGAATTAGATGAGCTGGCCATTGTCTTAATTTCCTCTCGTGCTGTGCTGGTGCTCTGAATAGCCCTGGATTTATATTAATCCTTTATGTGTAAACTTGACTAAACTTTCTGTTTCTTAAAATGCTACTGAGCTACATCATGAATATAATGTGTGTGTTTCATTATTGTTTGAAGATGTGTTTGTTTGTCTCATTTAGGTAACACATATAACATACCAGTTCGTTTCTGGATTTTGGATTCTCATCCTTTTGCTCCCCCTATTTGCTTCCTGAAGCCAACTGCAAATATGGGAATCACAGTTGGAAAACACGTGGATGCTCAAGGCAGAATATATCTGCCCTATCTCCAAAACTGGAGCCATGTAAGATGAATTTGGATTTCTTCCAAGAAGTTTTTATTTTTCTGAACAAATAGTACTGCATTTTCTTTCAATTATATTCTTCATATGATCTATCAGAGTAATTTGAAATTAAGTTGTTTCAGGTCACCCAGGTCCCAGAACCCTGAAGACAACAGCCTGTACAAAGCTGTGGTCTCCAGGTTTGGAGCCAGCTGTTGTTTTGCTCATCTTTTTATAGCCATTTGCCACTTGGGAAGACATGAAAAGCTACTACCAAGACATTGGGGTATTATTTCTCAGTTCTTCCCTAGTAATATTCTTATGTGAGCTAAGTGGTGGTGCACATCTGTAACCCCAGCATCCAGGGGGCTGAGGTAGGAGGATTGCTGTGAGTTCAAGGCCAGCCTGGTCTACATAGTGAGTTAAAAAAAAAAAAAAAAAAAAAAAAAAAAATCTTATGTAATTTATATATATTTACATTTACTTATTTGTAGTTTTGCCTGTTTTTGACCTTTGTGTAAGTTGAATCAGACAATATGTAATATTCTACGATGTGGTTTGTTTTAAATGAACGTTAAGGTTTTGTTGTTTGCAGTGCTAGGGATCAAACTCCGGTTCTTGTTCATGTTAGGCAAACACTGTATCACTGAGTTATACCTCTAGCCCCAGCATAAAGTTGTTTTTTTGTTTTGTTTTGTTTTTTGAGACAGGGTGTCACTATGTAGTTCAGGCTGGCCTTGGACTCACTCTGTAGCTCATGCTGGCCTTGAATTCACAGTGATCCCTCAGCCTCCTGAGGGCTGGGATTACAGGTGGTGTGTGCCACCACCCCCAGCCTCAGCATTAAATTTTAAAAATTCATCTTCATTGATGTATATAACTGCAGTTTATTTGTTTTAGAAGTCCTTACATTGTGTAATTTTATGCAGATTTTTCATCATTATATTGAGTATTTCTTCCATGTTAAGCTATTTTTGAAATGCATGGTGCTTAATGGTTCCCTGATGATTCAGGAAAAGGTTATTACATAGTATATTTCTCCCATCCAAGTACTAACCAGGCCCGACCCTGCTTAGCTTCGAGATCAGATGAAACCCGGTGCATTCAGGGTGGTATGGCCATAGATTACATAATATATTTCTAAATTGCTCTGTTGTAAGAAATTTAACATGGATTTTCCTTAAATATAAATGTGCGTGTTTTATGTATCTTTTTTTGTGTGTGTGTGGGTACCGGGGGGTCGACCTCAGGACCTCGTGCGCCAACAGGCACCCATGCCACTGAGCGATATCACCGGCCCCTTTTTCGTATGTGGGATCCTGGAGTCGAACTCGGGCCCTCGCCATTGCAAGGCAGGCACTTATGCCGCTGAGCCATCTCACCGGCCCCATGTCTTATGTATCTTTAATAATTTCCTAATGATAAATTATTGGGTCAAGTGTTTTAAAATATTTTTAGGTTTTCATCTGTATTGCCAAACTGGCCTTCGAAAAATGAACAAAGTGTGCCATTTCTGCCATCAGCAGAAATCAGTGTAGGAGGGCACTAATCAGAGGTATTACCATTAAAACAAAGCTTTGCTTATCTCTGTACTTTGAAAGTTGTACAGGATGTCATCACTTTTGTAAGTAATTAAAAACTTTATAAAAGGATGGCTTACTTACATTTGTATGCGCTCAGAAGGTTGAAGAGCTGGAGCACAGGGAGATGTTGGAGTTGAGTGAGGCTGGAGTAAAAGACGGCACTAGGGTATCACCTCCTGTTATATGGACATACTGTCAAGAGATATTCTGTTATGGGCATTGTACTTTGTTTTTATGCTGTTTTGTATTTTTCTAATATAAATGAAGAAAAAAAGAAATAGGAAAAGAAAGGATACACACCATGTTGCCAATAATGGAGCTGACTTCTTTATGAACTTGTCTACTATTTCCATTATTTGATGATTTAAATAAGATTGTCACAAGTGTAATAAATGGAGCAGAATAAAAATTTCTCAGTTGGAAGGATGAAAATGGTTTCTCAATCTGTTTGTTGTTGATTGAGACAGGGTCTCATTATGTAGTTGAGGTTAGGCTTGAACTCACTACATAGCCCAGGTTGGCCTCAAACTCACAGCAATCTTCTTGCCTCAGCCTTCCAAGTGGTGGGATTTACAGTTGTGTGCCACCACACCCAGCTAAATCTTAATTTTCAGTTATTTGAGAAATTGAAATCTTTTTCATATATTTATCAGTTGTGTATGTTTCTTCTTTTATGAATTGTCCATCTCCTTATCCATTATTACTCTCTTCTTCTTCCTCTTCCTGTTCTTCTTCATCCTCCTCCTCCTTTTCTTCTCCTCCTCCTCCTCCCCTTCCCTTCCCCCTCCTCTTCCACCTCCTCCTCCTTTTTTTTTTTGGGCAGTGCTGGGATTAAACCAGGGCCTCATGCTAGGCAAGTGCTGTAACTCTGAGCTACATCCTCAAACTACATTCTGATATCTGTGCCCTTTGCAGGAATAGGTAACCTATTTCTTCTCTCTGGTTTTCTTTGGCATCTATTTTCATAGTTTTGTTTGATAAATACCCAGTGATAGTCCTATAATTTAATTGAGGTATTGTTTTCAGCGTAGACAGTACTAATTTCATTTTACTTTTCCGAGGCTGTTTATTATAAGCTAAAACTAGTCTTTAAAAGATATTGTGTTATTCAGCCTTCCCTATTTAAAAGTACTACAGTACCTTTAGGTTCCTGACGCAGTTGTAATTATGCAATGTAATTATATAGAATTTTGGAGACAGAAGGAAACCAGAGGTCATGTAGGCCAGGGATGCAGTTTCCTGAGGGATTTTGAGCTGTATTAGGTCTGTAGGACTTAGTTTGAAGAGCTGGGTGGTTTTGTTTTACTTTGTTTTGTTCAGAATACAAACGTGAATGCCTGTAGGCATGCTCCTTCCAGTTTGCCACAGTAACCAGCTCTCCAGATTTTCTTATATTGGCAGCTTTACACATTTCATAGTATCTGCTTGGTCTTGGTATTTTAGTTTAGTTTTTTTTTTTTTTTTTTGTACCAGGAATCAAACTCAGGACCTTGTGCTTGCCAGGCAGGTGCTTGTGTCACTGAGCTATCCCTGCCCCTGGTATTTTAAGTTTTGACCAATGGCATCTTCTTAATTTTTACATAGCGAAACCCAAACTCTGAGAAATCAACCACTTTTTAAATGACTGTACTACTACTAAATATTCCTAATAATAATAATAATAATAATTATAACCATGTGTTTACTCTCATAGCTTGTAGTTTCCCTGCATTAGCTCATTTGTATCTCCTAACAGCCATTAGTATTCATTATTCACATTGTACTATTGATTATTGATGATAGTTAAGTTGAGAAAGATTAAGTGAATTTCATCAAGGTTGCTTAACCAGTTAAAAGAAAACAGTACCAAGTTTATTATTATTATTATTATTATTTTTAGGAAATATATACTATAGGTTTTAGAAATAAGGGTATCACCTCTGCAGTTTATTCCCTCTTGATTAAAAAAAAAGTTAGAAACTAAGAAAGCATATGTGATAAAACGTTAATATTTGAGTAATGTGGGTAAGGTACATGTACTATTTTTGCAACTATTTGTAAGTCTGAAATTATTTCAAAATAAAAAGTTAAAAAATATATAGTTCCCAAGCCTAGATATTCTGCTACTAAGTGTATTCATGCTGTTTTCCTAATTTTTAGGGATGTTGACTTACCATTTTCTGCCTTTTATTTTACAGGCTTGTGGAGTATTTTCCATGAGATCTCTAGAGGAGAACAGTGTATGCTAATAGAATTTGGTTTCACTTTTCAGTTAAAAGTATTAAAATGAGGGCCGGTGAGATGGCTCAGCGGCGTAAGCGCCTGCCTTGCGAGAGCGAGGGCCCAAGTTCGACTCCCGGATCCCACATACGAAAAAGGGGCCGGTGATATCGCTCAGCGGCACGGGTGCCTGTTGGCACGCGAGGTCCTGAGGTCGACCCCCCCGGTACCCACACACACACAAAAAAAAAGTATTAAAATGACTAAAAGTATCACGTAATTTGTGTAGTAATTTTGGAAAAATTAGAATATGATGGAATACAGTTGACCTTTGTATTAATCACTTTCCCATGATTGGGGCAAAATACCTGATACCCACAATTTAAAAGAAGAGAGGTTTATTTCGGCTTATGGTTTCTTAGGATTCAGTCCATGGTTAATTGCACCAAGGCAGAAACGGCGTGGTGGAAGGGCCTGGTTGAGGAAAGCTGCTCATCCCATGGTAGTCAAGAAGCAGAGAGAGAAGGAAGTTAGCTAAGGACAATAATGCAATCTTCAGGCCACACTCCAGTGACCCACTCCTCTAGTTAGGCTCCACTCCACAACAGCATATTCAATTATAAAAATCCACTGATGAGTATAGTGCCCTCATGACCCAGTAATCTTCTGAACACTCCACCTCTGAACACATGAGACTTTGGGAGGACATTTTAGATCTAAAGCATAACAACCCTTGAACAACAGGTTTGAACTGCAAGTGTCCACTTATAGGTAGATTTTTAAAAAAATGTTTGTGACAATTTAGAAAAGCTTTCAGATGAATCACATAGACTAGACATGTTGAAAAAATAAGAAAAAGGTGTGTCAAATGCACAAAATACATATGGATAATCTTACTTTATCATTTACTACCATAAAATATACACAAATCTATTATAAAAATTAACATTAGGGGTCGGTGAGATGGCTCAGCAGCATAAGCGCCTGCCTTGCAAGCGTGAGGGCCCGAGTTCGACTCCCGGATCCCACATACAAAAAAGGGGCCGGTGATATTGCTCAGCGGCATGGGCACCTGCTGGCACACGAGGTCCTGAGGTCGACCCCCGGTACCCACAAAAAAAAAAAAAAAATTAACATTTATCCAAATTTACCCAAATTTACCATAATACATGGTACCACTTGCATGTAATGACAAACAATGTAAACAAACACAAAGATGTGATATTAAGTCGCAACTACATAAAGTTAACTGTAGTACGTAGTGTATGTATTGTAATAGCCTAGCTACCTCCTATTGCTATTGAAGTGAGCTCATGTTTTGATGATCTGATTATCCATTAAAACATCAGGTAACACTAATCTCAGTTTGTCCAATAAATTGCACATTGCAATAAAAAGGGTTCTCATGTATTTCTCACTACATGTAATACACATAACATAGAAAATACATGTTAATTGACCGTTTGTTACTGGTAAGGGTTCTGGTGAAGAGCAGGCTGTTAGCAATTACAAAAGTTATACTCAGATATTCCACTGCACATGGTTCAGGGTTCCTAATACCCCACATTGTTCAAGGGTCAACTGTACTTTCTTTTGGCTAACTCTATGACAATGTACAAATTTTTTATTAAGTTTTTAAATTAAATTTTTATTGCAGAATAGTTGCGAGTTTTATTAAGTGGTACAGTTTAGATATACTTAATGATCACATTCATCATAGGGAATTTGTACTTGTACATGATGTATCTTCTGAAATTGAACTCAGGACCTTGCGCTTGCCAGGCAGGTGCTGTGCCACTAAGCTATATCTCCAGCCCTGTAAATGATATATCTTGATTCCTCTTTTTTTTTTTTTTTTTTTTTTTTTACCCCACTCCCCTCCCCTCCCTTCAATCCCTCTTCCCCTCCTTCTTTATAAGGCTTTGTTTCCATTTTATCCTCCTTTTCTTAACAGTGTACAGATTTAAAAGATAGTATTCTTTAGCAAAATATTTGTGTGACTTTTCCCTTTGTGTGTATTGTACAGCCTAAATCTGTCATTGTTGGATTAATTAAAGAGATGATTGTCAAGTTTCAAGAGGAACTTCCCCTATATTCTCTGCCATCATCTGATGAGGCTCGGCAGGTAGACTTGCTGGCCTATATTGCAAAAATCACTGAAGGTTTGTATTTTTGTTGATCAGATTGCCTTAAGAGTTATGAATTTGGGCCAGTGAGACGGCTCGGTGGCATAAGCACCTGCCCGGCAAGCATGAAGTCCTGAATTCAACTCCCGGAACCCACATAAAGGAAAAAAAGGGCCGGTGATATCGCTCAGCGGCACAAGCGCTTGCCTGGCAAGCGCGAGGTCCTGAGGTCGACTTCTGGTACCCACATTAAAAAAAAAAAAAGAGTTACGAATTTACAATTTCTCACTAATATCCTTTACTCCTTGCTACTTGATATCTGTAAATAAATATGTGCATATATATGTGTATATGTGTGTGTGTGTATGCATATACATATTTGTGTTTAATCAAAAACTCCTATACATCTATCATAAGGTATCACCATACAGTTCCAATGAATACAGTTTCCTAAAATGTGAACACTTACTTTATACTGACAAATAAAATAATTCTTGTTTTTGTTGTTGTTGTTTTGAGGCAGGGTCTCACTGTGGTAGTTCAGGCTGGCCTTGAACTCACTGTGTAGGCCAGGCTGGCCTCAAATTCACAGCAATCCTCCTGCCTCAGCCTCCCAAGTGCTGGGATTATAGGCATATGCCATCACGCTCGGCCATAATTCTGGTTTTGTTCAAAACTACCTTAGATATATTAATGATCCCGAACCTTTTCCATTATATGTTTACATAGCTTTTTGGCTTATTCAGTACACTGGACCACATGTAATTCTTACTGCTTCTCATTGAGAATAAAGACAAACACGTATCCTTGGAAAATTTCAGCAGGGTGTAGACCAAAGCAGTAAGAATCAGAATGTCTTTCAGAACTATGGGAACCTGACTTCCTTAGAGTCTTCTATGATATTTTTTAGATGTTTGAAAAGACAGCTTTCTTTTTAAAAGGATAGCTTGTATTTAGTAGAATGTTTAATATAAAATTCCTGTCTCTCTTGCATTTTTTCAACAAGTATTTTTTAAGTGCCTATTATGAACTACCACGTTTTCTGTCTGAGTTATTAAAACTTGATATATTTTTAAAAGATGCTAAACAGATTTTTTGGTATTATTAAATTCTCAGAATAACCCACTTTTCTTTATAGGTGTCTCAGATATAAATTCAAAGAGTTGGACAAGTCATGAGAATAAAACAGCCAATAAGATTACTGTGGTTGGAGGTGGAGAGTTGGGTATTGCCTGCACGTTAGCAATTTCAGCAAAGGTATGTGAGCATAGTGGTTATAAATACTTCTATCATAGTGCCATACTTTTAGGCAGTTTTAAGTGTGACATCCAAAAAATAAAACCTTAATTTTGTCATTAGGAAAACCTTATTTTGCCTTAAAATATATTAAGTTAACAAACAAAAAAAACAGAGCTGTCATCGTTGATGTTGCCTCTTAATTAGTAGTTAGGCGTCAAATAGGCTTTGAAAAAGTGATGTGAACAATGGGCTCATCCTAATTGAAGGGAAACCTCAACCTGACATTCATCGGACTTAGTCACAAATTCTTTTATATTTTCTGAGTCATGTTATTTTAATTAAACTTATTTAATATAATTTTAAATTTTAGTTCTTTCTAAAATTAGCATTTTTTAAAAAAGGATTGCCTTATCTAATTATTTTCTTTGGGGTCATAGTTTCTGAGCTCATATTTTACATAAGTTTATTTTTATTTATTTATTTTTTTTTGTGGGTACCGGGGGGTCGACCTCAGGACCTCGTGCGCCAACAGGCACCCGTGCCTCTGAGCGATATCACCGGCCCCTTTTTTGTATGTGGGTTCCGGGAGTCGAACTCGGGCCCTCGTGCTTGCAAGGCAGGCGCTTACGCCACTGAGCCATCTCACTGGCCCTTTACATAAGTTTATGATTTTTGTTTTTGTCAGTCTTCGTTTCTAAACACATTGTTTACATAAAGGTTTAAAACCGCTTCTAGGGCTGGTGAGATGGCACAGCGGCATAAATGCCTGCCTAGCAAGCGCGAGGTCCTGAGGTTGACCCCTGGTACCCACAAAAAAAAAAAAAAAATGCTTCTAGAGGGCTGGTGAGATAGCTCAGCAGCGAAAATGCCTGCCTGGCAAGCACGAGGTCCTGAGTTTGACTCCCGGAACCCACATAAAGGAAAAAAAAAGGCCAGTGATATCGCTCAGCAGCACAAGCGCCTTCTGGCAAGTGCGAGGTCCTGAGGTTGACTTCTGGTACCCACATTAAACAAACAAACAAACAAAAATGCTTCTAGAGAGGTGAAAGACCTGGCCAACTTCATCCAGAGCCCCTATCCTGGGATCAGCATGTCCTGTGTGTCATTTGAGAGATGGAGCCTAGAACAGAGTAGTGTCATGCTATACATTTATTTGGTGGCTCACATTAGTTTTTCTTTTTCTGCTAAGACGTGATTGTTTTGCCATCTAAATTCTTCCCTTTCCACTTAAGACTCACATATATCCTGGAAGTAGGTTCTCCTTCAGCAAATAATAAAATTACGTCCAAGAAGAGCTATAGAAATTTTAAAGCTGGCTAAGATGCTAACTTTCGGCATTTAATAGTTTCACTTTCTTCACCCTCCCTCTTAGTACACCCCCATGTTTTAATTGGAATTTGAGTTGTGTTCAGTTCTTGATTATTAAATAAAATGCATCTGTAAACATTACTTTGTATGTTGCTTATTTTCCTATCCAAATTAGTTTCTTTGGGGCATACACCATCTCAAAAACAGTACCAGTGTGCCAGAAGACATGGCTGATTTCATGGCAAGACTGCTTTTTAGAAAGACAGAACTCATTTATGCTTATAATAATGTGGATGGCAACCCGAGTTTTGATGTCCCCAACAGTACCGAGTTTTGTTAATTTTATTTGTAATTATGTCTTTTGTGTGTGTGTGTGTCCATGAGAAGGTATCTCCAAGTCATATTTCTTTAACCATTAGATGACTCTCACTGTCATTATTTGGCTGTAAACTGTTTAGGTGGAAATCTTTTCACTTTTTTTTTTTTTTTTTTTTAATACTACTAGGGACTGAACCTGGCCAGGGGAGGGAGGCTACCACTGAGCTACATCCCTATCCCTTTTAAAGATTATTTTAAATTGTTCCATTTTTTTTAAAAACATTAATAGTCTGATCCTACTGCAACAATAATAGTGGCCCAGTAGTGGCAGTGGTAGTAATGGAAGTAGCAACAGTAACTGACCTTTACTAAATGCTAACTAGGTGCCAGGCACTTGTCTAAACATTTGACTCATTTTTTGCAACAACCTCATTCCCTAAGCAGTGTTGTTAGCACCATTTTACAAATGAGGAAACGAAGGCATTGGGAAGTTACCCAACTTGCGCAAAGTCACACTGTTAATAAATGGTGGAGCCAGGATTTGCAGACGGGTAATCTGCTTGCTAGAATATGTATTCTTGATCCTTACTGTTCATACTATGGCTTTCAGACTGGCAACATTGCATCTCCTAAGATTTTGTTAGACATGCATAATCTTACTCTAAATCTACATTTTAATGAAACCCTGGTGATCCATACACTTTACCAATGCAGCAAAGCTTGAGCAGCTCTTCTCTAAGCCACTGTACTATACTGCTTCATGATGGATATTTTGGTTGTTTCTTTTTTTTTTTTCTTTATGTGGGTACTGGGAACCGAACTCAGGACCTCGCGCTTGCCAGGCAGGCGGTTTTGCCGCTGAGCTACATCACCAGCCCTCTAACTTTTTGAATACCTTATACATACTGTATTATTTTTCACATGGACTAATAAGCTTGCAGGATAATTTCTATCAATGAAATTGATGGATTAAAGGAGTTGTTAAATTTAGATTTTAAAATGTTTTAAATTGGAAATTGTCAAATTATCACCTATATCCGTTGTACCACTTTATTCTCACACCTACAATGTGCGAGAATACCTGTTTTCCCACAATTACTGTTATTAAACGTTTGGATCCTTGTGTGTCTGAGAAATAAAAATGGAAGCTTATAGTTTTCTTTGCATTTTCCTTGTGAGTGTGGTTAATAATAAAGTTAATAGCTCTGATCTAGAAAGGTCTGCTATATGCCAGTCCTGTGTTCATACAGTTAACCTCACAACCACATGAAGTAAGGCTGCTCAGTGTTACACAGCTAACCCGTAGTACAGTGGACTTGTTTTCACAGTCATGCTTTCTGCCTGTAGTCGTCTGGTAGATCCCTGGGCACTTTTACCCCAGCATGCTCAGGTCTCCCACCGCTTCGGAGAAGACCTACAAACTCTGGGAGCTTTGCACTGTTACTTACAGTCAGTCCACTGTGCTACCCAGGGAGCCATTTGTAGGAATGTGGAATATTTTCCATGAGCTCTCTGGAGAGGGCACCACATGATAATAGGATTTGGCTTTAGATTTATGACCACCCCCCCCCCTTTTAAAAAGAGAAACTGGGCATTAGTTTCGACTTTCATGCCAGGAATGAGATACTTAAATAGACCCCAAAGCCATTCTAAACTGTTCAGAATGGAAAATAGGATACCAAAATGAAAACATAAGCTCAGGAGCAGTAGCAGACTTGCTTATGACACATCCCATCAAAAAAACCAGACACCTGTAGCTTCCGAGTTAAGCCCCGTTCAAGAGTCTGGTTTTTGCAGTCAAACCTAAAGGATCACATTATTCAAGTTGAGAATTTCTCGCTTGCACATCACTCTTACTGCTGTGGTGTTACTTTTCCTTCTTAAGGAGGAGGTGCACAGGGACTCTGTTAGCCCTCACTTCTCCCCTGCCCCTCAGTGCTGGGATTGAACCCAGAGAGTGCTGAGTTTTATTCCCAGCCATTTTTTTTTCCCTCCAGGACAAGGTCTCACTAAGTTTGCCTAGGCTGGACTCAAACCTGCAATCCTCCTATCTAAGCCTCCCCGATAGTTGGAATTATAGGTGTGTGCTACCATGCATGGCTAGCCCTCACTCCTTAAGGAATCTAAATTGAGTAGCTGTCTGGTGTAATGCTGTTCTTTTTCTTACGGTATTGAACAGGGCATTGCAGATAAGCTGGTCCTTCTAGACTTCTCAGACGGGACTAAAGGAGGGACAATGGACCTTGATATCTTCAGCCTGCCTAATGTGGAGATCAGCAAAGGTTTGGTTATTCTATTTAAAGATGTTTGCTTTGCTTGCTATTGTATTTGAGTCTGAGATTTTTTTGTTTTTGTTTTTGGGCTGTGCTAGGGATTGATTTCTATAATTTTAATGCTGAAAAGTGTCTTAATAATCACTGGGTTCTTTTCGGTCTCTGGAAAGAGTACTGTAGTTGCTTTGATGATCTTTTTGTAGACTTCACGAAGAGGCTTCCTTTGGGAGCTGGGTATTCTCTTGTGCCTGTCATTTCCAGGCACTGAAGTTCTTAAGCAACCTCTTATGTCTTCCAAATTGCTTTAAGAGACTTTAGTACATGGACCTTGTAGGTTGTGCTCCATTTCCAACCTGAGAAAATTGTTTCTTCCTGTGTGTCTTATTAAGCATCGGTGACTGTTGCTTCAGATATGTGAAAGAACAGAATCCTTGGGCCGGTGAGATAGCTCAGCGGCATAAGCGCCTGCCTGGCAAGCACAAGGTCCTGAGTTCGACTCCTGGAACCCACATAAAGGGAAAAAAGGGCTGGTGATATCGCTCAGCGGCACAAGCACCTGCTGGCAAGCGCAAGGTCCTGAGGTTGACTCCCAGTACCCACATAAAAAAAAAAAAAGGAACAGAATCCTTGGAATAGATGCAGAGTGTGTGGTGCAGGCCACCAAGTAGGGACAAGAATTAGCTGCTGAACATCGAATGAGTGTACATCACCTTGGGGCAGATGTCCTGTTCTCAGTATTAATTTTGGTTGTACGTTTCTGATGGCACTTCATTTCATTACTGTTTCATGGAGTAATTTTAAATGTAATGGCAACATCTCATAAATATATGATATCAGGAAGTAAATTAATAATTTGGGGAATTTAGCTCATTTGGAAGTTTTAGTAACACCTCATCATGACATGCATAAATGATTGCAACTGACTGATCATCCTAGAGTTGCGCTTTTCTCCATTTGGATTTTTAAAATAGCTACTGTCATATTTTAGGGAGAGATCTACAGATGATCATGCAAATACATGTACATTTATATATGTATACAGTTATGCTTGTGTATGATGAACTGAATCTGGAATAAATAATAGTTCAGAATAGTTCTTCAGGTTTGTGTCTAGAGGTTTTGGTTTGTGTCTAGATGTCCCCCCAAAGCCTCATGCAGTCGTGGGTACAGGCTTCTAGAGTTTGTGATTGATTCGTGGTCCAATGCTGAGATTATGGGTGTGAGTGCTACACCACCCTGTGGCAGGGAGCCTGTATACAATATAAGGGAGGGAAAGAGGCTTGTTCTCTTGCTCCTCCCTTTTGGCTTTTGATGCTTTTGCTGTCTTCTGCACCATGAACTGTTGCCCCTCAGCCATGCCACCCTGCCTTGGAGCCACATGATTACAGACTGAAACCTCCACAAACTGTGAGCTAAATAAACCTTTCCTTCCTTAATTTTGGATGTCTGGTATTTTGTCTCAGCAATGAGAGAAAAGTAACCAATACAAGGAGTCAGAATGAGGGATCTGGCTGTGGTTGTTTTTTTTTTTTTTTTTTTTTTTTTTTGGCATGTAATCACATACTGTATTTTTTTTTTTTATGTGGATACCAGGAGTCGAACTCAGGACCTTGCGCTTGCCAGGCAGGCACTTATGCTGCTGAGCTATATCACTGGCCCCATACTGTACTTATTTAAATCCCTTTCTTTATTGTGTTATACACATAACATAAAATTACCTTTAATAGAGCCAGGTGTGGTGGTGCACGCCTGTAATCCCAGCACTCGGAAGCCTGAAGCAGGGGATTGCTGTGAGTCCGAGGCCAGCCTGGGCTATGTTGTGAGTTCAAGGCCAGCCTGAACTGCATAGTGAGACCCTGTCTCAAAAAAAATTACCTTTAATAACTTTTAGTACTAATTCATAATGTATATTGGGTACACTCACAGTGTTGTAGAATCATCACCATTATCTACTTTCTAAAACATTTTCATCACCCCCAAAGAAACTGTAGACACACTAAGCAAATGTTCCCTATTTTCCCCTCCCTCAGTTGTTAAGTTGCTTTCTATCCCTGTGGATTTGCCTCTTCTGGATGTTTTATATACAGTTGTATCTCAGTATCCATGAGGGATTGGTTCCAGGACCCCCACAGATACCAAAATCTGCAGATGTTCAAGTCCCTTATATAAAATGAGCTATTTTTCTCCAAAAGGTATTTGTACATTCTCTAATGCTTGAGTTTTTTAATATATGAGAATGTTTACTTGTTGTCTTTAAAAAAAATAAAGTTTGAAAAAAATAAAAAAATAAAAAATAAAATGAGCTATATCACCGGCCCTATACTGTGTTGTTTAGAGAATAATGACAAGGGGAAAGTCTGTACATGTTTGGTACAATTTTTTCTCTTGGCAGTGCTGGGGATTTTTTTCAAATATTTTTGATCTGCAGTTGATTGAATCCATGAATGTGGGCCCCACAGATATGGGGGACCTACTGTAAATGCAGTCAAGCAGTACGTGGCTTTTGTGTGTGGTGTCTTTCACTTAGCATAGTGTTTCCACGGTTCACCTATAATGCAGCATGTATCAGACATCATTCCGTTTTATGGCTGTGTACTGCTCCACGTTAGGGATATAGTGCATTTGATTTATCCATAGATCACTGGCTGTACATTTGAGTCATACCTTTTCACTGTGGTGAACAGTGCTGCTCTGAACATTCAGGTACATTTTTAAAAAAACACCTGTGTCCATTCTTTTGGGCAAATATACTCAAATGTAGAACTGCCAGATCTTCTGGCAATTCTGTTTAACTAATGAAGAAATAAATGTTACACTTTTTAAAATCTTTTTTTTTTTTTAATGTAGCACAAGCTAGATTCTAACACACTACTTGGCTCAGGCTGGCCTCAAATTCATGATCTTCCCCTCATGATCTTCCTGTCTCAGCCTCCCGAGTGTTACGATGATAGTCATTGCCACCATGCCTGGTAACAGTCTTTATGAACAACACGTGAAGATCTAAGTAGCTTCATCTGTTTCTTTGAATACCTCATAATATTCCATCATACGGATGACTGTTTAATATACCAGAAAAATAAAAATATTTGTACTATTTTTAGTATATTTAGACTTATACTAACTAGAATACTTCAGCAATTCTTCACAGTATTTAGACATGATTACTGGATACAGAAGTGCCTGGTTTTTCATGGCTTAAATAAAATATATCAGTAATGCTTTAAAATGAACTTGTATTTCATAACATCATCCTCGTAATCTGAGAACAGTAATAAAGCAGAGCATGAACTAGTATTTGTTGGGTCTATTGCTATACTTGATATTGGATTTGAGACGCTCTTGCTACAGTGTGACTACCCACTGGTCTAGGGCCTAGAACTTGAGAACCAGTGGCTCAGCAGGAATGATAAAGCATTTTTTCTGGGTTTATATAGAGATGGAAAAGAAGTGAGAGGCTTGTGTCCTGGTCATAGGTAACTACAGGAGGAAACTATGCAATAAGTCAGTGGTAAAGTTTGGAATTGAACCAGGTAGTCTCATTCTGAAGCCCTCGGTTCTAGCCCTTGATAAATAGATAGATAGATAGATAGATAGATAGACAGACAGACAGACAGACAGACAGACAGACAGACAAACAGACAGACAAAGAGACAGTATCTTATTCACATCTGCGTTCTTAGGACCTAGCACAATTAGTTGTGACTTATTCAGGGTTTATTGAACTAATTATTGTCAAATGAAATCTTATTGTTATCCTTAACCTTGTAATTTATACCATAAGTTTACATCACATGGTTATTGTTCTTTCTGATTCTCTGTATAACTGTATGATCTTAGTGCTTTATTAAATCACTAAGATCTAAGGGAAGAGTCAGATAAAAACTTTTTTTTTTTTTTTTTTTGTGGGTACCGAGTGTTGGCCTCAGGACCTCACGCGCCAGCAGGCGCCCGTGCCACTGAGTGATATCACCGGCCCTTTTTTCGTATGTGGGTTCTGGGAGTCGAACTCAGGACCTCGCGCTTGCCAGGCAGGCGCTTATGCCGCTGAGCCATCTCACCAGCCCCAGATAAAAACTTTGAATGCCTTCCAAGTGCAAAGAACTTAGTTGCCTATGGGACAGTTTACCCAAACCTGGCTGTGCATCAGACTCACTGGGAAGTTGCATTCCTGAAAGCTATTTCCCCTACCTAATTACATGAAATCTTCAGAATGTGAGATGATCTGCATTTTTATTAAACTTCCCCAGTAATCTCTAAGTACCCAGCCTAGCATGTAAGAACTGAGCTGGGGGGTTGCTAGATATGGAAGGCTGTATGTGGGCAGAAGCTGCTTAAATTTAGATGAAAAGAAGTGCAGGCCAGGTGTAAATAGAGGTTCATAACCGGAGAGCAAAGAGGCAGAATGTGGTTAATGACCAATTGTCTTACTTTTCTTGTTGCTGAAACAAAATACTCAACACCCAAAGTTAAAGTAGGAAAGGTTTATTTAGCTCACAGTTTGTAGAGGTTTCAGTCCATAGTTGGCTGGCTCCAAGGCAGGATGGCATGGCAGAGGGGCATTGCAGAGGAGAAACACTTCATGGCAGGCAGAAGGCAGCAAAGCCTCAAAGTAGCAAGCAGCAACAAGCAACGACCCTCTTTCTGTCCCTTATATCCTGTCCACCCTTAGAGCAGATAACACTCACACCCAGGATGGGGCAGCCTTAATCCTAGCATCACACCATGAATCAATCCCAGCATCACATCTTTAATCCCAGCATCACACACTCTAGATCCAGCCACCTGCGAAAAGCCCCACCTATGACCACAGGAGGCTTCATGAGGACATCTAGATACAAGCCGTAACACCAAGAGAACTTTCTGGACAGTGAGGACCCTTGGAGTTGAGTGAAGAAAGAGTTACTTTAGTCTGAGCAAGACTGAGATACATGCCAGCTCCGCCATGACTGGGGAGATCAGGCCTCGCAGGGAGATGAGGAAAGCGTACCCATTGCTAAGTGACTAGATCTGAGAGATGAAAAGATAAGACATAGGCAAGCCCTGCTCTCACAGAGTTCATGATATGTTTGATGTCATAGTTACACAGTTGTGTGTCAAACATCTGGTAAGTACAGGGAGAAACAGCATTTGAGCAAAAGCCAACATCAGAAAAATGAGAGAAATAATTTGGGGAATGAATACAGACCAGTTCAGCTTGAGCCAAAGATTTATATAAGATTATTAAAAAAAAAAAAAAAAAACCGGCATCTAAACTCAAGAGATTACAAGGCGTGGAGCTTGTGGGAAAATCTTACAGACTAGGTAGCCCTCCTTGTACTTTTGCACTCATGTTAAATGCTACTACTCTGTTTACTCATGAGTTAACAATGAGGTTGAGGACAATTTTGTCACTTATAGTAGGGAAAGCTAAAGGCAGAAAAGAAAAATAATTCTGGCAAGAAAGGTTGGGGCCAAACTATAAAGCTGTAAATTGGACTATTCCATGAGTCTTAATGATATGAACAAGCCACCTGACCTTTCCAGGTACCAGTTCCCTCATCTTTTTTTTTTTGGTACTGGGAATTGAACTCAGGACCTCGCGCTTGCCAGGCAGGCGCTGCACCGCTGAGCTATCTCCCTGGTCCCTCCCTCATCTTTGTGAGGTGTAGGACTTACGTTTGTAAATATACCAGTGTTTAATAGCGTCTGGAGCCAGACTGCCTGGGTTTGGATTTTGTCTCTTACCAGCTGTATGACTTCGAGCAAGTTACTTCTGTATGTCAGGTTCTCCGTCTACAAAATGAAGATCATATGCCCAGCCTGTGTTTGGCTTAGATTAAATAAGTAACTATCTGGAAGGCTTTTAGAACATTTTGTGGTATCAGTTAATGGCATGAAAATGTTAACTATACCCTTTCCAGTTCTTGAAGTTTTGACATGTCACCAGGTATCCACTCTGAACCCTGGAACACAAGGGTTACTAAAGAGGCTCATGAAGAACTGTGATTAAAATCAAAGACTTACAATAGCCTTCCTGTACACAAATAACAAACTTACTGAAAGAGAAATTAGGGAAATAATACCTTTCACAATAACATCCAAAAAAATGAAATACCTAGGAATCAACCTCACAAAGGATGTAAAAGACCTATACACTGAAAACTACAGTACTCTGAAAAAGGAGATTGAAGAGGATATCAGAAAATGGAAAGCTATCACTTGCTCCTGGATAGGAAGAACCAATATAGTGAAAATGGCCATACTTCCAAAATTGTTATACAGATTTAATGCAATTCCAATCAAAATTCCAACAGCATATCTCACAGAATTAGAGAAAACAATCCTAAAATTCATTTGGAATCAGAAGAGACCTAGAATAGCAAAGGCAATTCTGGGCAACAAAGGCAAGGCAGGGAGCATCACAATCCCCGACTTGAAATTATACTATAAAGCTACTGTGATAAAAACAGTGTGGTACTGGCAAAAAAACAGACCTGAAGATCAATGGAACAGATTAGAAGATGCTGAAACAACCCCAGACATACTAAGCCACCTTATCTTTGACAAAGGTGCCAAACACATTCGCTGGAAGAAAGATAGCCTCTTTAATAAATGGTGCTGGAAAAACTGGCTCTACACATGCCGAAGATTAAAACTAGACCCATATCTTTCACCATGCACTAAACTAAATTCAAAATGGATCAGAGATCTAAATATTAAAACAGAAACATTAAATCTGCTGGAAGGTAGGATAGGTAAAACCCTTGAAGACATTGGTGTAGGCAAAGACTTTATGAATAAAAACTCAACCACACGGGAACTATCCCAAAGAATCAATAACTGGGATCTCATCTTATTAAAAAGCTTTTGCACAACAAGAGAAACCACCAACAGAGTGAAAAGACAACCCACAACGTGGGAAAAAATGTTTGCCAGCTGTTCCTCAGACAAAGGATTACTATCGAGAACATATAAAGAACTCAAAAAAATCAGACCTCCCAAATTTAAAGACCCAATCCAAAAATGGGCATCTGAGATGAATACACATTTCTCAGATGAAGAAATACTAATGGCAAATAAATATACAAAAAAATGTGCAACATCACTAGTCATTTGAGAGATGCAAATTAAAACAACACTGAGATACCATCTCACCCCAGAGAGAATGGCTACTATAAAGAAATCAACTAATAACAAATGCTGGAGGGGCTGTGGGGAAAAAGGAACCCTTCTTCACTGTTGGTGGGAGTGTCGACTGGTACAGCCACTGTGGAAGTCAGTATGGAGATTCCTCAAAAAACTAGGGTTGGAGGTCCCATTTGACCCAGCTATTCCCCTTCTGGGCATCTTCCCAGAAGAATTAAAAACATCGTACCACAGTGATATATGTGCACCCATGTTTATAGCAGCACAATTTGTAATAGCCAGATCTTGGAAACAACCCAAATGCCCATCAACTGAGGAATGGATAAGAAAGATGTGGTATTTTTATACAATGGAGTACTATTTAGCCATAAAGAAGGATAAACTGGAGACTTTTATAGGTAAATGGATGCAACTCGAGAAAATACTCATAAAGTGAAATAAACCGGACGCACATGTGTAAGCATCGTGTTGTCTCTCTAGTATGAGAAACTGAAATAGTAAATAAGATCCAAAATGTACAATAGACACGGTGAATCAAAAAGAAACTGGTCAATAGGAAAGAGAGACTGGAATAGGGAAAAGAAAGAAGGGAAAGGGAAAAAAATTGTATATATATATAAGATGGTTAAGATAGATACACTACCAATTTTACTTAGTTCATTGAAGAGTAAGGTTTGAGCCAATGATGTTTGGACAATTGAATGCTAATGTCTGGTATCCTGAATAACTAACTTAAAGATAATAATACGTAATGCATTGACCATTGTTACCCTCATATTATGTTGTTTTGAAAATTTGTTCTTTTTTTGATTTGTTTTTTCTTCTCTTTAAAAAAAAAAAAAAAAATCAAAGACTTAGTTTTCAGATCTACCATGACCACAACCGTGTCAGAATGTGAGCTACAGATGGATGTTACCTTTCCCAGTGGACACATTGCACTGATGTTTCCTCCTGAAGCTAGTTTAGAAAGATAGACATAGAGTCTTAATTAAGAATAAAAATGTTAGAGTACATGCTCGTCTTCTGCCTCAGCCTCCCAGAGTGCTGGGATGAGAAGCACTCTGGGAGGCTGAGGCAGAAGAATTCACAAATTCAAAACCAACCTGAGTGACTCAGTGAGACTTCATCTCAAAATTAAAAAGGGCTAGGGATGTAGCTCAGTATGAAGGTCCTGGGTTTAATCCCCAGTACTGAAAAAAAGAATAAAAGCATTGGAATCTACTTATTGTCTCCCTGGGACTTATGAGTGTTGACTAGACTGATGCTGTTCTTATTACTTTATTATTTTTCTGTTTTTTCTGATGCTGATAACATCTGGGCACTGTTTGGGTGTATGCTTACTGTAAAAATACACGGTGGGGCAGAGAATAATACAGTTGTGCAATAGCCTACTTGTGCCCGAGTTTTGGAAGAGGGAATACCACAGCCCAGCGTTTCTTACGCTGGCACAGTTGCTCACCTGTACGAACCTGAAAGAAGCTGTTACCCAAGGAGCCCTAAGCTCACAGTTCAGAAGCCAGTGGTGTAAGTGATTGTGATAGCTGATAGCATGTTATTTATTTTCCCTTAAAAATTTAGGAATTATATAGAAAACTCAGTCCTTGTGTTTTGCATCCTATAATTTGTTTTGTTTGTGTTTATTGGTATCTACTGCTCCTACCCCCTCTTTGGATATACAGTACGCTTGCTCTAACCCTTAGTATTTTATATATTTCCTGTAGAGATAGTATTGCTCTAGGGGCAGGTATGCCTAGAAGCTTTCCATTTGTTGAAAAGAAAACCTTTTTGTCATGAACTGGAACTGGATTCAAGTCTGTATCTTGAGCTCAGACTGTTTCTTTTCATTCATTAGATTTGTCTGCCTCTGCTCATTCCAAGGTGGTGATCTTCACGGTCAACTCTCTGGGTAGCTCTGAGTCCTACCTCGATGTGGTGCAGAGCAACGTGGACATGTTCCGAGCCCTCGTTCCTGCTCTGGCACATCACAGTCAGCGTGGCGTGCTGATCGTTGCGTCTCAGCCAGGTAAAAGGCTTTATTTTAAATTAATATGATGTTCCAGTGCACGGTAGGATGGCCATTACTGATAAAAGCTGTAAAACTTTAGAGTGTAGTCAATAGAATATTCAGTAAAACTGCTCTCGTTCTGAGCAATCTAGTATCTCCATATCCTGTCAGCCAGTTACTTCGTTTGACTGTTAATAACTAGAAGATTCAACTTACAATTTCTTTGAACTGTGGTATTATGTTCTAGTTGTTAGCCATATCTTCTGCAGTGAGAAAATGGTTAAACCCCCAAAAGAAAAATTCAGTCACTTATGTGAAAGATATTTGAACACCTATGAAATACTATAAAATGTTAGTGAACAGGCCAGGCTATATTTCTAGCATTTTGTATTTTGTAGATTGTTTTGAAACTGTTTTACTTTAAAAAGAAATGTTTTTAAAGAGTTAGGTAGTATTGGACTCAAATAGGTGAACAGATTTTTAAAAACTGTTCCCAATATAAGGTTAGGGTATGCGTTTTGTTTTTTTTTTTTTTTTTTAACGTGGGTACCGGAAGTCAAACTCAGGACCTCGCGCTTGCCAGCAGGCTCTTGTGCTGCTGAGCGATATCACCGGCCCTTTTTTTCCTTTATGTGGGTACCGGGAGTCGAACTCAGGACCTTGCGCTTGCCAGGCAGTCGCTTATGCCGCTGAGCTACCTCACTGGCCCTCATTTGTTTTTCTGTAGTACTGTAATTGGTTGAAAGACATTGGTCCCCTTAACCCCGACACCCTTTTGGCATGAAAGAAAAAATTCATTTTTGCTCAAAAGACTAAACTTCATAGTGGTGGTATATGAATCAATATTTTTGTTTATTTATTTTTCCTGCACTGGAGATCAAACCCAGGGGTTACCACTGAGCTACATCCCAGGCCTTTTTATTTTTTGTTTTGGGACAGGCCACTAAGTTGTCCAGGCTGGCCTCGAACTTGGAATCATTCTGCATCACTTCTCAAGTAGCTGGGCTTGCAGATGTGTGCCTCCGTGCCTGACAATACTTTAATTTAAAAACAGAAACTTGGCATAACATAGTTACAAAATAGTAGAATTCATCCATGAAATGTAATTATTATTTTCTAGCTTTCTGTACCCAATTTTTTTTTTTTTTTTAATGTGGGTACCAGGAGGCGACCTCAGGACCTCACGTTTGCCAGCAAGTGCTTGTGCCGCTGAGCGATATCCCCGGCCCTCTTTTTCCTTTATGTGGGCTCTGGGAGTCGAACTCAGGACCTTGCACTTGCCAGGCAGGCGCTTATGCCGCTGAGCTATCTCACCGGCCCCTCTGTACCCAATTTTTACCTTCCTATTCTAAAACTTAAATGTTTTCCACTCTTAACAATTTATATTTATAAACAACAAAATTATGTAAAATTTCTTGAAGCCTGGTTAGTGTATTCAACATACATTAAAAATATGCCTTAGGGGGCCGGTGAGATGGCTCAGTGGTATAAGCGCCTGCCTTGCAAGCGTGAGGGCCCGAGTTCGACTCCCGGATCCCATATACGAAAAAGGGACCGGTGATATCGCTCAGCGGCATGGGTGCCTGTTGGCGCACGAGGTCCCTGAGGTCGACCCCCCGGTACCCACCAAAAAAAAAAAAAAATATATGCCTTAGTACATTAGGGACCAAGACAAGTATACAAAAGCTCTAATATACTTTACTTATTAAAATAATAAATGTTTCATTTGTGAGCTAGAATAGAAGTATATTTTAAAAATCTTTACATTTCACCTTTTACGCAACATTTAGTGGAAATTATGACTTATGTGACATGGAAACTGAGTACATTTCCTGCAAATCAAGTGATTGGAATTGGATGTAATCTGGATTCCCAGAGATTACAGTACATTATCACAAACGTTTTGAACGCACAAACTTCAGGCAAAGAAGTATGGGTTATTGGTGAACAGGGAGAAGACAAAGGTAAGAAGTACATCGTGATTAGTATGCTGATAAATCACCCGTGGTCCTGGGATTAGAAATATCGGGGACTTTAGAGATGTGAGCTTAGCTGGCTTTTGTTTCACATTCGACACCTTCTGCATAACAGGCCCTGTGTTGTACACAGAGCTTTCATATGTATCATTCTTATAATGTTACTTTTCCTCCAGTTTAAGGTTACACAAGACTCGTTTGTCAGATTTTATATTTTTTAATTGAATTAGAGTTCAGGAGCAATTTTAAAGTTTAATTTCCCCGAAAGAAGTATTTAAATATACCTAGAGCATTTACAGAACTTTCCCAGTACTCCTCCACCTCTCAACTTCGCTTACCTTTCCTAAGTTCAGACCTTCTCCCTGGACACAGGCCTCTTGTTTCTTACTTTCGTAAACTGAATTTTCACTTTGTTTATCCTTACAGCCGTTTTAACCAGGCGTTGCTGTCTCTCTCCCACAAAAAGCACTCAGTTTCAGTCCCCTCGAGGGCAAAGCCCCTTTTCCTATCCCAAAACAAAACGTTCCCTATGTGACTTCAGACTCTCTTTCTTTACTCCTTTGTTGTTCTGTGTTATAAAGTTAGGTTGGTCAGGTGATAGAAGTGCTATTTCCTCTCATGTTGTCCATTTTTATTCATTTAAGCAAGTAGATGAGTATCTGCTGTCTGCTCACGACTGTACTCGATGCTAGTGTGAAAGAAAAGAGGCACAGAACGCAGTCTCCGCCCTCATCATACTTTAAAAAAATAAGAACAGTATTTATCACGTATTTTAGTTGGCAGTAAAGTATCGGATGCCATCTGTTAACTGCCAATGTGAATATTATTGACTTACGAGCATTTGACATGGGTTGAAATCACTAGGAAAAAATCTATAAAGGGCATCATTGAGTTGGACTTTGGAACACTGAATAGGATTTGAATAGCTATCAGAGTGAGAAAGACATTCCAAGAATGGGAAATCAGAAACAGGTGAAGACACATAGTTAAGTAGGCCGTGTTCATGACATATAAAAAAATCTGGACTAGTTGCACAGGGTTTCAACCAGATAAGCCTGGTTAAAATCGTATTTCGGAGCTCTTTGAATACCTGATCAGTGAATTGGAAGGTGATTCTCACGCATAGAAAAACCATGAGAATGAAATGTCGAAAGGGTAATTTGGGAGAAATTAATTACTTCAGCATTTGAAATTCATTACTATTGCTTTATTTGGCATGGAAGTGGCTTGGTTAGAGTGTTATGTAGGAAATAAGCTCTCTGCCTAGGAGGAGGTGATAATTTGAGAACTGGAGAAAGACCATGCATGTTAAAAATTAAATAGCTATTGAACCATAATGCCCCAACCCAAATCACCTTTTCAAAACCATTTTCTTGGAATATATACTTTAATATATATGCTTTGTGTATATACTTTAATACCGTTAATATTTTTAGCAGTGGTGATATTTAGATTGGATGTAACTTTTTTTTTTCTTTTTTTTTTGTGGGTGCCGGGGGTCGACCTCAGGACCTCACGCGCCAGCAGGCGCCCGTGCCGCTGAGCGATGTCACCGGCCCCTTTTTTCATATGTGGGTTCCGGGAGTCGAACTCAGGACCTCGCACTTGCCAGGCAGGGCGCTTATGCCACTGAGCCATCTCACCGGCCCTGGATGTAACTTTTTAAAATCTTTGCTTTTTGCATTTTCTAATTTTGTTATAGGATAGGTAGTATTTATATAATTTTAAGGACATTAAAAATATAGCAGTATTTTAAATCTGTATAAATCTGCACTAGCTACTTAGAAAGTTCAGTGCTAACATAAGTTAAGCTAGAGAATAAACCCTTTTAAACCCGACTGTGATTGAACAGAAATACTTTTCAGGAGCCAGTGCTCGGTGACACTAAACCTTGGGCAGCAAACAAGAACTGGGAGTAAATGCATTAGAGTAATTAATGTCTAGGGATTCAAATAAACCCAACACCCTGAGTTTTACTCACTGCTGCCGCTGGAGTTCTGGCCCAAGTTGCTCGCTTGCTGAATTTGTAAATCTCCCAGCGAGTCTCTCCTCTTTTCTACCCTGTGTTGTGAAAGTAATGACACTAGCTAAAACTTATGCTCCCCCATTGTAGTTCAGTCTTCCTAAAACATTCCTCTTTTCAAACAGTTTCAGGGCCTTGTTCTGAGCAAACCATTAAGTTCCTTTGCTTGGCACTCAGGGAACCCAAATGTAGCTCTAATCTTCCTTCCCAATTATAGTTACAGGTGCAGCCATGGTATTGTAAAATGGAGAGGAACCCAAGAGATCATCTGTTTCCTTTTGTTTTTGGGAGTGAGCAGTGGATGCAGGGGTGATAAGATGGACCTGCTCAGGAGCCTACAGCTTTTAGGGACGAGGCCTAGAATCCAGGTCCACTGACTCCCAGGACTGCTATGGGAACCTTTGCCCACAGCATTTACCTTCCTTCCCTACCCCCGTCTCTGCCCATATGTCCAAGTTCATCCTTAAGAGTCTAAGTCAAGCCTACACATACCCTGAGGGTTTTCCTGTCACATTACAATGATTTTTTCACTCCATTGAGCTAAAAGCAGTTGCCATTTGTATGGCAATTGTCTTGGGAATCTTAGGTGGGAACTAGAAATAGAGGATGCAGGTACACATGAATTCGGATTACTTAAACATAGTATTCTGTAATATTTGACATAATGTGTATGCAAGTTTTAAAATGTAACAGCTGGGTGTAGTGCCACACAGCTGTAATCCCAGCACTTGGGAGGCTGAGGCAGGAGGATTTCTGCAAGTTAAAGGCTAGCCGGGACTATGCAGCATGATCCTGCCTCAAAAAAATAAAAACGAAAAATTATAATAATAGAACACACACTTAGGAATCTCCGTGCAATCAACATTACCAGTACCACTGAAGCCAAGTGTACCTCTCTCTAGTCCATCTTCCCGCTTGCCATCTAGAAGTGCCTCAGATCACTTCTCCCCAGTACTTTGCAGTGCTGGGGATCAAACCCAGGGCCATACAGGATCGTAGGGTCTTCTGCATGCTGGGCAAGGACCCCACCACTGAGCTACACCCTCAGTTCTCAGACCACTATTTTTGTTTTTTGTTTTTTTTGAGACAGGGTCTTGCTATGCAGTTCAGCTGGCCTTGAACTCACTATGTAGCCCACGTTGGCCATGAACTCGCGGCGATCCTCCTGCCTCAGCTTCCTGAGTGCTGGGACTACACGTATGTGCCACCATACCCTGGCTCAGATCATTTTTTTTCCTGTCCTCCACTCGTGCTTTACAGACAGTTCCATCCACAGATAGGTTCACTAAGCCAGAAGTGGATTAGAGGCTCCCTCTGCTGATTTCTTGTGTATCCACCAGCTGGTGATATTTTTGCAGAACTGGTACCACCACAGTAATCATTCGATATAATTAATAATTATTAGAATTATTTTATTAAGTGCCAACTATGTATATTAAATGTTTTACATGAAGGTCCTCTGCATCTCATTAAATTTTACAAATACCTTGTAAAGGATGAGGTATTTTTCCAGATTTGTAGATGGGGCACTTAAGGCTCAGTGAGGCTAAGTGCTGCGCCCAAGGTCACATATCTAGGAATAGCAGCACTGAGAACTGAACCCTGGCCTCACTAAAGCTGTGCTCTTTTTTGCTGTTACTTAATTAGATAATTTTATTTCAGGCCTTTAATACAGTGTCTGGCACAGACTAAACACCCCACAAATGGTAGTTTTTATACAGGATTGACAAGATGGTGATGAACAGAAAACTGGCAAAAGGACCTGTAAAACTATGCTTTGAAAGAAAGCAACATTAGGATTTGGAAACAGTTATAACTAGAAGTCATATAAGTAAAATAATTTTTTTCATGTTGTCAGAGACAAACAATAGCCACAGCCTGGGGAGGAATTCCATGGCACACAAGACACTTAGGATCTATTTCCTGCTCCCCCTCAGCTTCATCTCCTACCTTCCGCCAGGCATTCTGTGCTAGTTGGAGGGCCAGCTTGCAAGTGGTCACACCATCAGTGGAAAAATAACTTGCCAGAAGGGGAAAAGTTCTGTAAAAAGACTAATATAGGTACCCTTGACTGCAAAAAATCATTTATTGCATCTTAATCCTAAAAAAATCATTGGCAAACTATAATTAATTCTTCATTTCTTTTTTTAGTGCCCACATGGGGTGGACAAGAAGTAATGAATCACAGCTCTCAGGCACAGCTGTCCAACAGGTAACACAGTACAAATTTGCATGTATTCAACTAAAAATCATGTACTTCATAGCTAATGTTACAGCTGTTTACATATTTATCAGGCTTCGGAAAACAAAACTAGCTGGTATGGAGAAATCCAGAAGTATACGGGGCAGTGTTTTATAATCTCTAATTTTTACCTGCAGATAGATCCGGGAGTGCTCTGCAGAGTCCTCCAGATAACACAGTTGACATTTGAAGGGCAGAACATGCTCCTTACTTGTACACAGTGATTTCCTTCTCCTGTTTCTAACCTTCTGAAGATATTCTTCTTTCCTAATGTAGAAGAGAATTTGTCAATACCACTTAAAAATTAAGAGTTATTCATCACACATAAATACAGGATTTGGAAATCAGTGTTGTGTAAGTGAAAACACCATATCGCATGTTCAGGGGAAAATGTATAATTCCCACCTCCTTGAATCTTCTGTTATTTCGAGGCCTTGCAGAGGTCTGGGCCCCAGAGGCTGCACTTCACATACTATATATTTTCATGTCATTTGTTGTTTTACCACTGCACAACAGCAAATTTTTCTGAATTCTGAGTAGGGGTAACTTTTAGTTTTATAAACCGCTAATGTGTGGTTATATAACAACTGGAAAGAAGGTTCTCTTTTATTGAGAAGTGTGTGATATAATTCATTCCAATCTGATTAAATAATCTTGCATTTATTGGTTTTTGTTTACTTACGGACCTGGTGGTGCTTGGGATTAAACCTTGGGCCTCAAGTGTGCTATGCACACACACGGCCTCTAAGCCATATTCCCTATTGTTTTTACAAGGAATAATTTTTTTTAATTTTTTTTAATTTTATGGGAAAAAACTAAAAATTTCATAACAAAATAATAACAATAGTTAATACATTGAATATTGTTATTTTTAAAGTAGTTAGAGTACAAGAGACAAGGAATAAATTTAAGTGATTGCTTTATATTATTTTTTACAAAAAGAATGTATGCTTATTATAAAACTTAAAATGCTGTACATACTTATAAAGTAGAAAGTAAAAATCTAGGGAATTCCGTCTTCCAGAGACGACTACTGCTTAGTATCCACGTGTCCCCAAAGGTGTTTTTCAGTATTTTTCCAAATATGTTATTATTTTTATAATAGATTTATATTATTCATACTGTCTTGCAACTTGATTCTTTAATGATAAGTTTCGGACATCTTTCTATATTGTGCATGTAAATCTGCTCCTTTCCCTCAAAAAACACTACTGTGGATTGAACCCAGGGCCATGGTGCCAAGCTACATCTCCAAGCTGCCCTATTTTCCTCTGTGCGCCTGTCCCTCCCCTCATAGCTTCCCTTCCGCTTCCCCTTCCATTCTCCTTTTCTTTCATTTTCCTTCTGTCTTTCTCTCCCCCTTTCTCTCTCTCTCTTTCATGCTTTCTTTTCAACAGGTCTTTCTAAGTCACTAAGTTATCCAGGCTGTGCACTTACTTGTGATCCTCCTGCCTCAGCTTCCCAGAGCTAGGATTACAAGCATGCACAACCATGCCTGGCTCCTTTTCTTTTAGGAGCTACATGGTACTACATATGGTAGTGATTTATTTAACCAGTTCCCTTTTCAAATACAGTATACTTATTTGTATATCTTTGCACACTTGAACATACTGCTGTAGGATAGATTCCTAGAAAAAGGAATTTCTAGATTGGATATTGCCAGTCTTCCTGAAAAGTTAAATGACTTTATACTCTCAACAGCAGTTACGGGAATGCCTGTTTATAGCTTCCCCTAAATGATTCACAATACCAATTTTTTTCATCTTTGCCTATGTTGGTAAGCAAAACTGGTATTTATTGCTTTAATTCATTTTTAAATATTTGGGATGGTAAATGTCTTGCTTACTTTTCTCACTGCTGAGAGACAATACCCGACACCCACAAGTCGAAGGAGGAAAGGTTTTTTTCAGCTCACAGTTTGTAGAGGTTCATTCCATAATCACCTGGCTCCAAGGCAGGGTGGCATGGCACAGGGGAATCGCAGAGGAGAAACAGTCCATAGCATGGCAGGTGGAAGGCTGCAAAGCAGCTTTCCCTTTTATCCCATCCAGGCTACAAGCCTTTTGAGTGGTTCCACCCACATCCAGGGTGGGCCTTCCCATTATCCACACCCAGAACCATGCTAAACCAATCAGAGGACTAATCTAGTACCACACACCCTTAATCCCAGTATCACACGCCCTAGATCCAGCCATCCCCAAAAAGCCCCACCTATGAGGGCATGAGGCTTTGGGGGCACATCTAGACACAAGCCATAACAGTGAGCATCTTTTTATGTTTCTAGGGCATTTGTATTTTCTGTCTGTGAACTGCATATCTGACATTTTACAAAAAGCTTAAATAGTGCTCACTTTGGCAGCACATACACTAAGAAAAGCTTAAATAATCATTATAAGCGTTCCTAATAATTGCTGTATGACTTTTATTTCTTTGTCATAAAAATAATATCTTAAACACTATGTGAACATGCCTATAAACCTAGCACTCGGGTGGCTGAGGCGGGAGGATCCACTCGAGTTCAAAATGACCTGGGCTACACAGTGAGTTCAAAGCCAGCCTGAAGTACATAATAAGACCTTGTCTCCTAAAAACCAAAAAAAGAAAAAAAAAAAAAAAAAGAAGAAGTAAAGAAAAAACACACAAACAGGATGTGAAACTAAATGGTGTATGTTTTGTGCATTTTCTGAGATTATGTTTTTTTGTGACCTAGAGCCATGGAACTGTTAAGGGTAAAAGGTCAGAGATCCTGGTCTGTGGGACTATCAGTAGCTGACCTGGCTGACAGTGTCATAAACAATAAAAAGAAAGTGCATTCTGTGTCCACGTTAGCAAAGGTAACTGTTGTCATCATTCTCTCATATTTTAAACTTTCATATTAATATAAAACTAGTGAAACTGCTGTTTACCGTCCAACCCAGGTCTCTTCAGCTTTAGAGTAAGATAGGGAGGAGGCACTTTAATCCAAGCCCTGTCCTGCTTAGCTCTGGGAAATCTGGCCTCTACCCACCCTCAGGTAGTTTTTGAAGTGTTTCCAAGTTGTGTTTCGGTATCCTATAAACTGCTTCTGGTTGTCATTTTTCACCTCAGCCAGCCACTTCACCCCAGATTGATATGCTAACTGGTCTCAGCTGGTCATCAGTCCGCTTCAACTGTTGTCTCTTGTCACTCTACCTGGACTATAAATTCCCTAAAGCACAGCTAAGATGAGGTACAAATGCTCATCAAAAGTTTCCAGAGGGCCAGGGATATAGCTCAGTGGCACAGCGCCTGCCTGGCAAGGGCAAGGTCCTGAGTTAGATTCCTGGTACCCCCCCCCGCAAAATTTTTTTTTTCTGAATACTTAGACTATGAAGGGGGGATACAGCATGAAAGAAAAATGTCAAAGAGGCTGTTGTATTTGGCCCAGGCTGTGCACCTCCCCAAGGAATCCATTCAGAACATCATTTTTCTTAGTCCCCAACCTGCTGCCCATATTGCAGCAGCTAGCTTACCTCCCTACGAAGGGAGTGTCTCTGACTAAGTTCTGTCCCTCTCTCAAAAAGTTTCAGAAATAATGATTTGAGTTCAGAAAATAAACAAAAAAAATTAGACTCAACTTGTTATCACTTTGTACTAGAACTAGGAAAGCAAGAGAGTATGCATTTTTATGATTTGATTTTGTACAGTGATTCAACTGTATTATAATCCCTATTTTTTAATTTCAGGGATATTATGATATAAATAGTGAAGTGTTTTTAAGTTTGCCTTGCATCCTTGGAACCAGTGGGGTATCTGAAGTCATCAAAACTGCAGTGAAAGAAGTTACAGTGACTGAGAAACTCCAGAGCAGTGCGTCCTCAATCCACGGTCTCCAACAACAGTTAAAACTTTGATTTTCAAACACAGTTACCTGAAAGGAAAAGTCATTTAATTTTGCCAACATATATAGGTTTGAAAACTTCTGGGTCTTTTACTTATCTTTACAAACCTTTTGGTTAAAGTAGATGGTTTCTTGGTTAGTTTCATAATTTGAATCCTTAAAGAGCTAGATAAGGGAGGGAAAAAAATCTATTTAGGGGAGGTTCTTGACAAATCTATATTCTTTGAACCTACAGCTGGGGTAAATATTCACCTGCTATGTGCAGCATTTTAAATTGTGTATCCTAAACTTAAAGCACATTCCGCACTTTGGCAATATCCTGAAAAAAATACATTTATAATAAATATGATACACTAAAGGCTCAGGATGGGCCTTACTTACAAAATTCATAGGATCCACAGTGTAGGATATTTATTTCTTTTGCAAAATGCAGTTGGTGGAGTAGTTAAGTGTTTTATTTTCCTTCTCCAAATTCATTAGCTGCCAAAAACTAGAAAAGAATTTTATATGTATTTTAAAATAATAAAAGGTGGGCCGGTGAGATGGCTCAGCGGCTTAAGCGCCTGCCCGGCAAGCGCGAGGGCCCGAGTTCGACTCCCGGAACCCACATACGAAAAAGGGGCCGGTGATATCGCTCAGCGGCACGGGCGCCTGTTGGCGCGTGAGGTCCTGAGGTCGACCCCCCGGTACCCACAAAAAAAAAAAAAATAATAATAATAATAATAAAAGGGAAAGTAAAACTTTTTAATATATAAAGAAAAAAGTATCTATAATTTAATTTCCATGGAATTTCCTTTCTGAAATTTTCTTCCTTAGCTAGATAAGATCCCCAACATGTCATAAATTTACTGTGATATTAGTAAAGCATAAGTAAATGTGTATTTTATTATGAATGATAAACAGTCAAACAGTTTAAAAGTCAGTTTATTTTGAAGCCAAAATATGAGGCTTTCATAAAAACCAGTGGTCTTAAGGAGGTTGAATGGACTGATGGTTCTGAGCAAACCCTCTGTCATTCCAGAATAATGGTTCAGAACACACAGGCTTTGGTGAAGGGTCAATAGCAGTATTTTCACCAGGCACTAGTGGTGAATATGCCTAGACTAGGTAAAAGCCCTCCTTGTCCTTACAGTCTACTATGGGAACACAGTAATCAAATCTCACAAATAAATGTAATAAGAATTGTGAAGAAATCCAGCATATAATAGGTGAAACAATCTGGTCAAGAAGATATGAGCCATGGGCCGGTGAGATGGCTCAGCGGCGTAAGCGCCTGCCTTGCAAGCGCGAGGGCCCGAGTTCGACTCCCGGATCCCACATACGAAAAAGGGGCCGGTGATATCGCTCAGCGGCACGGGTGCCTGTTGGCGCGCGAGGTCCTGAGGTCGACCCCCCGGTACCCACAAAAAAAAAAAAAAAAAAGAAGATATGAGCCAAATAAGGGCAGACATATCATGGGTAGAGAAGAAATAGGCACAGTAATACTCAGTGTACTCATGGATAGTTGTAATGATGAACTTACACTAAGTGGAAGGTGAAATTCAGTATCCCATGTTTAAGAAAGTATAGAGTCATACAGATTGAACTGGATAAAAACATCTGGGGTGGGGATGGAGCTCACGGGTAGAGCACTTTCCTTACATGTGCAAGGCTCTGGGTTGTCTCCAGCACTGCAAAATGAACAAACTGTTGCTATTTGAAGAGATAAGCATTAGTTCTATATAGAATATTTTTGTGTTACCAAAACCTCCTTTTATCCTGATGTTACCTCCTGTTATCACCTCTCTGTTACCCTAACAGTATATACTGTCCTTTTGTATGAAATAGGAAAGTAAAACTAAAAGAATAATTTTTAGTCTTTTCTAATAAGGTATAACTAGAAATTTGACAATTCCTAAAATCAAATTTCTAATATAATCTTGAACTATAATCTAGCTGTAAAATATTACAGTATAATAGATTCACTACAAGAATTCACTACATTAATTATAAAGGGAACATGTCAATAAAACAAATGTTGAGCACCTACTGTTATTCCAAATATTATGTTCGAATCTGAATATTCAGAGATGAATATTAGTTCTTACCCTCCAGAAGGCCACAATATGGAAGTAATTCTCTGTATCAGGTGTTCACTTGAGTATTAAGTATCAGCAATTATGTTGTGAGTTCCACATAGAAGTCAAGAAGCTATACCACTTCACTCTGAGTTGGTGATAATTTAACACTCACAATGCTTCTATTAACTTTAACTTTTTCAGTTTCCCAAAATCATGCAGTGCCTCTTGATATGTTTTTAAGTGGGCCTTGGATTAAAGTGGTTTTTTGATACTGTAGTAGAAGATATATTTTTATTTTCCAATTTGCATTATGTTTTCCTTAAATATCAAAAATAATGAATAAAATAAACTTTGATTTTAAAATACCAGATGATGCCTGACTTACTAAATGAATTTTTTTTTTTTTTTTGTGGGTACCGGGGGTCAACCTCAGGACCTCGCGCACCAGCAGGCACCCGGCCGCTGAGCGGTATCACCGGCCCTTTTTTCGTATGTGGGTTCTGGGAGTCGAACTCGGGCCCTCGCGCTTGCCAGGCAAGCACTTACGCCGCTGAGCCATCTCACCGGCCCCTAAATGAATTCAGACTGAGACTTTTTTCATATAATTTATACAGAACCCAGGATATTTAATTATTTCATTTTAAGTGGTGTGCAAAATTAAGAGATTGGATTTTTTTTTTTTTTTTTTGTGGGTACCAAGGGGTCGACCTCAGGACCTCGCGCGCCAGCAGGCACCCGTGCCCCTGAGCGATATCACCGGCCCCTTTTTCGTATGTGGGATCCGGGAGTCGAACTCGGGCCCTCACGCTTGCTGGGCAGGCGCTTAAGCCGCTGAGCCATCTCACCGGCCCCAAGAGATTGGATTTTATCATTCATTTTCAAGCTTTAAAAAATTATTTTAGCAAGAAGAAATTTTAAACAATGTAGTACCTGGTGTGCCTCCACTTTATAGAAGCAGAGTTGCTCTAATTAAAAGTACTTCTGAGTAAGATGTGGCTTCAAGACTATTTTGTTGTTTTTTTTTTTTTTTTTTTGTGGGTACCGGAGGGTCGACCTCAGGACCTCGCGCGCCAGCAGGCGCCCGTGCCGCTGAGCGATATCACCGGCCCCTTTTTCGTATGTGGGTTCCGGGAGTCGAACTTGGGCCCTTGCGCTTGCCGGGCAGGCGCTTAAGCCGCTGAGCCATCTCACCGGCACCTCAAGACTGTTTTGAAGCCGGGTGTGGTGGTGCACACCTGTAATCCCAGCACTCAGGAGCCTGAGGCAGGATGATCGCTGCGAATTTGAGGCCAGCCTGGGCTACATAGTGAGTTCAAGGCTGGCCTGAACTACATAGCAAGACCCTGCCTCAACCCCCCCACACACACAAAAAAAAAGACAGACTATTTGAACAGTATGCTTTTTAAACCATATAAAACAGCAGATGCAGTGGAAGGATAGACTGATCTTTTGGTTTGACTGGAACTAATATATGGTTATTCAAGAATAATGGCTATTGGGATAGCTTTATTTGTGTGTGTGAGCAACAGTTTATAATGAGAACTTCCACATGCTTTCAGTTCTTCCCCTCTGTGGCTTCACTTAGATGCCTGTTTAGAAAGGAATCAATACCATGGTCTAGTTCTCATTAGGCTATACTATACTTAAACAGACTTATACTTAACATCCGAAAACCTACTCTTTAGGATACTTTGATACTCTGCTTATAAAACTGGTGACATGGCATAGTGATAAGTAATATAAGTCACCACAATGAGCTTTTATTGAAAATTGAAATTCAAGATCGAGGACCTAGGGCCGGTGAGATGGCTCAGTGGCATAAGCGCCTGCCTTGCAAGCGCGAGGGCCCGAGTTCGACTCCCGGATCCCACATACGAAAAAGGGGCCGGTGATATCGCTCAGCGGCACGGGCGCCTGTTGGCGCGCGAGGTCCTGAGGTCGACCCCCCGGTACCCACAAAAAAAAAAAAAAAAAAAAAAAGATCGAGGACCTACTCTTGTACTCTCTATGGAGCAATGAAGATCTGAAACCAAGCCTGGCCTCTAGGACTTGGACTTAACAGTGAACAGGCAGTAGTCCACAAATACAAGGCAAGGTTAGAACGCATCCTGTGTTAATTTATGTCTGGGTACACATAAGTTCTGATGTAGGGAACAGTATCCTGGGGAGGACATTTATGTCTGGCTTCCTGAGAAATAAGGGATTTCTACACTTTGACCTTACAAATGTAGGATGAAGGACTTTTAAGCTTTAAAACAAAACAAAACCATGTGACTCCCAAAGAAACCTTGAGCATCTTCCTAATGGAAGCTTCTCTCAGAGATGGGGAAATTCTGACCCGGGCTAGAAGTGCATTCGTCTACTAGTTTCATAAGGGCAAGTCGGAGGCAGGCGGTTCCCCAGAGTACAGGGCCCTCCCACTACATCACTCAGTCGTTAAGGTTCACTGCAAGCCTTTCGTACTTCCCTCCCCGCACCTGCTTCCTGAGTCTTAAGAGTGATTGTGAAACAGCTGCCAATCTCATCCCAGCCGAGTTTCGACCTTTGGAACAGCCTTGCCCTATCTTCGGGACCCAACTAGTTCCAACACACCGTTAGCCGGTTGGTCTAAATACAGTTCCCGCCCAGGCTGGGTCGCTTAAGGTGTCCACCTGTCTCTGCCAAACGACGGCCTCGGAAGTGACGTGCCGGAAGCGGAAGTGCAGTGGTGGCGCTGACTTCCTGTTAGAGGCGGGGGGGTGGGGGGCTGGCCACTCGGTGTGCGATTGTCTGGGGCGGCCTGGGGCGGCCCCGGAGCGGCTGACCCTCTGCCAGTGGGGACGGGAGTCGCCAGGCAGCCGTCATGGCGGTGTCGGAGAGCCAGCTCAAGAAGATGGTGGCTAAGGTGAGGCTGCGACGCGCTCGCCGTCCCGCGAGCGCCTACCGCTCCCTTCCGCGCCTGGCCCGGCCCGGCCCAGCCCCGCGAGCCTCCCGGGCGGGCCGGAACCCCAGCACCGTCCCCCGCCGCCGCCGGGGCCCCCCGCCCGAGCCTGTAGTGTTCGCACCCCGATACCCTGCGGGGAAAGTCGAGGGGGCGGCGACTGTCAACAAAGGCGCCGAGCAGAGGCCGCCTGCCACCTGCCGCCCGCCCCCTTCTCTCTGCGGGAGAGTTTGGAGCTGGCTGGAGCGGTAGAGTTTAGGTCTGAAATGTTCTACACAGAAAGAGGGAGTTATACTTAGTTCTTGACCGGAGGCAGTTCACTCCTGTTCCAGTGTGGGGGTCCGTCAGCCTTCACCCGCCCTTCGCTGGCCGCAGAGACCGCGGCCCTTTCAGTTTTGCATTCCCCACGCCGCGCAGCCGGCCCGGGGGAGACCAGGGACTAGCGCTTGTGTTGACTCAATTCAGTGAAACGACAGAGAATCCAAAATGCCAGACCCTCACTACCCAGGTAGAATTAATGGAATCCATTACTACTGTCCCAGGGTAATGGTAACTGTTTACTAACACTATTACTAGCATGCTTCTTGTAACACATATTTATCTTGAGCTTACTTTACAATCCTCACAGCTGAACTGCTGCGTGATCCCCCCCCCCTTTTTAAAAAAGCAGTGAGGCGTTTTGTGTTTTAAAGCCGTGATTTAATTTGATAATTCAAATGTGGCAATGGCTTTTCCTTTTGTTTGTTGTAACTTACCAAATCTACTTGGAATGAAGTATATGTAGGAGTTAAGAGCTGAGTCTTTTAAAACGGGCTAGTTTGGGATACTTTTGTCAAAACAAGAATGGTCGAAATTATCAGCTTAAGGGGGTTTCAACTTATGCACATTTATTATATAGGAAAGTTTTTTTTTTTTTTTAAATAGACCTTTTCTAGTAAAATCGTCCCCATGGTTCTTGGTTGAAGATCAGTTAACGTCTAAAGAGAAAGTGGCAGGTTTCAAAAGAAAGCATCTCCTGGTTGTCCATCCATATCTTCTAGGCTTCTTTGTCTTTTGGTGCCAGGAATCGAGGATGTCACAAATGCTAAGAACATGCTTTAGCACTGAGCTACATCTCCTGACCTGTTTTGTTTTGTTTTTTAAGTAGTTATCCTTAATTATAGAGGAGGTTTGGGGGAGCCTTAGATTGTGGCCCAGGTAAAGGTCTGTGTTGTAACATTTATATATCACTTTTTGAAAAATACCATATTGTTTTAGGTACTTGATAACCGAAGAGGAACTGATCCATAATGTGTTTGATATTTAAATTGATAGCGCACCCATTAAAAAGCTTAGTCCTTGATGTATATGTAGTAATATAAAATACAACATTGGTTTATTTTTAAAACCCCTAAACAAGCTTTCTCTAGACTAGAGGAACGTGCCATCGATCCCTTTATGCTATCTGGTTGTAGCATCGCTACACCCATCAAATACTCTGGGCCCCTTCCTTGATTTATGTTTTTTTTTTTTCTTTTTTTTTTTTCATGCGGGTACGGGGAGTCGAACTCAGGACCTTGCGCTTGCCAGGCAGGCGCTTATGCTGCTGAGCTATATCACCAGCCTGATTTATGTTTTTTTAAATGTTATTACAAATCATTTTTTTCTTTGAGTATTAGCTTAGCTCTCTTAACATAACTTTTAGTTAAAACCTCTGTCATCATTTGTCAGTTAAATATATATATATATATACATACACATATATATTTTTTTTTTCTTTTTTTTTTTTTTGAGACAGGGTCTTGCTGTGTAGTTCAGGCTGGCTTTGAATTCATTGTGTAGCCCAGGCTGGCCTCAAACTCTCAGCGATCCTCCGGCCTCAGCCTCCCGAGTTCTGGGATTACAGGTGTGCAACACCACACCTGCTAGTTAACAGAAGTATATCCTGTCAGTCCATCTTGCTTTACACAAGTAACAATTTTGATTGTTCATACAACTGCCTGTATTTTCACATGTTGTATCTACAGTATTCCTAGAGGTTGTGTCATAACCAAATGGGTGGAGGAGAGCAGATGCATTAAAATAGCTATGTATTTCACACTGTTTTAGATACAGGGATACAACAGTAAACAGACAAACTCTACACTTGTGGAATTTAAATTCACATAGAAGGCAGTAAACAACTCAAGAAGAACATTTAAACAGTATGTTGGAAATTGATAAGAGCATTAGAGAAAAATAAAACAGGAAAGAGAAATAGAGTAGTAAAAGGAGGTGAGAATGGGCTAGATTGCAAGTTGTATCAGACAGAAAAGGAGAGACCTGGAAGAGGTGGAGAAACAAACTGGGACGATTTAGGGTGAGGCCATTCCAGGAAGAAGGTAAAAAGGGCGAAGTTGTCATGCCTTTGTTGTAGAACAACAAAGGGTAGCTCGGCAGGCCTGGAATGAGCAAGGGAAGGTGTCTTAATTACTTTTCTCATTGCTGAGACAAAATGCCTGATGCCCAAAATTAAGGAAGGAAAGGTTTATTTAGCTCACAGTTTGTGGAGGTTTCGGTCTGTAATCTGCTGGCTCTGAGGCAGAGTGGCACATGGCAGAGGGCAATAGTTCAGGGCAGCAGAAAACAGCAAAGGGAACAAGAGCAAAAAGGGAAGAGCGAGCGAGAAGACTCTTTTCTGTCCCTTATATTGTATGCAGTCTACCCACCCTAGGGTGAGTGTAGCACTCACACCCATAATCCTAGCACTAGACCATGAATCAGTTACAAACTCTAGATTCGTCTCTCTCTGGAAAGCAACCCCCCATGACTGCATGAGGCTTTGGGGGGACATGCGGACACAAACCAGAAGGGGTAGATTGTAGTTTGAGTTTAGGCCCTGAGCATCAGTGTGGGAAATTTTGGAGAGCCTCGAAGACCCATTGAAAGGCTTTGGCATTTAGTTGAACTATGAGGGAAAGCCATTTAGCTCTTACCAGCACTACTCTAGCTGCTGTATTGGAACAAGACCGTCCAAGAGGGTAGGAGTGGAGGCAGAGACACCTATGAAGAGATTTTTGAAATAATCTAGGCAGGTGGTGCTAGTGGTTTAGACCAGGATGATAGCTATGGGGATAGTGAGAAGTGATCGTATTCTGGATATATTTTGAAGGTAATGCTAGTAGGCTTTTCTGATACATTTGCTACGGATGTGAAAGACAGAAAAACATCAAGAATAACTTTTACAGTCTTTTTTTCCCTGAACAGCTTGAAGGATATAGACAGTAAATTTTGGGGGAAGATATGGAGTTTGGTTTTGGTCATATTCAATTTGACATTCATTAGATGTTCAGTGGAGATGTCAGACTGCTAATTGGATGTACAGTATTCATCTGCAGGGTTACATCCCAAGATCCATGGTGAATGTCTCAACTGGAGAATACTGAACCCTGTATATACTATTTTTCATAGTGTGTGTATATATTTATAGATAAAGTATATACATCTAAATAAAGTTTATTTTATATGTCATGCACATCAAGAAATTAATAACAGAAATAATATATAACAATATAATAAAATTGCTAGCATACTACCATTGTACTTTGGGGCCATTATTAGGTAAAATAAGACTTACTTGAATACAAGCACTAGAACAGTTGATCATACAACTGAGGTGGCTTCTAAGTCTAACAAGTGGATAGCTTATCCAGTGTGGATATGCTGGATAAAGGGATGATGAGTTCCTGGGTGGGACAGAATGGAAGAGTGTTAAGATCTCATCATGGTATCACACTGCTCAACCGCATGCAGTTTAAAATGTACAGATTGTTTATTTCTGGGATTTTTCATTTAATATTTTCAGACCAAAAATTTCAGGGTAACTGAAATTGTGGAAAGTAAAGGACTACTTACAAGTCTGGAGTTTATGAAAGAGGTTCACTAGAAAAGTTTAGTCTAGGAGTTTTCAACATATAAATGATACTTTAAAACAAGTGGGAAACCACCAAAAGAGTGGTTTAGGTAGGAGGACTGTTCCCTGGGGCCCAGTATTAGTTGATTAGGAGAAAAGAAAGACCCAGCAAAGAGACAGAAGTAACCACAGAGAGAAGGAAGACAAGCATTGGTGTTTTGGAAATTGAAGGGAGAATATACTTTAAGAGAACAAATCAACCTGGTCAACTCCTGCTGCTGACAGGTTAAGACACAGGCAGTTGGCTATTGCACACCATGTAGCAGGTACTGGTGACCCTGAGCAGTTTCAGTGAAATAGTAGGTGAAAAATGTATACACACACTTCCTGCTGCTCGGGCTAAAAACCTTGACGTTATCTTTGATGCTTCATTTTCCTTTATATCCACAGTAAATCTGTCAGAAAATCCTACTAGCTCTACATTCACAATGTAGCTGCAATCTGATCACTTCTCATTTGTCTCCATGCTACAGAATGTCCAGATTTGGAGTGGGTTTGAAGAGAATGGGTCTAGATGTTGTGTATCAGTGGTTGCTAACATTACAGGGGTATCCAGATATCATGTGCTCCTGATGGGAAAACATAATCATCTGTGAAATGATCTTGCTGAAGAGAAAGGGAGAGCGAGAAGAGGAAAAATGACTTCTAGACCCAAATAATAATTCAAAGGAAAATGTATGTTAAAATACACCAACAGAATACAGTTAGCAAATCCCAAACCATAGGAGCCTCTTAGGATAAGTGAACAGATTTCTTCCACAAATAAATTCCTAGGGGTAAAAACAGAGATGAGCCTATCAGCTGAAAATCTACTTAACAGTAGATAAATAAAATACGGTATGTCCATATAGTAAATATCACTCAACACTAGAAAGGAGTGACATACTGATACATACCACAATAGAATGAGCCTTGAAAACGTGAAAGATCATAAAAGATCACACATGATTTTATTTATATGAAATATCCAGAAAGGACAAACCTATAGAGATGGAATGTGAGTGGTTGTCTAGGGCTACAAAAAGGAAGATGAAGAGTTATTGCTAAAAACGGAACATGCATAGTTATTGTTAAAATGTATTGGTTTCTTTTGAGGATAATGAGAATGTTCTAAAATTGATGTGATTGTAGAACTATGCTAAGAACCACTGAAATATACAATTTAAAAGTGAATTTTGTAATATGTGAATTATATCAATAAAACTATAAAATAGAGATAGGCATTGTCTACTTTGAGATATGTTTTAATTTTTCCATAATAAAACATTTTGCCAGGGATCTAGCTCAGCGGCACAGCGCCTGCCTGGCAAACACGAGGCCGTGAGTTTGATTCCCGGTACCAAAAAAAAAAAAAAAAAAGTTTTTATAAGAAAGCATAGAAAGAGAACAATCATAGACAGCAAATGTAGGCAGCTCCTTGTATGAAGGTTTTTTGTTTGTGGCAGCAAAAGGGGTCGGGGGTATAGGAATGGCTTTGTGTGGGTAACATGGGACAAATAAGAATATGTTTGTGTGATAGGACTGATCCCATAGATGGAAAAATTAGTGCTACAGGACAAAGAATAAGAAATGCTTTGAGTAGACTTGGATTTATTACTTACTTTTTATTTATTTATCTTCCTTATTATCTATAACTATCTTTTTGTGTTATGAGACTTGACTTTATTTATTTATTTATTTTTATTTTTTTGTGGGTACCGGGGGGTCGACCTCAGGACCTCGTGCGCCAGCAGACGCCCATGCTGCTGAGCGATATCACCGGCCCTTTTTTCATATGTGGGTTCCGGGAGTCGAACTCTGGCCCTCGTGCTTGCCAGGCAGGCGCTTAAGCCGCTGAGCCATCTCACTGGCCCATATTTTATTTACTTATTTATTTATTTATTTTTTGGGGAGAGAAGGTTTCACTGTGCAGTTCAGGCTGGCCTTGAACTCATTTTGTAGTCCAGGCTGGCCTTGAACTTGCCTCAGCCTCCTGAGTGCTGGGATTACAGTCGTGGCCACCACGCCCGATACATTTTTGTATCCAAAGTTCTTAGACATTGAGTGTTCTTGTTTCATGGGTACAATATCATTTTTTCTTTTTTCAAAGTTACTAATTGTTTTGGAAGTTTTCTTCTGTTTGCATTATGTCCTTACTGGTATGTAGTTCCTTGTTTTCTGTTTATTTTGGTCTCTGCCTTGCTTGTTACTGTCCTATTGGCCTAGCTTACTGCTCTTAAGAAGGAAGTATTAAAAGCCAATTAAAAGTTTTGTGTGCAAGGGTGGAGCTTGTCAGCTGGTGAGCTTCCTTGTGCTGTGGGATGAAAGGCCCTAATCTCCTTATGTCCTGCTAGCAGTCCCCAAGCCATGTTGCTAGTTCTTCTGGAGTGGAGTGGAACAGATGGGATGAAAAACAATGCAGCAAATGATACAGTGCAAAATTGATACTGGTAATTCACAAAAAATGTTGATATTGGCAGCAAATGCTGCAGCTTGAGGAGAAGGGAGAGGTGATTATGGGTTAAAAGGAAGTAGAAAAGGACTTATTGAGAGTGGTGTGTAAGCTATACCTATATGGTAGGTCTTGGAGAATGGTTAAGATTTAATTTGGTGGTATCTTTTGAGTTGGACAGAAGAACTAAGATGAATGTAACTTCAAGGGCAAGCTGAGGGCAAGTAAAGGATTCAGTGATAGAAGAAAAAACTACTGAGGTCCTTTCAGGCTGTAACTAATGATTACTGAAAACCATTATACTTTTAAAAAGAGTGTTGTAAACAAAATAAGATTTTAAGAAAATTAATGTAGCAGTGAGATAATGAGCATTGGTTTTAAACTAAATTCTGTGACTTTTGCTTTTCAGTACAAATACAGAGACCTAACTGTACGTGAAACTGTCAGTGTTATTACTCTATACAAAGATCTCAAACCCGTATTGGATTCATATGGTGAGTTTATGTAATAAGAACACTCATTATCTACTATGAGCTTACTTTTCTTACTAATTGTAGTTTTCTTATTTTCCTTTTAAGCTTGCTGGTTTTTCAATTGTAGGATTGAACCTCTACCTAATACAAGTATCAGAGAATAAGAAATTATAAGATCGGGCCGGTGAGATGGCTCAGCGGCATAAGCGCCTGCCTTGCAAGCGCGAGGGCCCGAGTTCGACTCCCGGATCCCACATACGAAAAAAGGGGCCGGTGATATCGCTCAGCGGCACGGGCGCCTGCTGGCGCGCGAGGTCCTGAGGTCGACCCCCTGGTACCCACAAAAAAAAAAAAAAAAAAAAAAGAAATTATAAGATCTAATAATAACATATTTGTTCAGCTCTTTAAAGCTTTTTTTAACAACCTAGAACTATGCAAATTTATACCTTGGAGGGATCCCTTACCACCGCCACTACCCACCCCTCACTAGGGGTTGAACCCAGGGCCTCCCACATGTTGGGCAAGTACTCTACCACTGAGGTGCAAGCCTTTTCTATTTTGAGACAATCTTGCTAAGTTGCCCAGGCTGGCCTTGGGCTTGTGATCCTCCTGCCTCATCTTCCTGAATAACTGGGACATGGGATTATAGGCATGCTGTCCCTGGCCACAGGGGAGTTTCTGTGTGAGCATTTGTGTGTCTGTGTGTTGCTGTGCTGAGGGAGGGCAAGCACTTTATCACTGAGTTATCTTCCCAGGCCATAGGGGGCAATTTTACAGATCATTTAGACCATCATTTCCCAAAGTGTTATCTGTAGACACCAAGTTATGAAGGATGTTACAGGGGAAAGGCTATGGGGATAAGATTAAAGGGAGAATTCCATGATAAAGTTTGAGCAGTTGTGGATTAAACAAAATCAAGTGGATTTCAGCCAGGGGCAATGGCATGTGCATGTAGTCCCAGCTACTCAGGAAGCTGAAGCAGGAGGATCAATCACTTGAGCTGAGGAATTCCAAGTCTAGCTTGGGCAACATAGCAAGACTCTGTCTCTTAAAAAAGAAAAATGTTAAATGCATTTCTGTGTTAAAGATTTCTCAAAACATTTAATATGCTAATATGTAGTACATCACAAAGAGGAGAAAGAATATATTGTACAGTATGTCCTAAAAGTACTTAACTGCTGGTACTTCCCTTTTTCTCCACCCATAGCATTTCTCTATATTCTCAGGAACACACCTTCCAGAACTATACCATTATCATCAAAATACTTTTAGAGTAAAGCCCTAAATTTAAATAAGATTTTTTTTATTTTAAAATACATAAAATCAGAATAAATTGCAACATGTTTTACGACTGTCAACAGTAAGTAAAAGAACTGAGGTTGCCAGGGATGATGGCACATGCCTGTAATCCCAGCACTCAGGAGGCTGAGGCAGGAGGATCATCATGAGTTTGAGGGCAGCCTGAGCTACACAGTGAGTTCAAGACCAGCCTAGACTACACAGTGAAACTCTGTCTCAAAAACCAAATAAACAAAAAAAGAACTGAGGTCAGCAGTGTAGTTCTGTGTATTTGTATTGTGCATTAGAGTGTTTTCCTTATGTGGTATGATGTTCATTTCAAATCATTGAAATTGGGCCGGTGAGATAGCTCAGCGGCGTAAGTGCCTGCCTGGCAAGCACGAAGTCCTGAGTTCAACTCCTGGAACCCACATAAAGGAAAAAAAGAGCCAGTGATGTCGCTCAGTGGCACAAGCGCTTGCTGGCAAGAGCAAGGTCCTGAGGTCGACTCCCGGTACCCACATTAAAAAAAAAAAAAAATCATTAAAATTGTAGTGGTTTATGTAACACAAATTGTGTGCCCTGATCAATTGGTTAATGGTAGAAAAATGCATGTCATGTAAGAAATACATATTGAAAGAAGCTAGCTATCTCTATTTAATTAACTGTGTAAACTTTGCCTTTTTAAAATCTTTAATACTGTGGTTTACTACTCCATTGAGATTGGGAATGGCAGCAAGTAGGGATAAATGCTGGGGCATTGCTAAAGCATGGTGATACTAGGTTAACATGTAGTATGGTGACATCTGATTGTGGCTTTTGGGGAGTTTTTGTTGTTGTTTATGGTCCTGGGGATCAAACCACAGCCAAAACATGCTAGGCAGGTACTCTACCACTGAGCTATACCCCAGCCCTGATGGTGATTTGTAAATAGTTTTAGAATCATGTTAGTTGGAGACCAGAAGCTCCTATTTACTGGAACTGTAACACTCTTTTTTTTTTTTTTTTTTCCCTTTTCTTTGTCTTTTTGAGGCCAGGGTTTCACTATGTAGTTCAGGCTGGCCTTGAACTCACTTTGTAGCCCAGGCTGGCCTCAAACTCACAGCAATCCTCCTGCCTCAGCCTCCCGAGTGCTGGGATTACAGGCGTGTACCTGGTCTCACATTCATTTCTGCAAGTACTTCAAAGTATCTTTTACTCATTGAAGAGCTGATCCCATTCAGTGAATGAACAAAGGACCCTTTGTTATTGGACAGAATGGATGATACATTAACAAGTTTGCCCCTTTTATAAATAATAATGAATTTTAACCAGTGTTTCCAAAAGAATAAGTTACATGAGAGGCTCTACAAAAATCTCTCATGATTCTCATGAATCAAAAAACTTAAAAATGCTCATGATTAATCTGTGTTCTCTCCTTTCAGTTTTTAACGATGGCAGTTCTAGGGAACTAATGAACCTCACTGGAACAATTCCTGTGCCTTACAGAGGTAACTGTTTCGTTGTTTGTTTCCAGTATGGCTGTGTTTGATGACATAAGTATGTTGCTGAAGAGTTATAAGGAAATTGAACCTACTTACTTGTGGCTTTCATCATGATAGAGAGATTGTAACTTCCATTCTAATTGACCTTCATTTGGCAGCAGCACCTCACATTTTCAGCTTTTTAAAAAGTTCTGGGGCCGGTGAGATGGCTCAGCGGCTTAAGCGCCTGCCCGGCAAGCACGAGGGCCCGAGTTCGACTCCCGGAACCCACATACAAAAAAGGGGCCGGTGATATCGCTCAGCGGCACGGGCGCCTCCTGGCGCGCGAGGTCCTGAGGTCGACCCCCCGGTACCCACCAAAAAAAAAAAAAAAAAAAAAGTTCTTTACCAAGAGATAAAATAAATAAATGTGTCTGGTCACACTGGCAGAATTTAACGTCTCACGGAATCGGAATCTTAGAACTGGAATGGGGATCCGAGGCCCGCGTCCCATATCTCACCACAGATTTCACACCGTGCCTGCTGCACACGAGGCAGCGGGGATGGGTCACTGGATGCAAAGGAGAATAAAGTGTGTAACTTTCCTGGGACAATTCACAGTAAGAGGAGCAACAGGGAGTAGATAGATATTCGTGCTACTGTGCAGTGGCTGTAGAATGGTAAAATATAAAGGTGCTGTGAGATTACAGAAGAGGGACTGCATGGGAGGACCACACAGGTGATGACATCTGGCCTTGCTGTTGATGAACAGGTGCACATTCCAGGCAGAGGGAGCACGTGACTGAGCCTCTCAGCACCGCATCAAGCCAGTAGGAGGAGCTTAGGGAAGGCGAGTGAAATCAGGATTACTAACCTTGCTGCTATTCTAAGAGAATAAAGTCTAACCTAGGGAGTAGGTTATAGGTATGTGGGGTGAGGTGAGGGTGTAAATTTTATCTAAACCAAACCACTATCCCTCATCTTTTTTTTTTTCAGTACTGGGGATTGAACCCAGAGCCTCATGCATGCTGGGCACAGCTTTATCATTGAGCCCCAGCCTCCCTCAGCCATTCTTCATGTGGCAAAAGTTTACAGGCCTAACTTGTTCTGGAGAAGTCTTCATTGTCACAAAGCAGAGAATTCTGGCTGGTGGAAATAAACTGAAGTTTTGTGTATTAGTGCAGCCGCCCCAGGGACTGGTTTCATGACAGAGTGGTATTGGGGACCCCTGCACAGTGCCAGTTATGGGGGACCTCTGCAGTGAGTCCCCAGTCTTCTGCCTGGAGATATGGCGCATGCGGGGAAGAAAGAGAGCAAAGAAACAAAATAGGGCTGCAGGCAGAGATCTGGGATGACCAGTTTTTCTCGGGAACAGAAGGCCAGTTGGGACCCAGATTCTTGGTATTTATTCATTACATCTGAGTCAGGGACAATGGGTGAAGGGCAATGGGTATTTCCAGGAACAGTAATGGCGACTAAGGTGGGCCGTTAAGAACAACAAAGCATTCTGACAAGGACAAGGACAAGGATGGGGACGGGAGGAAACTGTAGTTTCCTGAGATGCCTATCATCTCCAGCAGGTCTTATCTTGCCCTGTGAGCACCACAGCAGTCATCAGCCCTACGGCTTCCAGCTGTGACCACAAGAGAGCTAGGAGTTTCCGTGTTCCAATCTGGCTCAAGGACAGGACAAGGACAAGTGTACATATCCCCTAGACTCAGTTTATAATTCGTGGACCCCAACAGAGTGGATCATAAGAGGACCTAGATACCTCACATGCACAGCTCACGGTACGGTTCGAGGTCCTGTGAGTATCCAGTGCAAGTGCTGGGTGCTGCTGTGAGAGGTGGAACTCAATAACGCCAGCAGGGCTGTAAGTACAGACAAAGCTTTACTCGCTTGTCCAGTGCTTGCCACCTGCTGCACAGCCTGGTTCCTGACATGCCATGGACCTGTGGGTTGCAGATCCCATGTTAGCATATATCCTGTTGGAGCTTTTTGTTATTGTTCAGTGTACAAGTAATTCGGGGTTAAAAAAATAAATCCAAAGTGTCACAACTATCTGATATGCATCTAAATTACGTTAGGTGAGTAAAATGGTTTCTTGGGACATTGGGCTTGGAGCATAAAAAGAAAAGACTATGATTTGTGTTTAATATGTTAACTGTTGGATCCTTTGAGAAAGAATAACTTCACTGTTCCATTTTACCTATGTACAGTCAAGTTTCTCAGCAGCTGAGACAGATTTCTATTTCATAAAACAAGGAGAAAGGGAGGATGTTGATTCTGAACGGTTAACACTGAAAATGCCTTATGCATTGGTGAAGCTGATGACACCCATTAGCATTTCTTTGACTGTTGGATTGTATTTTATAATCTGGCTTTTGGCAAGAGAGTTTCAAGTCTATCTTCTGTATCTCTTTCTGTTACAGCACCTTAATCCCTGTTCTTTCTTCCATCCTTATTAACTAAAATGATAAGAGTCACATAGCAAAGAAGAGATTGGCTGAGCTTATTCCTGAAGACTGTTTTACAGCAGCAAGCAGACACTGACAGAGTAGTGATCAGTTAGCTCCTTCATCCTGCTGGTGTGTTTTACACACTGAAAATTCGAGGACCTGACCTTAAACAGAACTTTGAAACAAAATATTTGTTGCACGTGTGTCTATGTGTGTATGTCGTGTAATTGTAGCTCTCTCATCCCTGTTAAGGTATGATTGAAAAATAATAAACAGAGTAACTGACATTTCTCTCTCTCTCCAAGGTAATACATATAATATTCCAATATGCTTGTGGCTGCTGGACACATACCCATACAACCCCCCTATCTGTTTTGTTAAGCCTACTAGTTCAATGACTATTAAAACAGGAAAGCATGTTGATGCAAATGGGAAAATATATCTTCCTTACCTGCATGAATGGAAACATGTAAGTATTCATAGGATTCTGCAAATTCACTGTATTTTATGTTTTGCTTACTAACATCTGCTTTCTGTAACACTCAGTAGTATTCCAGGAAGTCTAGACAAGTTCAGATAATGGACTACACACTGAGCTGAGCAGATTAAAAAAAAACTCTCTAAGAGAAATGCATCTTATATTTGTATAAAGCTTTGAAATTTACAAAATACTATTTTATTTGCTCAAGTTGAACTTTTAAAAATAGACAGTGTTTGTATTGTAGAAAGTGGATTAGAAAATATGCTGATAGAATATATTTGTGGAACTCAGGTGCCATTATTCAGAGCAGTCCTGTCAAGAATAATAGTTGGGGGCCAGTGAGATGGCTCAGCGGCATAAGCGCCTGCCTGGCAAGCGCAAGGTCCTGAGTTCAACTCCCGGAACCCACATACGAAAAAAGGGCTGGTGATATCGCTCAGCGGCACGGGCGCCTGCTGGCACACGAGGTCCTGAGTTCGACCCCCAATACCCACCAAAAAAAAAAATAATAATAATAATAGTTGGGAACTTCTGTTTCTGCCGCTGATGTTCTAACTAGTAAACCAGTGATCCTGCCAGAAATACCGAGAAAAGCCAGATAGAATACAAACAACATCTGTTGGAATGCTTTGGAAAGCTGTTGGGGCAATCAAGACTTGAAGGGGCAAGATTCTACAGGAAGGGAACTGTAAAGAGACGAGCTAACATCGTGCCTGTGACTTTCCACCTGGTGCTATTTACTAACTCTTGGTACAGGTTGAGAGCCTGAGAATCTGGACGGAGGGCTTTAGCTAAGAGGCCGAGAAGCTGGCAGTGTTTCACGCAATCTAAAATGGCTGAAAAAGACAAAAGTTGCTGTTCTTTCCACCAAGGTATCCAGGACTTTAGGACCCAAGATTTGGGAGAAAAGGAGGCCACAGAGAAGTGAATCAGATCCTCTTGATTTCCCCCCTCAAGAGATATGCTGCATTCCTAAGCTTCAAAGACAAGATGCTAAAAAAGCTCAGCAGAAAGCCTCTGAAAAATGTGGCCAAATTCTGAGCAGCCTCAGGTTGAGGAGGCAGTTGGAATTCAGATCCTTACCAAGAAGAAAGGATCCAGGGAGCCTCTTAGTTGGCCTCACTGGAGAAACGTATCTTAGGAGGGGCACCCAGAGGTACACACAAGCCTTACAAAAGCCAACCATGAGAGGGTCTGCATTAAAGGCTTTTCTCAGTTAAAAAAAAAAAAAAAAAAAAAAAAGCCAACCATGAGCCAGCTCAGTCCCTGATTTTATTAAAATGATCCTTAATATGTCTGCTTGCTTCAGGAGACCGTGAATTCTTACTAGAGTAAAATAACATGTAGACCTCTGTGACTCTTCGCAAACAAGTGTCCAGCAGACAGTGTAAAATTATCAAGTACACCAAGAAAGAACCAAGAGGAACAAAGGAACGAAAACATACTTCCCTGTCCCCAGGCTCAGCACTTACATGCGCAAGTAAACACAAGAAAGAAAGGTATTAGAACAGTGGGAATGAACATGTTTTCACAGGAAGCTTTGAGAAGTATTTATTGTCACTGTCCATAAGGTGGGTCAGAATTGAACAAATGCAATGAGTTTGGTTCTTGTTGGCAACTGTAAACTGCTACTAATGCTTACATCAGAAGTAAAAGAAGTTATGATGGTTAGCTGACTAAGGTGATAGCCCTTCAGAAACTGATGAGTTCATGAAAGTAGTAATTAAGATGAGATCTACAGAAAATAAGTAAAAATAGAACCATCATAAGCCAGTTTCAACAATTTTACCTAACATAGTTTGTTTTAAATTAGTGGTCAGTAAATATTTGAGAGATAAAATTTAGCAACCTGTATGGCAAATTGGGCACTTGTCTATAACTGTTATTGGGAGGAAAGATCCTTCAACAATTTCTCTTCTGAACCAGCATTTTCTAATCTAGCCTACCTATAATTTTAATTTATAACACTATCCTTAATAAAAATTAAGAACATGTATTTCTAAGGTAATTCTGTTTATCTTTTAAAGCCTTAAGTAATACTGTGACTAGGGTTTATATCCCTCAAGTTTATACCAGTATACTTGTCCACTGAAAATAAGGTAAGTTTTGGTTAGCTTCATCCTGTGGAATCAGATGAAGAATTTTGCAATATACTGTTTTAGCTAATGCTCTTCTTGTATACCTGAAGCAAGAGCCTTGCAACAGATACACAAATAACTATTAAAAACCACATACTTTTTTTATTATTAAAAACCACATACTTTTATTTATAAATCTGTTTCTTACAACAAATTAATTTAAATGGCATTTTCATGATTGGGGTCCTACAAAGCAAATTGTCAAACTGAGTTGAAAATTGATGAGAAATGGCCAGACTTTTCCTTTTCACTGGAAAATGAGTCTACAGTTGACAAGAATTTGTTTTCCTTTTTAGCCTCAGTCAGACTTGCTGGGGCTTATTCAGGTCATGATTGTGGTGTTTGGAGATGAACCTCCAGTCTTCTCTCGTCCTACTGTTTCAGCATCCTACCCACCATACCAGGCAACAGGGCCACCAAATAGTAAGTAAAATTGAGATTTGATTGTAAAACTGGAACAAAAGTAAACAACCTTCTAAAATTTTTGATAACTTTTGTTTTTTAGTTTGTCAAATTAATGGAGTTTTTGGAGGTATTCTGAGGCCCCATATCTGCATGTACAGATTCCTGCCAAAGGCTGGCACTTGGGCTTCCATTTGTGGGTAGAAATCTAAGTATTTGTGTGCTGGATTCCAAAATGGAGGAGAAAATGCTGGAATAGAGCTAGAATTTTTTAAATTATGCATGCCGTGGAATAGCCTTATTTGATCATCTTGGAAGTAGATACAGCTTGAAAGGTAGTTTGACCTCGCCTTTCTGTTTGCAACTCCAGATTAGTGTTGTGGATAAGAACTAATTATAAGGCCAACCAAATCATTCATGTTCAGCTATTCCAGGTATACAAAATTGGGCATCTAGCTTGCAGCTTTCTTCTCTTTAGTACAGCCAATTCATGACTTTATCTTGTGTAGTAGGGGACATGGTAACCAATTCTTCCCTAATTGATACGTAGTACCCCTATTATCTTTTTTTAAAAAAATAATTCTTACTGGGGCCGGTGAGATGGCTCAGCGGCTTAAGCGCCTGCCTGGCAAGCGCGAGAGCCCGAGTTCGACTCCCGGATCCCACATATAAAAAAGGGGCCGGTGATATCGCTCAGCGGCACAGGCGCCTGCTGGCGCACGAGGTCCTGAGGTCGACCCCCTGGTACCCACAAAAAAAATAATAATAATAATAATTCTTACTGCTTCTTTGAAATCACCCTGAATAATTTCGGAGTTGGTTGTACTCACTTGATTTGACTTTACTAAAGCTATATTGATTTTATTGTGTCTTCAGCTGTGATTTTTTTTTTTATAAATTTTATTAAAGAGTGTAATTAACTGAATATATTTGTCTTTTAAGGTAGATTATGTGAGCTTCCATTTTTCTACTGCTGAAAATCACCCTGTTCTTTTTAATCCATTCTTTCCTGAGGACCTTCTTGACTTAGAGCAAATGGGAATCTAATGTAAAGAACTTTTTTTTTTTTTTTTGTGGGTACCGGGGGGTCGACCTCAGGACCTCGCGCGCCAACAGGCACCCGTGCCACTGAGCGATATCACTGGCCCCTTTTTCGTATGTGGGATCTGGGAGTCGAACTCGGGCCCTCGCGCTTGCAAGGCAGGCGCTTATGCTGCTGAGCCATCTCACCGGCCCTGGAAAGAACTTTTTGAACTCCTTCCCAACTTCCCAGAATAGGATTGGTTTTAGGATTAGCATCTCTGTCATTAAAGATACCAGTGATTCTTGTGGATCAGAAATTGTTTTCATCTTGTTAAACACTGTGTATCTGGTACCCAAGAGAAGAGAATATTGCTCTCTGGAGTTTGAAATACCAAATACTGTATTTTCTAGTCTTACCACTCTTCTTTATCTGCTCAAAACATAGCCAGTGGCCACTTAAGACAAAGTTAACCTTTTCAGAAAGTTAGGTGGTCTCCTAAACAAGAGTTGTTCCCCTTTGTTTGAGTTTTATATTGACATTGGGAAAGAGACCACACTATGGTCCCTATTGCAGTTTTTTATACACACTATAATAAGCCACATTATTGCCCATCCAGTCCAGTTTTAATACGTTTTATACATTTAGGCAACATACATTATTATTAGGCACCCTAAAGAAATAAAAGTCTGAATTCCACCCCACCATACCTACAAATGAATAGATAAGAAATTTGGACACATGCTTAAATAAGTATTACAATTGAGAAATTATGTACTTTTTATTATTATCATCATCTCAGAACATTTTTTATTTCTTTTCAGATGACTATTGAGCTAGCTATGAGTCACATTAATAAACATTGTTAGTAATGGCATGTTCCTATGGTCCCAGCTACTTGGGAAGCTGAGGCAGGAGGAGCTCTTGAGACCTGGAGTTTAGGACCAGCCTGGGCAGCCTAGCATGACTGTTAAAACAGTCTTTAAAGTATCTTTTAATAAATAAATAAATAAGTCAATCAGTCAACCAGCCATTATAATAAAACCTCATCTTTTGACAACAGTAATAATCCACATTTACTCAGCAGTAATTATGAATCATAGTTAAGTACAGTAAGTCCGTAACTTCAGATGAGTTCCGTTGTGGGAGAATGTTTGTAAATCGGTTTTGTTCATGAGTCTTACACACCTTTGACACAGATATATACAATGTAAAAGCATAAAAAAACCAAACACACAAAAATAGTGTAAACTATTGTTACTTTTACAGTTACCTTAAAATGGTGGTACAGTACAGTACCACTGTAAATAAACTCGGTTCAATCTCATTGTCACTTTTGTTTCCATGGTTATTGCCCTGCGCTTCCTAGCAGTCCCCTCCACGTCACCTCTGCATTCCCTCTCTTCTGGGCTGCTGGGCTCTGACTGAGCATGTACCAGTGCACACTACCGCACTGCACAGGAAGCACCCAGCAGCACAGCTGTGACAGTGTCCAGCAGACACAATCCACCTCCTCCATATGTCCTGTCTCTGAGTATTTGTAATGTGAGGTCCATTCATATCTGTGAAAGCCTGCAGCTCAAATGTTCATAAGTTGGGGCTTACTGTACCTCATGTAACATCCTCATTTAGTCACCACAGTTCTGTCATATATAAAATACATTAATATTCCATTTGATTCTGGCTCCAAAATCACTTCACTCTGCTATCTGCTTCCTTGCCAGCCTTGGGTCCAAATGATACTTCTTCCTTCCCAGAGTTGAAACTTAAAAACTTTGGTGAAATTATTAGCTTTTTAGGACTTCAGAAAAGGAAAATTGCATATCGTTATTCATCCTAACAATATGACTGTGAATGCTGGTCTTGGAGCTGTGTGCTCAGCAGCTGCAGAGAGGCTTCTAACAGGCGGGAACACGGCCCCCAGCCATGCCCACCTCCCGGGGGAGACTGGCTCCCTTTCTAGAAGAGCCATGTGCAGCACTCTGTACTTCTGTGTCCCAGTAGATGTCAGGTATGCGCCTAGCGCTGTCAGTCTTGCTTAGTCTTTGCTCATTTATCTCCGCGATTAGACTGCAGGCAACCTCAGGCCAGGGAGTCTGTCTTCCCTCCTCACCCCTCTTCTCCATCAGATCCTGGTTCTTATCACACAGAAGACATTAAAATATTTATCATATTAAGAGCTAATTCACAGGCCGGTGGGATAGCTCAGCGGCATAAGCGCCTGCCTGGCAAGCACGAGGTCCTGAGTTCGACTCCCGGTACCCACATACGAAAAAAGGGCTGGTGATATCACTCAGCGGCACGGGCACCTGCTGGCGCACGAGGTCCTGAGTTCGACCCCCGGTACCCACACACACAAAAAAAGAGTTAATTCACCATTGTATTCAATGAGAAAAGTTTCACTAAGAAAAATTTGATTCTCTGCCCATGCCATTGCCACTTTAGGCCAAAATTACCTTCTTTTTCCTTCTGTGATGATTAGATTCTTGGCACCACTGACCTTTGTTCTATGCCATTAGTGTTCTCTTTAAAAATGATATGTAATGCATTCTTTTTTTTTTTTTTAAAGTAAATTGATTTATTTGTTCTCCTTTTTTGATTTTTTTTTTTTTTTTTGTGTGTGTGTGTGTGGGTATCAGGGGTCGACCTCAGGACCTCATGTGCCAGCAGGCGCCCGTGCTGCTGAGCGATATCACCGGCCTTTTTTTTCGTATGTGGGTTCCGGGAGTTGAACTTGGGCCCTCGCGCTTGCCAGGCAGGCGTGTATGCCGCTGAGCCATCTCACTGGCCCAAGGCATGCTTTTAAAATGGCATGATTTTAACTTCTTTCCCTACTATTTCTAAGCTTTTGTTTTTAACCAATCTAGATAAACACAAATGTAAATTTTGAGTTGTACTTCTCATACTAAGTTGAAGTCTTAAAGTTCTCAAATAAGCCAACAAAAAACTAGCTGCGCTCATCGGTCAACACAGTCTTCAAAGAAATAGCAAATAATTTCTTAGATATAATAAAGAGGTCACCGTCCTTTTTTGTGTGTATAGGGGGGACCGGGAATCAAACTCAGGACCTTGCGCTTGCCAGGCAAGCGCTGTACTGCTGAGCTATATCTCCAGCCCAAGAGATCACTTTCTAAGAAACTGATCTTGGACCAAATGAGGCCAGAACTGCCTTCTTCTAAATTATAAATTGAGCCAGGCGTGGTGGCGCATGCCTGTAATCCCAGTACTCGGGAGGCTGAGGCAGGAGGATCACTGCGAGTTCAAGGCCAGCCTGGGCTTCATAGTTCAAGGCCAGTTTGCACTACATAGTGAGGCCCTGTCTCAAAAAAAAACAAAAACAAACATAAACAAACAAATAAACTCGACCACCACATTAAAGAAAAAAAAAATTATAAATTGAACCACCTCTTGTTTCAAGTTACAGCTCCCTGAGAGCTAATCGAGCTGCCCAAGTTGACCTGTTTTGCCAGTTATTTCTTGTTGGGGTTTTCATGAGTATTGTAACTCATGTTTAATGATCTGAGAATTATGCTTGAAGTAAAAAAATAATATGGGTCAGATGTTTGTTTTGTTTTGAAGCTGAGATTTGGATTCTCTGTGTGAAATTTTGCTGTGGTTTTGACACTGATGTATATTTGATGCGATACCCTTCATATTCAAGACTATGCATATTATTTTAAAATGTTAAAAATTGTTTTTAGCCTCCTACATGCCAGGCATGCCCGGTGGAATCTCTGCATACCCATCTGGATACCCTCCCAATCCCAGGTAATGAAAGAGTATGCTTTCAGGTATCAGTTGTATTCCATAGAAGATAAAACTTGTCTTATTGGTAGCATTTTATGATGTGTGTATATAGTTCTAAAGGAGTTTTTTTTCTAGTCTTAAGAAATGGAGCTGCATTTTATTTAGAGAAAAGGGGTAGGTTAGTAAGGACAGTGATCCTAATTGATTTTGGACCTTGAAATCCTTGCTACTTCCCAGATTTTCACGAACTGTGTATCCAGTGTAGACAGTTGGAAGGTTAATGGAATACAAAATACATTGAATTCATCCAGGGAAAAGAATATCTTACTTAATACTCTTTTTTTAAAAAAAAGAAACATTTCTATAAACTACAGGGAATCAATTAATGGTTCATATGATTAGATCAGACATGTCCTGGGATATTTTTTTCATTTAGTTCATAGACTACATTAATTATCAACCTTTATTATCCACTTGGCAGTAACATAACACAGGTAAATGAAATTAATAGTGAAATCAGTTTATGAGTAATACTAGGGAAGGCCAAGGAGAAAATATTAACGTGGGATTTAAATGTGTACTTGCTCCCATGGTAATGCAGGAGTACTTTCCAAAGGCAGTATTTGTTGCTTAAAATATAAGACTGATCCCTAAATGAGAGTTCTAGCTTAGCTTTATATAAGCAAATCTGAAAACTCCTGTCATAGATAAATGTATATAGCAAACATATAACATTCAGGATCTTGAAAGTTGAATTTACCAAACCAGTACCATTTCTTGGTTTTTCTTAATTTCAGGGACCAGCTTGATAAATAGTAAGCATTCGGGTGCTTCAGATGGTTAAGCAGAGACCAAAGAAGATTCCTGTTACTGTGGTATAATACATAGGATATAAGTTGTAGATTTCTTGAAACCTCTCATTTCCTGATTAAGTTCTAGAAATGGAATCCTGTCTGAAGCCTTTATAAATAACAGTTGGTAATAAAAAAGTAACTTTGGACTTAAAGGTAATCATTGTTGAAGGCATAGTAAGGAAATAAACTTCTGAACAGTAACTTAAGCTTGTAGAGGGCCAGTGATATAGCTCAGCGGCATAAGCGCCTGCTGGCAAGCGCGAGGTCCTGAGGTCGACTCCCTGTACCCACATAAAAAAAAAAAAAAAGCTTGTAGAGAAAAATGAAAATAATGACAAAAATATAAATCATATTTGCTGTCTTATGTAACCATAAAAAAAAGTCCTTTGAGGTTACTTGTAAGAAATTTCTTTTTTGAGGCAGCTGTTTTTCAGAGATTTAATTTTTTCCCCCCGAAATGTAGTTTCTAATCTCAAAACATAACATGCTAATGAATTGTTAAGGGTAAGTATTTAAATTACCACCTGCGTCTTTTTGTAAGTAAAAGTTCTTGGCAGAAGAGCCTCAGAACCTTTTTCTTCTGCTTTTATTCTAAATAAGAATTAATAAGTCATTGACTCAATTAGATTCTTCATATGAAACAATGAATTTGAGTCTTTATTGTTATACAAAGTCAGACTAGAGGATCGCTAAGGTTTCTTCCTACTCTTTCTTTTTTTTCTTTTTTTTTTTTTTTTGTGGGTACCGGGGGGTCGACCTCAGGACCTCGTGCGCCAGCAGGCGCCCGTGCCGCTGAGTGATATCACCGTCGCTTTTTTCGTATGTGGGCACCGGGAGTTGAACTCAGGACCTTGTGCTTGCTAGGCAGGCGCTTATGCTGCTGAGCCATGTTACCGGTCCTCTTCCCACTCTTAAGATTTTTTGAAAGTTCTATTTAGAACCTGCAGCATGTCTACAAGGAAACTAAAAAGTGTATCAGAGATGGTTTCCAGCCAGCCATGGTTGCACACACCTGTAATACCAGCAGTGGGGAAGCTGAGACAGGAGGATCACAGGTTTGATCCCAGCCTGAGCAACTTAGACTTTGTCTCAAAATGAAAACTAAAAAAAAATTTTTTTTAAAGTTCTGGGGATGGGGGCCGGGGAGATGGCTCAGCGGCATAAGTGCCTGCCTGGCAAGCGCGAGGGCCCGAGTTCGACTCCCGGATCCCACATACGAAAAAGGGGCCGGTGATATCGCTCAGCGGCATGGGTGCCTGTTGGCGCGCGAGGTCCTGAGGTCGACCCCCCTGGTACCCACAAAAAAAAAAAAAATAATAAATAAATAAATAAAGTTCTGGGGATGGAGCTTAGTGGTAGATCATCCTTGGGCTTGATCACCAGTGCTGTTTTTGTTTTTGTTTTTTTTTTTCTGAAAAAAAGTAGTTGTTCCAGTTTTGGTATATGTTCTAGCAAGCATTCATTAAGATTATAAGAAAACAGTTCCTGATAAAACAAAAATTAGAAAATGGTAATTGCTGTGTTAAATAAATAGAGCTCTACAAGAAAGGTCACATCTGGCTTGGAGGTGGGAGATTAAAGAGGAAAATTAGATATTTACAGGTAGATGGAGAAGAAAGAGCCATAACAGTTTATAACTGAGGAAAAAACCAGGAAATTCTCATGCTGCAGAATATAGTATATTATGAGTAGGAGACTTGAGAGTGTGAAGGTACAGCTTTCACAGGTACCGTAGCTCTCCCAGACCCTCCCTCACCTCTGGCTAGCACTGATTTTCCACTAGCTTATCTCCTGGACTTCTACTTGACATTTCTTTCTTTTTTTCATGTGTCAGGATTGTTTACAGGGATCTTACCTTATTTGATTATTAGCATCTTCAGGCAGATATATATTGGTGTCTTGTATCGTAGCTCCTGTATCAAGCACTTACAAACGGTTCCTTGAATGTAATAAATAGTAATTTTAAAAATTTTTTTATTTTAAAGAGGAAAAATAAAATTTTCAAACATAATAGGAGCGTAACAATGGTTAATACCTTGCGTGTTATCTTTAAATTAGTTATTCAGAGTACAAGATATCAGCATTCAGTTGTCCAAACAATATTAGCACAAACCTTTCTATAAATAGTAAATTTTGAATGGGTGCATAAAGGAATTTGAGTGTTGGGAAAATTTATTTTTAAAAGCACTTAAGAAGGACTTAGTCTTGAAAAAGATGTGCTGCCTAGGGCAAATTGTTTAATAATCTATAAAGATAGGAAATAATATTTCTCAAGAAAATGTATTAACTCTATATATGGAGAATATTCATGAAGGGACAATTGAGCAAACTAAGGAAAGAGCTTGGGAGTTCTCTGAAGTTAGTATCTGTAGGGCTAGAAGAGTTTCATACCAAGTTACTCAAACATTCAGTAATATGATCACAGATTATCTTTGAGAAGGTATGCAAAACGGGAGGAATGCCAGAAAAAAAAGAGCAATTTATTTCGGTAGACTGACATTGTTTCTTTTATAGCACAGATTACTAAAGAGACTAGAAACAAAAGTACTATTCAGTAGTCTCCAGAATGTATCCACTAGGAACAAAAATGCTTAACTTTTCCCACTGCGATTTTGCTTTATTCTGGGAAATAGGAGAGTACTGTGATCACATTGAATCTTCAGCAAGTCATATACAAAATTTCTGTTGCAGACAAGTTATAAAGTATGAGCACAAATAGAATCTCTGAGCCACTGCTGAAAAAGGATTACTGACCACAAACTAGAAAGAGCTCTTGCTCTGGGGCTCTGAGCTGGCTCTTTTCAACCAGTAATTACTCGGGAGGCTGAGGCAGAAGGATGAGTTTGAGGCCAGCCTGGGCTACAAAAACAAAAACAAAAAAGTAGTAATTATAATGGACTTGTAGAGGGCACGCTGATCAGAATTGCAAATGTCATAGACCTGAGTATCGTAGCTAAAATAGGGTTAATCAGAATTTAGTGTCCAACTACCTGGTAGCTAGTAATCATCCTGCTTAATTTTTCCTCTGCATTATAAGGGAAACACTGACAAACCAGTGCACCAGTGAAAGAGATTAGATCTGAAAATCATGTCCTATGAAGGAAAGTTGAAGGAATTAAGAATGTTTAGAGACTGAGGAGGAAAAATAAAAATATTAATGTGTCAGGAGTTTAGGACCTTTATTTAGAATTACATAGAAATGATACTTAGTGTTCAATAGAGAAAGATGATCTATTTGTTAGGAATACTGTATTGTAATGATATTTTATTTTTTATTTTGAGACAGGGTCTTGCTAAGTCACCGAGTTGCCCAGGTGAAGCTTGAACTTGGGATCCTCCTGCCTCAGCTTGCCAAGAGTGCTAGGATTATAGCCATGCACCACCAGGCTTGCTTGTTACTGTTGGATTTTTGGCCTTAGAAATACTCTGGCTGTTTTCTGCTGCTGTGAAAGTGACCTTCAGATAATTAGGGCCACACAAGAGCATTTGACCATTTACTTTAAATCCAGTGTTATTAGTGGAATTTCCATAGAATGTTACTTGAATAAACACCTTTTGCTCAAAAACGGTAAATTCATTACCTGGTAAGACAATATGTCAAGTTAATTTTCTAAGTGGGGTTCTTAAAAATATTGCTGAACAAGGTAGACACCTGTAATCCCAGCACCTGGGAGGTGAAGGCAGAAGAATCACAAGTTCGATGTCACCCTGGGCTGCGTAGTGAGTTTGAGACCAGCCTGCACTACCTATGGAGAACCTGTCTCAAAAACAAACAAACAAAAAACCTTTAGTGTTGGCTCATCATAATGTTTACTGGTTTTTGTTCTTTAGTGGTTACCCAGGGTGTCCTTACCCACCTGGTGGTCCATACCCTGCCACAACAAGCTCCCAGTACCCTTCCCAGCCTCCTGTGACCACTGTTGGTAAGTACTTTTGAGCACTCACATTTCTCTATATAAGCAAAGTCAAGGTCTCCTCGAAAAATGCATTTCACTTGTACATGTAAGTTTTTAGAATACTCTTCCTTCTTAGAGGAAAAATCCTAATGGCGAATGTTCTGTAATCTACAATGTGAAGTACATGATTTATCATCATATAAATGAGCCTTCTAGCAGAACATAAAAGCATATCTGATTGCCTTTCATCACTTTCCTGTTTGTTACATATTTTCATTGGTTAAACTTGCATGTTGAACTGCTAGCAAACACCTAGGCTGTTACGTGACCTGGGACTGTGTAAGTAGGCGGGCATCTTCAGAACCCCGTGGGTTAATATGAACCAGGTAAGACAGTTACTGCAGAGCAGCAGTGTTTTGCTTTTTGTGTTGCACATTAGAGTTGGCTGAAGTATTTTCTTAAGAGAATTGAAGCGGCAGGAGAACCTCTGTTGACTGCCACCCCTAAATGCACCACCATCACCACATCTGTCTTCGCTGTGGTCACCATGGTCAGTTATTTTTGCTTCTGCCTAAAGCTATGTTCTCCACCAGATCTTTTCCCCTCTCTCACTCAGGGGCATCATTTCAGCAGTTCTCCCCTCTTGTTAACAATTTTGGTTCTCTACTGGATCACTTTCATCAGTACACAAAACATGTCCTTGAATAACTGTTAAAAGTCTTCCTTTCAACTCCACTTTCCTTGCTACCACTATTCCATGTCATTTCTCTTTGCAGCGAAACCCCTTGGAACTTGGTCTGTCCCTCGTCTTCCATCCCTTCTTTCTTTCTCTCTCAAACCACCTCCCTTCCTGCTTGCCCTTATACTGTTCATTAAAACTGCTTCTGTAGGGTCACCAGTGACCTTTGAAAGGTTAAATCAGTGGCTTGATAGTCTCTCATTTCATTTGTCCTGTCCTCGGCACTTGACATTATTGGTTACTGCCTCCTTGGTACACTTTCTCCTTGTTTTCCAAGACCACACTTCCCGGGTTTCCTCCCATCTCTTGGGTATTCATGCGTAGTTGTCTCTGTAGGTTCTTCAAGAGAAAGACGTTAGGAGAATGTCAGAGCCCAGAGCCCCTCTTAGTCCTTGGCACTCTACCCTCACTCTCCTAGTTATTTAAAGCCTCACAGCTTTAAATGCCATCTCTGTGGCCACTGTTCCCAAATTTATGTCTCTACCCTGTATCTCTCTCCAGAACTCCAGCTGTTCTCAATATCTCCACTTGGATGTTTAAGAGACATCTCAAACTCAGCATGACCAAAACTGAACTCTAAAATTTTCTACCACAGCTTTCCTGTCTCCACTGATACCTATTCCATGTTCCAACTTGGGAGTCTTCCTCAATTCTTCATTGAGAAATCCTGTTATCTTCAAAACATATCCAGAATCGGATCATATCCAGTGCTGTTAAAGTCACCATTATCTCTTATCTCAATTACTTCAAGAGCTTCCTGTAAGGTTTCTCTGCTTCTAACATTGGCCCCCTATATCTCTGTTTTTAACAAAGCAGCCAGAGGGATCCTATTAAAATATGAATAAATTATGTCACCCTCTTTTTAAAACCTTACAGTGCGTCCTCATTCACTCAGTTCAATCCAAAGTTCTTAGGCCTAGAAGACCCTGTGTGACCCACCCCCTTCTACTCTCTTCTTTTACTACCTAATGTCATACTGTTCTGTTGCAGGATTTCCTCACTGCCTACTTCCTTTGCATGATTGTCAGAGCCACCCTTACCAGTCTGCCACCACACTGCCACCATCCCCTTTCACACACACACATCATGCTCCCGGCCCCCTTGCTGTTGAATATTTTGGTGAGTGCCTGAATGAATGTAGGATCCTGTGAAGTTTACTTTTCTGTTACAGTTTCTGATAATCTAACCATCCTGAGACCTGAGGTAGATGCCTCTCCCTCCACTGTTTTTGTCATTAATACCCTGTAGTTATTGAGGTTCTGGTGGCCTGGTTTTGATACATTAAAGTAGCTCAGTGGGAGAGTGTTTGCCTAGCATGTGCAAGGCCCTGGGTTCAGTACCCAGTATGGGGGGATAAAATCTTGTTCATCCTTACTGTAAGATAGTTCTTTTTCTACAGTGTAACTTAAATGATTTGAATAGGAACCTAAATGTTGGGAGATCTTTCATCCATGAGCAGTGCACACTAAAGCTTGTTGAACTCTGTACTCCGGCTCAAGCATCACCTTTAAAATAGGAGTAGTGGGCCGGTGAGATGGCTCAGCGGCGTAAGCGCCTGCCTTGCAAGTGCGAGGGCCCGAGTTCGACTCCCGGAACCCACATACGAAAAAGGGGCCGGTGATATCGCTCAGTGGCACGGGTGCCTGTTGGCGCGCGAGGTCCTGAGGTCGTCCCCCTGATACCCACAAAAAAAATAAAATAAAATAAAATAAAATAAAATAAAATAGGAGTAGTGTAATTTGTCAGTGAGTTGATGGTACAGTCCCTTTCATCTATAGAGAACCCTTGGTTTATAAAGATCTTTTGTATGTGAACTCATTTTATTTTATTTTATTTTATTTTTTATTTTTTATTTTTGTGGGTACCGGGGGTCGAACTCAGGACCTCGAGCGCCAGCAGGTGCCCGTGCCGCTGAGCGATATCACTGGCCCTTTTTTCGTATGTGGGTACCGGGAGTCGAACTCGGGCCCTCGTGCTTGCCAGGCAGGCACTTATGCCGCTGAGCTATCTCACCGGCCCCATGAACTCATTTTAGTACATTAGATATGAAGCATTTTGTAGCTTAGATTATTTCCATATATCAAAAAAATGGACTTGTATGGAAAGTGGTATATGTAAAATCAGATCTCTTGTAAAACTTTAGAACAAGTAGTCAAGTCAAATAAACCCTGTTAGTTTTAGCTACCATCATTCAGTGTATGCAAACCAAAATCACACTTTTAAAATACATTTGACATTTGCAAACCAAAATAAAACTAATTTCTACAAAACCTGAAATCAGAGAGAGCTCTTTCAGACTTTCCATTGTCTAGACGCTGCTGAGAAGTTACTTATAGGTACATGTGACATTAAATTTGTTAATTCATCCTACTTTGGTGCTTAGTGGAATGTTGTTTAGTATAATTCATATAATTTTGTCTAAGATACCTAACAACTGCAGTCTTAATTGCTGGTTTGTTAATATGGTAGATACATCCAACAGGAAACATCCTAGTCTCTGTTCTTTACTAGAAAGTTATGAGTGGTAGCCCCTCTAGTTAAAGGTAATGCCTAGCAAAAAGTTTTCTTAATAAAACTTTTTACATACCGTATATTTCAATCCCTGAGTTAAATAATATAATTTTAAGATTTTTATCCTAAAAATCATGTAAGCAGAGGTCATAAATATTAAGTTTAGGAGGGTATTATTTACAGCCATTTGAAAACCATTTTTACCATTGTTAAAGTCTTGTTTAAAAATACAGGAGTAGGGCCGGTGAGATGGCTCAGCAGCGTAAGCGCCTGCCTGGCAAGCACGAGGGCCCGAGTTCGACTCCCGGAACCCACATACGAAAAGAGGGCCGGTGATATCACTTGGAGGTACGGGCACCTGCTGGCACGCGAGGTCCTGAGTTCGACCCCCGGTACCCAAAAAAAAAAAAAAAAAATAGGAGTAGAAACCCCTAGTGCAGTGAAGCCAGGCATGGAGGTGCACACCTGTAATCCCAGCACTTGGGAAACTGAGGCAAGAGGATTGCCATGAGTTCAAGGCCAGCGTGGGCTACATAGTGAAACCCTGTCTCAAAAAAACAAAAACAGGGGCCGGTGAGATGGCTCAGCGGCGTAAGCGCCTGCCTTGCAAGCGCGAGGGCCCGAGTTCGACTCCCGGAACCCACATATGAAAAAGGGGCCGGTGATATCGCTCAGTGGCACGGGTGCCTGTTGGCGCGCGAGGTCCTGAGGTCGTCCCCCTGGTACCCACAAAAAAAAAAAAAAAAAAACAGGGCCGGTGATACAGCTCAGCGGCATGAGCACCTGCCTGGCAAGTGCAAGGTCCTGAGTTCAACTCCTGGTACCTGCCTATTAAAACAAAAACAAAAACAAAAAATGGTGCAGTGAAATGATTTTATTTCTGTAGTTTCCATTCTTTCGTTCATATTTAGTATTTAGATAAAGAGAAAAGGAAAACTGGAGAACAAAAAGGAAGCTTGCCTACTATCGTCTTTTGAGGGTAGAAGCTAGTGAACATGACAAGGTTTTCTTGACCATCTGGTCCAGTGCTATTTGTTCTCTGGCTGTTGTGGATTAATGACTAACGAGTTTGGTTTACAGAACTGTCCTTTCAGGGTGTAGCACCTTTGGCACCCCACTCACGTGGGCATACTAAGCACACCCTTGCTTGTGCACTTTTCAGTCTTCTTTGCAAATAACTTCCCCCATCTTCAGGGTAAGTAGAATTTTCTTCCAATCTTGGGCACAGTGAATTGTGAGTGCTTATTTATTTATTTATTTATTTATTTATTTATTTATTATCTTTTTGAGACAGGGTCTCACTATGCAGTTCAGGCTGGTCTTGAATTCACTTTGTAGCCCAGGCTGGCCTTGAACTCTGGGCGATCCTCCTGCCTCAGCCTCCCAAGTGCTGGGATTACAGGCGTGCGCCACCACGCCCAGCCATGAATGCAAATTTAAATGCTGAGAGTTTACTCTGCCAAATGTTAAAGCCTCTTCTGCCACAGAAACCAAAAAGAAGTAATAATAAACTTGAAAACAATTTTAAAGCTATTATGTAATGTAACAAGGGGTTTTTAATGGAATTTTTCATTAGTAAATGAAAGGTAGAAAAAACTGGTTTGGCTCCATGTGGAACACGCCCCACACTTGTGACCGAATGCAGGGTCACTACTGAGCTACACTGCACGCCCTTTTTATTTTTATTTTTAGACAGAGTTTCACTAAATAGCCTAGGTTGGACTCAAACTTGCAATTCTCCTTCCTTAGCCTCCCAAGTATATGGAATTACAAGCGTGTGCCACCTCTAGAAACTCTATAGAGTTTTTCAAGTCCTTTGATGTCTTTGGAAGAAACATTCCATTGTCTGCACAGAACCTGGCAGTAGTATTAGAAGCTTATGTGTTCATTCTGTGCATAGAAGCCATGTGTAAGTGTTGTAATCAGGTTTGCACTTTAATAGCAGGAATCAGAATTCCTTGTGCATATAGTTGTTTGAAATGTTCCTCCTACTTCAGAGATCAACTGTTTTTATTATAAAAAGCAACAGTCTTCGTATTGGTTTGATCCAGGTTCTGAGTAGATGGCAAGCTACTGTTTGGGTTACATAGGCTCCACAATTTGTTCCCAGAGTTTCAGTCATCTGCTGTCAACCTGGGTCTGAAAATAATAGAATTTGTCTTAATTCTTTCAAGATAGAGAACAACCACATTCATACAACTTTAATTTTAGGATAATGTAACAATTATTCTGTTTTTGTTGTTGGTCCTGTGCCTGGTTTATAAATGAAATTTTATCGTAGGTAATTATGTTTAGGAGAAAATGAGCAAAGGGGTTAGTACTGTCTACAGTGTTAGGCATCCACTAGAGGTCCTGGGATGTGTCCCTTATGGAGGGGAGACTACTGTGTAGCATACATGCCAGGCTGAGCACCATTATGTGGGCTTTTGCAGGTAACAACCAAAAGTGAAAATGCTGGACAGCAGATGCACCTGTGCTGCTTTGGGGTAAAATCGAAAAAGTTACTGTTTAGTTATATCATATTTTACTTTGGGACTATCATGGATTTTCTAACATAAAGTAACTCCTTTTTGAGGTATTGGAAGTGGTGAGCATCTGTAAGGACTCCTAGGAGATTAAAATTATTGGCACCCCACTCACGTGGGCATACTAAGCACACCCTTGCTTGTGCACTTTTCAGTCTTCTTTGCCAATGATTATTTTAATCATTTAAATGTATGGCTTTAGGGCCAGGGACATAGCTCAGCAGCACAAGCGCCTGCCTGGTAAGCACAAGGTCCTGAGTTTGATTCCCGGTACCCAAAAAAAAAATGCATGGCTTTAAATCAGGTACACACTGTGTACTAGCGCCCTTTTATGGTACTAGTCTAGGGCCAGTGATATAGCTCAGTGGCATAAGTGCCTGCCTGGCAAGTGCGAGGTCCAGAGTTCGACTCCCGGTACCCGCATAAAAAAAAAAAAGATACCAGTCTAAATTACTCAGTGAATGATGAGGTCTGTTGAGTTGGGTATTGGTTTCCTATCATGTACTAGAAAATTGTATCTTATTTCTTTTTTTTTTTTTTTTTTGTGGGTACCGGGGGTCGACCTCAGGACCTCGCGCGCCAGGAGGCGCCCGTGCCACTGAGCAATATCACCGGCCCTTTTTTCATATGTGGGTTCCGGGAGTCGAACTCAGGTCCTCGCACTTGCAAGGCAGGCGCTTATGCCGCTGAGCCATCTCACCGGCTCCCTGTATCTTATTTCTGAGGATTTAGATTGGTGCTCAGATGCTGGATGCTCCCTGACATTTAAATGAAATTTTGTAAAGGATTGTTTCTCAAAGTCTGTATTCCCTTTTCCGTTGCTACACTTTCCATTCTGGCAGTGTAGAAGGGCAATTCTAAAATCTGATTCTCTGCATGGGTAAAGGTCACTGTGCGGGACTTGAGGTGCGGCAGTTTGTTTGCCACAACTATTAATCCTAGCCCTGTTACAGCAGGTGTGACGATTCAAATTTCTCTCAAGACATCTGAGAACAATTTTGTTTGAAAAGTAACCAAGAAGTAGATGAGAGTCTTCAAGTTTTGTTATTTATTCACATAAACAGTCATAAGATGGCAGGCAGCTCATCAAATTTTGGACTTTAATGGGTTTTTTACTTTTTTGACTCTTAAAAACTGTGGATTTTTCTTTTTTGACTTTACTCTTTCACATTTTGATTACAATTCTTGGATTTAAAGTAAGTTAAGGTGTACTTTATAATCAGATCTGTGTGACAGGAGGTTAAGGCTGGCTCTGAGGTTGGCATTTCTAGGTTCCTTAAGTGAACTGTGACCTTTTAGGCCCAGGTGGTTTGTGGCCTTAGCATGGTTACCATTTTGAATATTAATGGCTTTGGCTGGAGAATCTTAGGAAGGACTTATTTGGTGCTACATGGTAACCATTTGCCTTCACATATCTTATAAGAGAAGCAATTCCAGGATTTGATGTGTTTTTAAAAATAGGGATTTGGAGCCAGGCATGGTGCCACACGCTGGTAAGTTCAAGGCCAGCTTGGGCTTCACAGTGAGTTCAAGCCCAGCCTGAACTACATAGCGAGACCCTGCCTCAAAAAAAAAAAAAAAAAGAGAATTGACTGGTTGAAATGACACCTGCCCAGGCAACACTTGGGATAGTATGTAAACAAATACGCTGCCCGAGTGACACTCCAGGTAAACTGTTAAGTGGCTAACTTTGGTTTACATATTAAAAATGAGGGTTATTACAGGAAAGATTTAACGTTTCTTTTGCAGTTTTTCTATTCTTTTGAATTTGAGAAATAAATCAGTTTCACCTCCCTGGCAAAAATGGCAAAGCAAAGCAGTCAAAGAGATTGCCCTAAGTATTATTCTGTGATAAACAATTTGAAAGTCTCCTTGGGGACAGGGATAATATCTTTAAAAAACTGCTGAATAGGCTTAGCACTGAATTATGGTGGCTGTCCAAGCTGCATTATCTGAATAAATTAAAGCAGTCATAATATTGAAATCCATAATGTTAAATATTTTACTGTTATTCCCTTTTTTTTGTGTGGGTACCGGGGGTCGACCTCAGTACCTCACGTGCCAGCAGGTGCCTGTGCCGCTGAGCAGTATCACCTGTCCTTTTTTCGTATGTGGGTTCCGGGAGTCAAACTTGGGCCCTTGCACTTGCCAGGCAGGCGCTTACGCCCCTGAGCCATCTCACCGGCCCTGTTATTCCCTTTCAAACACCTTTCCCAACCACATCCTCTCAAAACAGTAGAGCTTTATTTTTTATTATATATATTTTTAATAGTACTGTACATATTTTGATACATATCAAATACATTTGTCATGGGGAGCAGATAGAGATATTATTATATTTTCACATTTTAGGCCTTTTTACTTCCCCTTCTGCTTCTCTCCCTTCCCTCTAGCAGTAGAGCTTTAGAAGTCCAGTTTTCTGATTTTCACATAGTAGAGATGTTGACTAGATCTTTAATACACTTTCCCATTTATTTTGGAGTTTTTTATGTTTATAATTCTTCTGTGTTTCAGCAAAAGGTAAGAGAAAGGAAAGTTCCACAGAAGCACACAGTGGAAGACCCCCACTCAGTCTGTGGCGATGTTCGGAACATGGTCGCCTTTGTGGGGAGTTGGTAAAAGAGGACTTAGGGCTTTAGAAAGGAATCAGAGGGACTGAGGTTTAATTTAGGTTATAGCAAGACCGTCCTTCTAACCACCCAGGATCTTAAAATTGCTTTTCTCCAGCATCTGTAGAAGATAACTAATTCTTTTGGTTTCAGGAAATCATTAACAGTTTGCTACTCATATGTTTAGTATGTACACTGAATAATGAGTATACAGCCCCTCCCTCCAGAAAATGTTTTTAAACTGACATAGTAAAAACTGTTAAGAAATCAGTCTTGCCAAGTGTGGTGGCGCACATCTGTAATTCCAACACTTAGGAGGCTGAGGCAGGAAGATCATGAAGTTGGAGTTCCACCTGGGCAATTTAGTAAGACCCTGTCTCAAAATAAAGTAAGGGCTGGGGATGTAGCTCAAGAGAGAAAGCCCTGGGTTTGGTACCAGTACCACCAAAAAAGAAAAAAAAAACACATTCTAGTCCTTATGCTGGTGCTTGGGGAACTAATTATGGTTAATGGAGGAAAACTCACTGGCTGAGATTAGTCTTCACCATTAATGTCACAGCAGAGAGATGGACTCTGACATTCAAGATCATTAAACTCTTGCTGTTGGTTTAGAATGGCTTAGCAGAGTTTGTTGGGAGAGGTAGTGCTGTGGAAAAGAAGAGGATCATCTTGCAAGTAGTTAAAGCACCCAGATCATCTGCAAGGTCTTCAAGAAGTCTGCCTTTCACAGGTTGTGATTAGCATAATTTAAATATAGCAAATGTAGACCACAAGTTTAATAATGAGACTGGAATAATAACAAAGTGAGCAAAGAGAAATTTACAACACCAACAAAACATCTTGTTGAAAAACAAGACGGCAGATGGATTTCAGCAGTGTTCAACTTTTTTTCGTTATCACCCCTCCAGCCTTTTGTTTGTTTGTTTGTTTGAGATAGAGTCTCACTATGTAGCCCAGGCCGGCCTCAAATTCACAGCGATCCTCCTCCCTCAGCCTCCCGAGTGCTGGGGTTACAGGCGTGCACCACCACTCCTAGCTCACCCCCCAGCCTTTTTAGACACTTTTTCCTAATCATTGCCTACCACAGGATGTTAATATCCCAGATTATCCTTTGTATCTGTATGTGTATCCCTGTGTTACACATTGAAAGAACGAGATTTTATTTTCACCTCCTAAGTACCGATTTTTATCTTTGTGGGGTAGCTGTAGGGAGGCAGTACCACCCCCATTGAGAATGTGCATGAGTGATGGGGGATAAAACTGGACTTGAACTCAGAGGTGAAAACTAAAGACAACAGGGCTTCATAGCCATGGCTGGGGCTGAGAAGAGGTGAATAAATGAGCCTTTCCTTGACTAAGAGTGGAGTGTAACCAGTGAACAAGAACAAAAACCAGAGTGCTTTACTAATTGTAATTAGGAAGAGGGACAGATGTACGCTTAAGACCATCTGGTGCTTCAGAAGGAACTGAAGGAAAGCAAGTTGTCTTGCTGAGATAGGAGGGCTAGTTTTGTAAGAAGTCAGGCACAGTAGCAAAGGTGTTAGGGGTCTCATTCCAAAACAAAGAGGATTAAAAAGGAGTGGAAGACTGGTTGATGGTCTCCATCTTCTCTGGAGATATTCTGAAGTTTGTTGCCTTTGTGGGAAGAAGGTAAACAGGATTTAGGGCTTCAAGAAGGAATTAAAGGGATCAGGTATTTGGATTAGGTTATGGCAGGTGAGCTTTGGAGTTAGCAGTACTGGTGATCTGGCAGAATATGAATGAGGCCCCCATGGCAGACAGACTGTCCATGGGGACACACAGATGGGCAGGAAGTCGGGGCTGAGGGCACATGCACAGTGGGAGCAAGAGTGGTCAAAAGACCAGAGATGCCAGGAGTAAGCGAAGATACGAATAGGTGAGTTCAAGAAAATTGCTAGCCACCTCCTGGTGTCTTCACTGTATGTAGGGGAGTGGCTAAAGAGTTGATAGAGACACCGATCTTCACATTCAAGCTAAAATGTAGCGCACTGAGTCCTGAGAAGCACCTCCGGAAACTTCGGAGAGAAAGTGATAGATGGAGAATTCTGATGGCAACCATATGACTGAAGCTGTGTGAAGTCGTGCCGGGAGATTCCTTCAGCTATATTTGGGCATATTCAGGGTATAAAGTGTGACTGAACTGAGCATATATTTGGCAGATTCTCATCATGAACCGTGCTTTTAGTAGGAAGAAAGGTCTAACTGCATGTGTGTGAGACAAAACCTGGATGCATACACCTGAAGCTTTATCAAAACATTACATTCCCTACAATGCAAAGTTTCTTGGCAGTGCAGAAGTGGAGCAGCCGAAAGGGACAGAAGTTGTACGAGATGCCGTACGGAAGCTAAAGTTTGCAAGACACATCAAGAAATCTGAAGGTCAGAAAATTCCTAAAGTTGAGTTGCAAATATCAATTTATGGAGTAAAAATTCTAGAACCCAAAACAAAGGAAGTCCAGCACAATTGCCAGCTTCATAGAATATCATTTTGTGCAGATGATAAAACTGACAAGAGGATATTCACTTTCATATGCAAAGATTCTGAGTCAAACAAACATTTGTGTTATGTATTTGACAGCGAAAAATGTGCTGAAGAGATAACTTTAACCATTGGCCAAGCATTTGACCTGGCATACAGGAAATTTCTAGAATCTGGAGGAAAAGATGTTGAAACAAGAAAACAGATTGCAGGGCTACAAAAAAGAATCCAAGACCTAGAAACAGAAAATATGGAACTTAAAAATAAAGTGCAAGATTTGGAAAACCAGTTAAGAGTAACTCAAATATCAACATCGCCAGACACAAAGTACGTCATAGAGTGCTGTTGTGCTTAACAAATACTTTCTCAACTGCTCTTGAAGTCAAGATGGACAAGAACAGATTGTGAAAACTCTCAATTACACAAGCCAAATGTGAATCTTTAAACAAAGGCATAAATTTTAAACATGAACATTGGTACAAGAACATTTGGTTCACACAAGAAATGATTACCAGCCTGCAGCTTCGCTTTCATAATTGCTAGTTGTACAGAAGATGATTGGAAAGAAGTAAATGCTGTCTAATAGGAAATAAATACGTTTCCACTTAGTTCTGACCCCCTAGTACCTGGGCAAGTCATTTAGTATTGCCTTGCTTCAGGTTTCTGTGATTTGTGGAAGATTGCACCCATTTAGCTTGCAAGCTAGTTATAAGAAGTCTAATATATAGGCCTCACAACTAAGAAGTTAATATAGGCCCACTGTGGACCTAGAAATCTGAAAAAAGACATCTCTGGGGTTATAAATTCTAAGAAAACTCTTTACCATATATAGCTTCTTTTAAAAAATGATGTTGGAAATGTGTCATAAGAATAAACTTTCAAAGGATAAATCAGCAGGGAATCCTGAAAGATCTGCTAGACCGCTTCATTACCTTTTGCCATCTTCAGGGTTATTATAATCGTCTAGTTTTTAACTAGAACATTTTAATTAAAACATAAAAAATTGTAAATTCATAACTATTTACTTCTTTTCTTTTTTTGCAAAAATGTACCAAAAAAAAAAAAAAAAGTAGCGGGATCAAAAGGTGGATAAAATGCGGAGGGAGGGAAAGAGAAGATGCAAAAAAGGAATTAAGATTTTTATATACCGTGCCAATTCCCCCAAAGAATGTAAACATCATGTACTATAAACATGTACTAATAATAAAAATAGAAAAACAATTTACTTCTTAAATTTATTCGTAAATAAAATTTTAAACCTCTACTATTTAAAAAAAAAAAAAAAAAAAGAGTTGATAGAAAAGATTATAGTGTTGGAGAACAAACAGAAAAATCAGTGGAAATGAGCTTAGAGGTAATCAGTGGCTGGTAAATAAAAGAGAACAATTTAGAGAAACTACATATTAAGAGACCAGGAGTGTGAAAAACAAGACCTCAGTTTTCACAGGGGAAACGTAGCCATCTAGCTCTGCAGCTCATGGTTGTCTGAAAGAGTTACTATTTGTTTCTCAGAAATATGAACTAATAAGCTGAGCTGCCTTCATAAAATCAGAGGTAAGTTCTGGAGAGTACATAGTGGGTGGAGCTGTGTATCACTAACTGAAAGTGGCTGCCCCTGGGTGAACCTGGCAGGAGGTACTGTTTGGGCTCCCTTCGGCAAGAGGCTTTTAATGGAAAGCAGCAGGCCTTGTAGGGAGGAGCAGGGGACACTGGCCCCGGTGTGCTCTTGGGGCTCCTCCCTTCACTCTGACACTCCTCAGGAAAACCTGGCCAGGGAGACACTCATATTCATCTGCCAGAAAAATAAAATCCAAGTCAGAGAAACCTCTTTTTTTCCATGATGGAAACAAGAACTTCAGTCTCCCCCAGGGTAACCAGGACCACCTTCTGTGAGAAAGACAGCTTTACTACTCAAAAGCTAAAAGCAGAGCCAGTTGTGGTGGTGCACAGCCGTAATCCCAGCATTCTGGGAGCCTGAGGCCGCAGGATACAAGTTTGACCCCAGTCTGAGTGAATTAGCAAGATCCTATCTCAAAAATGAATGAACCGAGTGTGGTGGCACACCCCTGTAATCCTAGCACTCGGAGGCTCAGGCAGAAGGATTGCCGTGAATTTGAGGCCAGCCTGAGCTACATAGGGAGACCCTGTCTCAAAAAAAAGGGGGGATATAATATAGTTCAGCATGAAGACTTGTTCAATCCCCAGGACCCCCCACAGTTGCTGTCAAGGGGGACCGTGAAGAACATATGTGACACTGGGTGTGGTGTGCTTTTGATAGCACACTTTCCTTGTGGAGACTGTATGTTGGCATCAAGGAGGGGACGTGAGTAGTGAGTGGACTCATTTTTGTGTACAGAACAAAGAGGTTTGTTTCCCTGACTAGTGCAACTAAATGCTGACATGATAAAAATTTTCAAGGTGGCAGTGCTGCTTTCTGTTAGTCTGCAGTCATTTTTTACTCATTACAGGCAATTAAGGTTAAATATACTTAGGTTCCTACAGGGTGTTCTATAATCAAATATAATTAAAATGTCATTCATACATTTGGTGATTTAGGATCATAAGTGAAGGAACATTGAGAGTCATAAAGAGTATATACCTCTTTGTTACAAAGAGAACTTTTAAAATATCTGAGGGCCAGTGAGATGGCTCAGGAGCATAAGCGCTTGCCTGGCAAGCGCGAGGTCCTGAGTTTGACTCCTGGAACCCACATAAAGGAAAAAAAGGGCTGGTGATATCGCTCAGTGGCACAAGTGCTTGCTGGCAAACGTGAGGTCCTGAGGTCGACTCCCAGTACCCACATAAAAAATAAAAATAAAATATCTGAAGGATAAGCTTTGTCTGAAATGTGCAAGGAAATTATGTAAGACACTGATTAGGAAGGGACAGCTGAAATAGAATAGTAAAGAATCAGAATAAACAGAAGTTTACTGACTGTTGAATCCGGGGATGTCATCCACTGTGCTCACCTGTTGTTCCCTCTTCTGGTAAAGAGTAAAGGAGTAAATGTCTTGAGGAAGGTGTGATGGTTAAGCTGGATTGTCTTCTTGATTGGCTTGAGAGCCACCTAGGTGATTATTAAAGCACCTGTCTGGGCAGGCCATAGAAGCATGACCTTGGGTACTATTATCTGTCTCCTGGCTTCTTCTCCCATGCTTTGCTCTATCACACCCTTCCACCATATGCTTCTGCCTTGGAGGCAGCCAACCATGGACTGAACCCTCTGAAACCAAGAGCTAAATTAAACCTTTCCTCCTTTAAGTTGTGGGTGTTAGTTGTGTTTTGTACCAACAATAGGAAAACTAATACAGAATGGCAAACTATTTTAGTCCTCTCACTGGCCTTGAGCGTGAGCTATCTTTTAATGCAGCAGAGAAGCCCAAGAATGGACCTGCCCTAAATCAAGTGCACATTTGTTGGAGATATAGGAATAACTGTGATCTATAGGGACACACCCTAATTGAGAAAATAGCTAATTGGGCTGTAAACAGGGAACAAGAACAAATGTGGACTAACAGTAAACACTCCCAGGGAGTTTCTGAATCAGCTCATATTTGTAACATTTAACAGTTATTTTTCTTCTTCCTATTTTAAAGGTGTCAGCTCACATGTTGTGAAGAATAGAAAGAAGCTGGGAAATAATCAGGTATGTTTTACCTGTATCTCCTGCAGGTCCCAGCAGAGACGGCACCATCAGTGAGGACACCATCCGGGCCTCTCTCATTTCAGCAGTCAGTGACAAATTAAGATGGCGAATGAAGGAAGAAATGGATCGTGCCCAGGCGGAGCTTAATGCCTTAAAACGAACAGAGGAAGACCTGAAAAAAGGACACCAGAAGCTGGAAGAGATGGTCACCCGCTTAGATCAAGAGGTGGTAAGTAACTCACTGGATACTTGCCAAGTGTTCTGTATATATCCTGGATGTGTATATGGTAAGAGTTCCAAAAGTTACAGATGTCTTTAGACATTTGAGCTTTGCCTTCTTCAGTGCTTTGTTAAAAGGGAGCCCGTGTTCGGTGTTGGGTCATTGGGCAGTGAGTGATGCTCAGAGCAGTTGGCTCGCACTTTCGCCCAGGAGATGAGATGTTTGACCCAAAGGAAGACTGACTGAGCGCAGTGTTGCCACACAGTTACAGAAAACAGGGATCGTAGAGCTCTAGGCCACCATAAAGATCTGTAGACCTCGCATTGCAGATTTAGGGTTTCCAAATGTTCGAGCCACTCTTCAAATTATCTTCAGCAAACTGTTCTTAGTAATCCAGAGATATTTGGGTTTGATTTAAGAGCTTCATGTAAACATACTACGTGCCCGGGCAGGGTGGCGCACACCTGTAATTCCAGCATTTGGGAAGCTGAGGCAGGAGGATCACTGCGAGTTTGAGGCTAGCCTGGGCTACCAAGTGAGTTCAAGGCCAGTCTGAACTGCATAGTGAAACCCTGTCTCAAAAAAGACAAAAAAAAAAAAAAAATACTGTGTGCACCCCTTAGCTCCTTAGGCTGCTGTGCCATGGAGAGTGAGCGTGTCAGTCAGCCCCGTGACTCTGTTCAGTGATGGTGAAGTACAGGCACTGACATAATTTAAGTACCAGCTTCACCCTCCATTTTTCATACCCATGAGGGAGAATTTACATTTTTGATGAAAGAGTAAAGAGTAATGGAAAGTTTGCGGGCTCTGGGGCAGGTGATGTGTACACACACATTATCCTTGGGAAATGGTTCTAGCATCTGTATAAAGTGAGCGTCGCAGTAGCAGGCTATTTTCAGATGTTCAGGAAAGTGACACCAATATAATTTACAGCCCATCGCCGCCACCTACAAGATCTTGAAACTGGAGGTGTTCAGGGCTTTGCACATTGGATTCTCTGCATAGACAGGGGAACATTATTCCTCTATGGCAGATACCCATTTGTCTGGAGGAAAACCTTTTATGATTTTCTGGGTAAAGGGACTTCCTGCTGGAAAAGATCCTGTCTGATGGATTGGTTCATAATACTGTCTGTCACTGCTGTGTGCTCAGCAGAGGGCGTTTGAGGTGTCATCATCTTGTTTCAGTCAGCATCGTCGATCATACCTTTCCGTCTCCCTTTTATGATGTGTTACTGGAAACAGTCTCATCCCTGAGTTATTTAGTTACTGCTTTATTAGTCTCTCCTTCTGATTTGTGGATGTTTAACAGGAAGATAATTATGTATAAATTAGTATAAAGTCATCATGCACAAACTGTTCTGTTTTTAGGCTGAAGTTGATAAAAACATAGAACTTTTGAAAAAGAAGGATGAAGAACTCAGTTCTGCTCTGGAGAAAATGGAAAATCAATCTGAAAACAACGATATCGATGAAGTTATCATTCCCACAGCCCCTCTGTACAAACAGATCCTCAATCTCTACGCGGAGGAGAATGCTATTGAAGACACCATCTTTTACCTGGGAGAAGCCTTGAGGCGGGGTGTCATAGACTTGGACGTCTTCCTGAAGGTAGGTCTCCCTCGCACCCCGCCCCAGGTTTTGGAACGCGTGCTCTAGGCACACTGGCCTTGAAAACCACACACCAAGCAGGTTTCTCTGCAGGGTAGATTAAGATCATCTTCCCAAAGTGCAAGTGGGTTGCGTGACCATGAGCAGTGTCTTCTTAACCTGGAGCACTGAGGAGTGGTCTGAGGACGGGGAGAGAAGTGGGCTGGTGGCCGTGGTTCCCGCCGTGCCGCCAAGGCGAGCCTGTGCGGGGCGAAGCAGAGGCACAGGGTTCCGTGGGTCCCTTTGCCTAAGTTCAGCTCATTCACTGCCCACCCTCATCTGTTATCGGTTAACGTTCTTAGAGTTGTATAATTGTAGACTAGTTTTTATGGCTCAAACAGCCCTCCACGGAAGTGGGCTGCCCTCTTGAATAAAGGTTGTTTCAAGCTAATGCTGTCATGCAGACAGGAAAATCTAGTAGGCCAAGTCTGGTAACTGCTTATTGGGTCATGGAGAAGAGTTTTATGAGTAACGACCAGGCACTTTGCAGATACTTGAGCCAGCTGCTGCTGGTCCCTTGATGGACATGCAAGGCTGGTCTTTCCCATTTTGCTTTCTTTGTCTGTCTCACTGTGAGCGAGTGGCCAAACCATGTGCCTCAGATCTGAGGAAACACATGACTGACTGGCTATAAACCTGAGACCTAAGAAAGGCCTTCCTTTCTAAGCACCGTCTCCTACTTGGGTGACAAAGCTTAAGGAAAGATGCACTTGGAGAGGCAAGAGAAGTACGGTATTTGCTAGACATTGGACCAGAGCCAAAAGCTAGTTTCTTATCCTTGCCCTTCCACTTCTTTAGCCAAGAAGAGCAGAGAACAAGTTTGGTAACTTTTTTTCTTTTTTGGTGGCACTGAAGATTGAGCCTAGGGCTTTCACACTGAGCTATATCCCCAGGCCATTTCTTTTTGTTTTCTTTTGAGACTGGGTGTTGCTAAGTTGGCCAGGCTAGGCTCAAACTTGCGGTCTTCCTTCCTCAGCCTCCCAGAGTGCTGGGACTATGAGTGTGTGCCATGCCTGGCCAATTTGGAACTTTCATTAGAATCACAGTACAAGTTTCCCCGGCATCTTGGTTATCTCAAGATGTAGCTTAGGGCTGGGGATGTAGCTCTGTGGTAGGGCACTTGCCTAGCATGTATGAGGGCCTGCTTTTTTTTTTTTTTTTTTTTTTGTGGGTACCGGGGGGTCGACCTCAGGACCTCACACGCCAGGAGGCGCCCGTGCCGCTGAGCGATATCACCGGCCCCTTTTTCGTATGTGGGGTCCGGGAGTCGAACTCGGGTCCTCGCGCTTGCAAGGCAGGCGCTTAAACCGCTGAGCCATCTCACCGGCCCTAGGGCCTGCTTTTTTTAGTCCCCAGCACCAAAAAAAAAAAAAAAGAAAAAAAGAAAAAGTGTAGCCTAGAGTTCTGAGTCAGATTCTGCATGATGATGTTTTTCCTATAATTCTTTTTGGGGTTGCAGAAGACTATTTCCCCTCAGATCTGCGAGAATCGATGTGGAGTTTAAAAAGCCACATGTCAGGAGGTAGTGGTTTAAAAGGTGGATACAGGTAATGTGTTTAGGATTCTTAGGTCACATCGAGGTATAAACTGTCTGATGCTTCATATCTGGCCTGGATTAAAGCCTAAACTGTTGAAACTTTCTCCCCCTCCCAGCATGTACGTCTTCTGTCCCGTAAACAGTTCCAGCTGAGGGCACTAATGCAAAAAGCAAGAAAGACTGCCGGTCTTAGTGACCTCTACTGACTTCTCTGATACCAGCTGGGGATTGACCTCTTCTAGAGCATTCTTTTCTTCTCTTCCTTTCTCTTATCAGTAGGTGCCCAGAATAAGTTATTGCAGTTTATCATTCAAGTGTAAAATATTTTGAATCAATAATATATTTTCTGTTTTCTTTGGGTAAAGACTGGCTTTTATTAATGCACTTTCTATCCTCTGTAAACTTTTTGTGCTGAATGTTGGGACTGACTATGCTAAATAAAATTTGTTGCATAATTTTTCTCTTCTTTATTGGACTTCTTTAGGAAAGACCCATGAAGTCTTACGAAGCCCATCTTTTCATTTAGCAAGCAAAACAACGTCCATCTTAAGTTGCAATTTAGTATTATTCTATAGAATATAAAGAAAATTCTATTTCACATAGGATATATTACATAGAAATCTAATTTTGAAATACTTGAAATCGAGGGAGTTAAGTGACTGTTTTCTACTAAGGCCAGGGTGGTTCCCTCCCACCAGTCCCTGCTGGATCTGTTTCCATTCTAAGCCTGGATGCACCGTAATTGTTTTCATCAAGAAGTGAGTAGAATGGTAGGTGCCAAGCAGTACGTGTGCGCCCTGTGTTAAAAAGGCAAACAGCACGGCCGTGATGAGAGGGGCTGGCGCAGATCCGTTTGTGGGTCATGCGCACCACCGTGTGAGATGTGCCTCCCTGAAACCTGCTACGGTGTAAGCACATTACCCATCTGAAGTGAGAAAAATTTTTTTAATTTCAAGTGAAAAGTACAGCATCCAAGGCCTCCTTGCTTTTACTGTCATTTGAAGTCTGTCTTCATGGCAAGTGATGCTACAGCCAAGCTGAAGCCACCCAGTGAGCGACGTAACCCTGCAGAGCACATCCACGTAGAACAGAATGTTCTTCAAAATGAGAAGACTAGGAAATAGAACATTCTGGTGTGTGAAATATTTTTCTTTATATTTAGGGAAGCCCAGCCTATACCTCTTCCAAGAGAATAATGACCAGCTTAGTCATCATCATGGGTTTATACAGTTCAGATCTTTCCTTTAAAGATTAAAATCTACTTACAAAAATTATCCGAATAAAACTAGCAAAATCAAACCAAGGTTTTATCTAGTGTGAGGACTGGTATTAACATTTAGATTTTTTGTGTGTGTATATACTTTTATTTTTACCTTGTAAAATCATGAACATAAGTTTGGAAGAAATGCTTATCACTAAACGTCCATTTTGTAGCAAACTATTTGATAGTTCCACAAAACTTAAATGTTTATCAGTAATTTCTCTTAGAATTCTTCATAGTGGTTATTTAAATAAACAGCAGAGTTAGGAAGGTAATTTCAGATTTTTTTTTTTTTTTTTTTTTGGTACCGGGAATTGAACTCAGGACCTTGTGCTTGACAGGCAGGCACTGTGCCGCTGAGCTATATCCCTGTCCTAGAGATCTAGAAATTAACATAAAACCAATTCCACCACTGACAGTAAAAACTGTGTGGCAACTCTTTAAAAATAAACAAACATTCAGTCAACAAGTGATTTCCAACATGGTACTAGTCACTGGGTTGGTCTCAGCAATGAACAAAATAGAATTAGTCCCTGACTACTTAAGAAATTACCTGAAGCTGGGCATGATGGTGCACTTGGGAGGCTGAGGCAGGAGGATTACTGTGAGTTCAAAGCCAGCCTGGGCTACATAGTGAGACCTTGCCTTAAAAAAAAAAAAAAAAAGGGGGCCGGTGAGATGGCTCAGCGGCTTAAGCGCCTGCCCGGCAAGCACGAGGGCCCGAGTTCGACTCCCGGAACCCACATACGAAAAAGGGCCAGTGATACTGCTCAGAGCCACGGGCACCTGCTGGCGCACGAGGTCCTGAGGTTGACCCCCAGTACCCACCAAAAAAAAAAAAAAAAAAAAATTACCTGATGATTATGATCACACACAAAAAAAGTAGAGTGCTGTAATAAAAGTTACAAGAAGTAATCTCATCCCTATAGCAGAATTCAGTATCGAGACTAACTTCCAAAGCACTGAAAACGTGAAATTAACATATTACCTAGAAATCACTTTTTGTGGACACTTTCCCATTGTGCAGATCTTTATCACTTCTTATGTGAATTCAGAGCCTTCAGAGGAAAACCAGCAACTCCCACTTACATGTATTCCATTATCTAGCAGGGTGGTTTGGTTTTGGTTTTTAAAGATAGGCGCTCACTCTGGCGGGCCTTGGCCTGGCGCTCCAGGGTTCCAGCAGTCCTCTTGCCTCAGACTCCCAAGTCCACCTCCACAGATTTTTTCTTAACTGTTACCAGTGCTCTAGGTGATTTTCAACTGGAAGTATTCAGCAGTACTACAAAAATTCAGCTGTCTGAGCCCCAATCCAGATCATCTAAGTCAGAAACCTCTAGATGGATCCAGAATCCCATCACCTTGGCAGAAGTTCTCTAACAAAAAAGTGGCAGCTTAACCCTGCCAACTATAGATAGTTTTAACTTCTCTCCCTTTAAGTCCATCCCCATGGTCAGAGTTGGCATTAAATAGCTTTCCGGGGTTTCTAGCCAGAAGAAATTGAAGATTGCTAGCACCGTCTCTTACCTTAAATTTCCCCAGTTATACTCATCCTTAATCTGAGAAATTCATGTTACTTATATTACAATGCTTTTCTTTCTGACTGGACTGTCTTAAGTTAAATACAAACTACACAGTGCCTGCCTGGCAAGCGCAAGGTCCTGAGTTTGATTCCTGGTTAAAAAAAAAAAAAAATATATATATATATATATATATCATGTTATTTAGTTCTGTATTAAAGCATTATAATCTTAACTATTTGTAGGATTTCCAATAAAGATCTCATATTTTTCAAGTTTGGAGTGTTTTTTTTTTTTAACATGCAGTTACCAGGAGTCACTCAGGACCGCACGCTTGCTAGGCAGGCGCTTATGCCGCTGAGCTATCTCACTGGCCCATTGGACATTTTTTTTTTTTTTTTTTTTTGAGACAGGGCCTTGCTCTGTGATTCGGGCTGGTCTTAAACTCACTATGGATTCCAGGCTGGCCCCAAACTCAAGGTGATCCTCTTGTCTCAGCCTCCTGAGTGCTTGGATTACATGCGTGAGCCACCATGTCTGGCTCCGGTGGATCCTTTTTTTTTTTTTGGACAGGGTCTCGCTGTGTAGTCCAGGCTGGCCTCAAATTGATGGCGATCCTCCTACCTCAGCCTCCCAAGTGCTCGTATTACAGGCTTGCACCACCACGCCCAGCTGGTGGATGCTTTTATAATAAATAAATGTGATGAAAATTAAAACACTACTGAAAGTGCTTAAAGGGAACTTTCTGCTCATCCGGGAGCTACTTTGCTTTATGTTTAAATCTCTATATGATCAATATATTCAAAATACATACACATTTCAGGGCTCAGTGATGCCTAGGCCTGCCACCTGAGTATCCACCTCTCCAAGGATCAGCCCCTGACAGCTTTAGGAGTGGACACCACACCTCTGCCGAGTAGAGTAACAGGCAACATTCAGGTCACCCACTTCCAATACCACTGCACAGAAAAGCTCAAGAAGAAGCTCTTACCTAAGCAGTGACCCATTCTCTAAAATTTTTCCTAAATGAAAACTGGTAAATTTGATGGAGGAGACAGTGGTTCTATATCTAGGTCTAGTTATACACCAACTCCAGTCACATGTACACAATAGAAATAAATTATGAAAAACCTTTTTGTTGGCACTCTGCATGTCTTGGTATGCAGAAACACAGTAAATTTACTCCTTAGAAAATTACTAGAAAGCCAGGTGTGGTGGCGGGAAGAATAATTAAAGACATCCTATGTGCATGGATCAGAAGGCTTAAAATAGAAATGCTACCAAAACTGGTCTACAGAGTTGATTCAATTCCTGCCAAAATCTCTGCTGGCTCCCCACCCCCACCCCCAGAAATTGACAAACCGATTCTTAAATTCATGCAAAATGCAAGGACCCAGGAAAGCAAAAATAATGTTGAAAAAAAAATAAGTTGGAAGATTTTAACACTCAGAGCGATAATTAACATGTCTCTAAACACTACTGTGGAATGAGCTTCAGGATACACTGTTAAAAATAAAAGAAGAGGGGCCAGTGAGATGGCTCAGCGGCGTAAGTGCCTGCCTGGCAAGCACAAGGGCCCTAGTTCGACTTCCGGAACCCACATACGAAAAAAGGGCCAGTGATATCGCTCAGCGGCACGGGCGCCTGCTGGCGCGCGAGGTCCTGAGGTCGACCCCTGGTACCCCCAAAAAATAAAATAAAAAAAGAAGATAGGGAAAATGTATACAGTAACAAACCAATCATAAAATAAAAAATTTAAACCATTTCCTCTAAAGGAATGCAGGCTATTAGGGCAAAAAAGACAAGGATAAAAGCTAGACTTCTCTAAATATGATGTTGGAGCAATGTAAATATAAAATCATGCTGGCTGGGCATGGTGGTACATGCCTGTAATCCCAGCACTCAGGAGGCTGAGGCAGGAAGATTGCCAGAACTTCGAGGCCAGCCTGAGCTACAAAAGTGAGTTCAAAGCCAGCCTGAACTGCATAGTGAGAACCTGTCTCAAAACCAACAAAACAAAAAAAATAAATATATATCATGAAACTACTTAAATAGCCTCCATATCACAATTTAAATGAACAAATAAACTTAATTAGGTATTCAGTTTTGGCCTACCCACAGATAAAAACTTCCAAAATGACTAGAACAGTATAGGAATTTG